>CM043023.1:28223836-28562955 GCA_023690525.1 Holotrichia oblita
GGGTAATCGTTGAAGGTGTTGATAAAAACCAACTGTTCTAAGGACACAAAAATATTTACGTGCTAGAGAGGACACTGAGGGGTTTTCTAGTGGACAGACTGATTGTGTGTGCTTGTCAAAATGAGGTCCAAATATGTACCTATCAGCAAGAAAGAAGCAATGCAATCAAAAGGGCCAGGAAGGATTTGGGGAGAGGGTGGTGCACAAACGAGGTTGTGGCGATCTTCCTTGCTAATAGATTAGCTTCTTCGTTGCCTCTGATTCCAGTATATCCTGTTATGCAGCATAATACAACTCTGTTTTCTTTGCTTAGGTTGTTTAATCTGTTTAGGCACTCCCAGACTAGTTTCAAGCTGATGATGTTAGAGCTCTTGATTATCGGAGAAAATTTGAGCATATCTTCCAATGGTGTTGATCTCATTGGCTCGGAGTGTTTGGTTCAAAATAAGTCCAGGGAATGGAGGCAAAGGAGTTCCTGAGGGAACTGAGGCCTGAGTTTACTGAAGACCTACTGAGTAAAGACAGGAAGACTGTTAAAGTGATAGTAGGTTTGATGACCGGTCACTATAGACTGAATAGGCATATGTTTAAGATTGCCCTGGCTGATGATGCTCTCTGCAGATTCTGTCCAGAGGAAGAGGAAATCCCAGTTCTTTTTTCTTTTCGAAACTATATTTCCTGAACATTTCATCGTAGAAGTAATAAATTAGGAATTTTGTATTTCTGCTTGTGTTGGATAAAAAAAAAACAGAACACCGATCGAGTTTAATAATTTTGATTTATGCAACATCTAGTTACAAATTAAACATTCCTAAATCTAAAATAAATCAGTTCCACTTATCAAAACATGTCGACCTATCATAACCAATTTAAACTTAAATACACAAAGTTGGGAATCCGATTCCTAATCGACATAAAATACACTAAATTATACCGTTTAACACACATGAATAACTCACCAACTCAAATATACCGTCTACCGTTTGAGAACCTATAATTTACCTTGAACAGTCGGTAGTCTTTAATCGCGGGGCAAATCACGTTTTTCAAATGCCATTAATTAATTACAAATCGTCTCTAATTCTCGTTAAAGAGTAATTTGTTTCCTGAAGCGTTTTTCTTCCGCGGATGGAGAATGGTGTGCTTTCGCAGAATTCATGGTTAATTGCGATACAAGCGTGTCTTACAAGTCGCGATCTTGTCGACAAGTTTTGTAAAATAAAATAGAAAACGACTTAAACAAATAAATTAGCTACAGTTAGCTTGAAAATGCGCAACAAGTTTATATAACTGTTAAGAGCGTAGGCTATTTGGTATTTATGTCTTGTTAGTGTAGAGTTTATGTTCTGTTAGTTATTGAATGGGGTATTGTTCGCTTAAAAAGGAAAAATTTATCTGGGAAGTCTGCTTTAAAGTATTTTGCACCCAATATATAATCTAGTTCATACAACATTTTCTCTTTGAAAATAAAAGAAAACGCATAAATCTACATTTTATTTTAATATTGCAAAAACAAATTTTCAAGAGAAAAACCAATATTATCGATAAATAGGTTAATTCCGCATAATAAAATCATAATACTAATTCCGCATACGCCCGCCAAATGTTATGATCTAACCATGCATCTAATTCAAGGTCTATGTTTGGTTTTTTTTTTAACAAGTTCAAGTTTCAAGTCGCTTTAAAACCTGTCTTAAAGCTAACTTTCTCGAATGACTGATGGCCATTCTTCTGTGATGTTATTTACATATTATTTCACATCTGTCATTTTTAATGGAAGAATAATTATATCTGTAATTAAATTCCTCCGAAATTTTGTTGGTAAAAACAAGGAATTATGTTTTATAAATGTAATATAACATAGATGTAGAAAAAAAAAACGAGGATAACAACAGGTATTTAGGTCAATGAAAACGATGTTGTACTGCACATATGTTATGTTATCTAAAAAAAGAGAAAATTACAAGAATTATTACTGTTGTAAAGGTCGTGTGGCAGCGAGATTTAAATAATTGGGAGTGGAGGAGATATTCTCAATAGTTCCGTTTATAGAAGACATTATCTCGTGTACAATGCATGCTGTAATTAATGTTACTTAATTCACTCAAGTGTTAACACCAATTAGTACACTACAAAACACGAGAGATCTAATGTAAATTTGCATCTTCTTCACGCTAACCGTACTAAATAAATATGAGCTGAATATAACACGATTTTCTGTGCACGTGTGCTAAGAATTGTACTGTAAAAGTTTTCTTCCTGTGGAAATATAGGCCATCGAAAGATGTTTATCTCAATGCAAATTTATTATTGTGAATCGTACACGAGTGAGTTTAAAAATTATCCATTTATCCATCATTTATTCAATGCAAAGAAAGAAAGAATTGGAAAAGTTTAATTTGATGTTTTCCAGCGATAATTTTCTCTCTAAAATTGTCTCTAACTTGTCTGTCTATGACATTTATGTCATAAACTGTCATTGTCAAAATTAACTCAAAAATTTGCTGTAACTACTTTCATTACGAAATTTTGATTTTCTAGACTCTCTTGGATTATTTCTAACGTTTAAACGTCAACTTCACGTTCTGAATAGACTTTGCATTTTATTGACAAGATTTCTCGATAACAGACTCATCTTCGCTTCGTTTAAATTCTATGGTTTATGACTATCTTCATTTTGAACATGTAGGGAATTAAGAAATAAAACAAGCTATGTTTGTGTAAAAAAATTTTATGTTGGTAGTACAAGCGTTTTTTAAAAAAAATGTATGGTGTAATTTTGTGTTCCGGTATGATCTGACATTTGATTTTTATAACAAGCAGCTTAAACTAAAGCTCGTCTTATAATAATAAAATTTCGAATTTTTGACATACCGGGCGCGCGCGCACGAGCTGCCGATACGTTTAGTGTAAGATGAAAAAGAACAACGAAGAGACGTCCCTTAGTTAACACAGGAAACGTATATCGGTACTGGTTGCTTGGACGAATGCATTCATTGTATCTCTTTATCTAACATATTAAAATCCTATGCCTGCTCTAACACATTGAAGATCCTATCAACAGATCGAAGTGCTCAAACACGACAGAATGCATTTGAGATACCAACAGACTTGCGCCTGCGTACATGCACGTTAGACTCAGGTATCAAGGTGATGCGAAGAAATTGATAATACACTGAGAGTGTCAGACAGAGCATAACATAGCGCTTCCCAGTTACAGTCGCCCACACATTGCTAATGCATCTATCAGCGGGTCGAACGCGCGCATACTGTATATGAAATTTAAGGTTGTACTACATTTATTTGGCCACGACTGTACATACATATATAAGGAGAGTGACAGACTTGACGTACAATTATCATATCGTGATATGTTTAATTCATAAATGGTTTACGTCACGTGTGACGTTCGTGTCATTCTCTTTACATACTACCAACATAAATCTGGTTCGCCTAAATACGGCTGTCATATCTCTTAAGTTTCTGCATGTACACCGGCTTGCAATAAAACTTCATAATCCTAGACATTTCTAATTTGACGTTTCATTTTCAGAAGTATATACTGGCTTTTATTAATTAGAATAACCTCCTGTTGAATGTGTCATTTATCTAAACTCAGCTTACATTGAAAAATAATTTTAAAAAATAAACACTGTACAGTGACATTCAAAGGTATCCGGACACAATTAGAAACAGAAATAGCTTGTGCTCAATACTTTATTCCAAAGAGCAGCAGGGCCAACTTACTACCTGCTGAGTGTAATCGTAGTTTGTCTTTCTTCCTATTCCAAATTATACTATTTTAATGCTTGCAATAAATGAGTGACGTCATCAAGTGCCAAAATGTAGTGACATTTATCATTTTTATTATTATTTATACTGGTTATTATTCATACTGGCCTTTATTCATACCAGTCATTATTTATACTGGTTATTATTCACACTGGGCATTATTCATACTGGTCATTACACATAATTTCATGTTCGACTGCCCTATTTTATACAATAAATAATTAAAATTACCATCTGACAGATCGTAAGGTAATGTTCAGCAGCTGAGTATGTTGACAGTATTTTGTTATTTGTACAAACGTCAAATGATTTATTAGAAATGAAACCTAAGTTTCACTTTGTGATATAGAGCAACTATCTCACTCACTTAACGCTACATAAAATTAAATTCCTTAATTCTAATATTTTAATTTATGCTATGTCTACGTATATGCGGTTATGTAATGCAATTTTATTGTAAGAGCGACAAACTACGGTTATACTCAGCAGGTAGTAAGCTGGCCCTGCTGCTCTTTGGAATAAAGTATTGAGCACAAGCTATTTCTGTATTTAGTCGTGTCCGGATATCTTTGAAGATCACTGTACAGTTGAGAGCATGGAATTCCAGACAACTATCTAGTATAGGTAACAGTTTTGTCAAAATATTTTCTATTGTAAACGAGTATTTTACTGTCACTTGTAGCTTGCGGTTATGTATAAGTGTCATACGCACGTAACTCTAAGCATATTTTTAAATGACAATGAAACGTCAATAAATGACAAATGTCAATAAAACTATATATGAAAGATATATTTACAGTAGTCAATTATTTATGTCTGAAATTCCATGCTGTTAACTGTACAGTCGTGGCCAGATAAATGTAATACAACCTTAAATTTCATATATGTCAAAAATTTGAAATTTGATTATGGTAAGACGAGCTTTAGCTTAAGCTGCTTGTCATAGAAATCAAATGTCATATCATACCGGAACACTAATTTTTTAAACGCTTGTACTACATTTATCTGGCCTCGACTGTACATACATAAATTGGATTTTTTAATGTATTCATCTAATATGAGTAGATAACAAAAACGATTGGGTTATAATCCTTCAAATGAGTTGGAAACGACTTTTGGGAGGGTCGCAGACAGTTTCTTATATTTTTGGGAGCAAAAACGAGCACACGACATACAAACTCTAAATCAAAACAAAACGTTTGGACTTTATCCAACGTTTGTTTATTTCCTTTGGGTTCAAATCCTTTTTCTCCCGAATTCAAATGTCAAATTTCGGTAAGTTTGACACTTAAATATCAAAGATGAATTTGACATACATATAAATTCCAATATGAAGGAGTTTAAGAGAAAAATGTAAAGGGGATTAGGGTGGAATAATGAACGGCAGTCAAATAATAAACTCTTTTTTAATGTCTGAGCTTTCGTAATCTATTAATTACTTCATCATTACTTATAACCTTGTTTCATTTTTAATTGTTCAGTAAGTGTGCCCTTCTTGTACATCAATTTGTAGTTTAATTTAAATAAATTAATTTTGATTTCAATACCGAACGTGATGTGTCGTTGAGTTTTCTTGTTTCCTTATTCTGACGCTTGTTTTTATTATGGTACTCCCTTTTTGTCCCTGATGAAGTAATTAATAGATTACGAAAACTCATTATACAGCCGTTAATCTCAAACATTTTATATTCCTATTTCTGATAAATATGGATAATAGTTGAGCGTAGATTTTCACGACCGTTGTTTACTGTATTGAAGTCTTTCGGGTGTTGTCGCGTAGATAGAAGTTTGCACTTCAAAAATGTGTTCAAAGCAAGTGCAAACTCATCTACGCGACAACATCCCGAAGACTTCAACAGAAATATGGACAAGTTTGACAATTAAATATCAAATAACGTCAAGTTTGACAGTTAAGTGTCAAATATGGATAAATTTTGACATTTAAATGTCAAATACGAATAAGTTTATATTTAAATGTCAGATATTATTGTTTTATTTGCATGTTGTTCGGCATTCCACCCCCTCCCCCTCCTAACCCGCGAAATACTATTTCTTCACCTGATTTTATTACCCACTATTGCCCTTAGATTACCCAATTTCCAGTGGGGTAAATGCCATTTTTTTAATTGTTATGGTGTGCGCGATACACTTACCCCACGCTAAGCGTTTCTTTTTTGTTTGTTTTTTGGTTTTATCCACCTTTCCATTCTAATTTCTGCAAGCTTAGCTACGATTTAGTAGAAAATGATTGTTGCAATAATGAATTTCGAAAGTCGATGACCTAACTGCGATTTACAGCTTGAGCACATCGGTTGCCCTTGTCAGGGTGGAGTTTAAACAATAATAAAGTGCGTTAATAGGGAACAAACTAATTTATTATAAATATATCCCGCTATGAAGGACAACCGATGCATGCGAGCCATAAATCGCAGTCACATCTCTCTACAAGTAGTATTAAGAAAACGCTCTTTTTGCTATTGTGTTGGATTTGCGGAATGGCAATAAATTAGCAATAGGATACACTTTCTTCATGCCAGCGTTTATAAAGATAAAAAAAGCTGCAAGCATTAACTCTAATTATGGTAATTATTAATTACTTGTTTACAATTCTATATCAATTCCGGGTTATAAATATTAATAAGAAAATCGTCTATTTTCATTATGTAATTTGTATTTTAAAATAAAACGATTGGAAACTAACTCGGCAGAGTTTCAAGAAAATTAAACTTAACCTCTAAATCAACGAGTCGATTCATAATAAAAAAATTTAACCCAGATTCACCAGCACAACAAATTTGTATCTAATTATTCCGTTACATGCTCGGACAAATGCACGTTTCGACATGATAAAGTGGTAAAAGTTATATTTGATATTAGTTCTTGTTTATTATACGCGAATTTACATAAATTCTGCATTGTAGAGCAGTCGATTTCTATCTCTGTCGAGTTCTTTCAAGCGAATTAGATCATTTGAAATATCTTTTTAAAATTAGTTAGTTGTTCAATTGAACATCTCAAAATTTATACACTCAAGTAAGTAATAATTACAAGGCGATCATTTCGTATACAGCATTACATAACTGAATAATAACTTGACATTTTACGAGACGCTGTAATGTCGAAATAACTATGAAATAACGGGAATTGCATCTTGATAAGCGTTCACGTTCGCAAGCCGTATTAACACAGTAACATTTAACCATAATTTAGGGCAGTTAAAGTGGCTGAGGTTTTTTTTTTACGTGACATATAGAGTATATAAATATAATTAAAAAAAAGGAGTTTATGTGCTAATTTTTTTTTGCGTTGAGTTTAATTTATATCTAGAGCAACAGCAAAAAAATCCAGCTATATAATTAAGAAGTTCAACTCGAGAAGTTAATCTTCATACCTAGTCGTATATCTAATGTAACCTAGGCAAAAGCTGTGCTTATCTATAGCTTCGGCTTCATATGTAGAAGTCATTTTAATCTTAGTTTATTTACAAGAAACTGGTATGTTAATCTCTCGTGCATGTGCTGGAAATTGAATATCTAAATTGCTTGTAATTATTTTATTTAATAGAAGGACGTAATCTTAAAACATGTCTTTATTTAACTAATGCAGAATATTCTTGATTTAAGTGTTGGAAATAAATCATTATAGTTCTGTAATTATAGATCTGTGATATGTGAGGAATTGATTATGTCAGGTGAGATGAATGAATCTCATTACAGATGATTGTTTGAAAATACCAGGATATAAATGATACTATTTCTAATACCCAAAGAAATGGTAATAATTAACCGACACTAGAATGAGATCTCCTTCAATGTGCAATCGAGATTGCATTTTGTAGATGGTTTCCTGAAAGAAGAGGTGGCTACATTTTTTTCTAAATTTTCAGGATACTAGATCAGCTTAAAGCTTGTGTCTTGGAACCTGTCACGAAATTTGAACTTAAATAAACTCTTTGCAGCTTTCCCTTGAGGTTAATGTTATGGATACTAGTACAATGATCATCCCAGGTAGGCTGGCGTAATTTTGACGTCATTCGTAGGTCATATTTCGTCATTGACATCATCTAAACAATTAATGACGTACTTTTGACGTACTTTCAGAGATATCGTTTAGACGTTAGACAAATAACGTCATTTAAACGTATTTATTTAGTGATACATGTGACATAACGTTAATAAACTTTTAATTTTCTTAAGACTGTAAAAGTACGTATAAGCTTATTTAACCAAGTCAATCCACTAAAATTTGACACTGCATTAAGTAGTAGCTGCGTTAATTTTCTAATATTTATGTTATAGCAACAAAAGCAATTTAGTCTAAATAAGGATAACCATATAACAAAATCTGCGTCTTGGCAAATCATATTTGCATTTTTTCCATTTTTTAATTTTTTATACCAAAAAAAATGTACGATTTTCAGGGACTCTAAAAATGAGTGTCAAAAATATTCAAACAATTTAAAATTCAGTGTGTTGCAGAGGTTGTTATTACTTACCTAAGTTTCAAAACTTTTACAGAACATTGAATTTTTAGCATTGTGGTGACGTGGTACTGACGTCATAAAGCAGACGTCATTGGGCTGTGACATTAAAAGTCATTATGACGTCATATATGCGTCATATAGGACATACAGTGAACGTCGCTACTGACCTATAGATGGCGACAAATTGACGTTATCTTGCTACTACTGGTCGGAGTGAAATATATATTTCATTCATTATACATTTTAAACATTGTTATCTCTAAAATTGGGGCTCCAAAAATGATTGGAAAAAAATATGGGATTTATAAAATTGTTTATGGAAACTATTGGACATCCAGTTGTTCCTTTTCATTGCATTATCCATCAGGCTAAATCTGGATTTTCTGAACTAAATGATATAATGTTAGTTGTAAAAAAATAATTAATTTTATAGCTACCCGGCCACTTCACAAGCCACAATTTTCTACACTTCTACTGGAAGTTGAATCATCGTATGATGGATTATTAATGTTCAATAACGTGAGATGGCTGAGTCGAGGAAAAGTATTGGAGAGGTTTGTGGAATGTTTTGACAAAATTTTAATTTTTAATAATCATATCTGGATCAGCAATTTAATCTTATTCTTTACTGACCTCTCTTTTCATATGAATAAACTTAATTTAAAATTACAAGGTTTGAGCAAAAGCATTGAGGTTAATATTTCGAAAAGGCAACAACACCGTGTGAAATTTAACAAATATAATAAACTCATTAATTCAACAATTCATTTAACAACAGATTTAACTAGTTTAGAAGTCCTAGAACAGACACTTAAAATAGTTAATTAAGTATCCTGATGATGATTGATCACAATACTTTGGAATTAAAGGATTTTCAATGGATGCCAATTGACGCCAGTTTTAGAGATGCAATTAGTGGATTTTCAAAATAGCATTTGGACTCCAGGATTTGTCGAGTTAAGATCAATAGTTGAAAATATTGAACGAAATCGTTTGAAGAATGAGCACAACTACGAAGAAGAAATTTTGAAGGTTTGGAGCAGATTATCTGACACTTATACCAACATGAGAGATTTAGTAATAGCTTTGCTAATAATTTTATCATCCACATATTTTTGTGAGATAATGTTCTCAGCTAATGCTGATTATTTAATAATAACATTAAGATAAACAAACGGAATCGATTAACAGATGAAGTCAGTGGTACTTGCTTGGCCTTGAAATGTACCAAGTATAACCTAGAAATAGAAAATTTAGCAGATAAATTGGAAGACAGTAACGGAGTACTGGTAACTAAAATAGCATTAACGCTTGATATTCTAAATAATCTTAGGCAAGATGAAAAGGCCCAGTTATTGATTAACTTCTTTATTGAAAATGTGGGGAGGGGAAGAGGGTAGGTTTAGTCTCTCGAAAGAGAACTTTGTCAAGGAGAGATTTAGGATAGGAATTAGATTTAAGTACCTGTTTTAGACGGTTGAGATCGTTAGAGTGAAATTCCGGGTGTGAAATATTGAGAATTTTGTTTTTAAAAGCAAGAATCAAATTAATTTGGTATTTTAAAGGGTGGTTTGATAAAAGTGAAGGAATCTTCCAGAACTAGTACGTTTACAGTACCAGCCAAGTTTGACTATGTTGTTATTATCCCTTATCACAGAGGTATCCAAAAAGTGTTCTGGGTTTCGATGGTGAATTTAAGATTTACGTTAAAGTTGTTAAAAATATTAAGTACATTATCAAGCTCTGCTTCAGTCAGAGACAGAAGTAGATCGTCAACGTATTGGTATATGAATGGAAAATGAAAATCAACATTAGATTGAACATGATGTAGAATACTGTTCATAACTATTTCTGCCAAGGAAGGGCTCCCATAGGGCAATCTTTGATTTGCGAATAAAAGGTTTTGTCATAGCAGAAATAGAAAATTGATTACTTGGGTAAACAGATCTTGGGATATAGAGGTAGGTATATTGTGAAATAGAATTGTAATTTTGGAAAAGGATATCAATCACAAGCCAGGTGACAATTGAAAGTTGTTGATCTTTGTGGCAAATTCAAAACTAACTCTAACCCTAACATAATTATGGTCACCAAAAGCCCTGTCAATTATTTTGGCGATGTATTTCCCAAGACTTTGAGTGGGGCTGTTAGTACAAGATATGATAGGTCTAAGAGGATTACCCTCTTGAGTCTTGAGTAAGTTAATTAAAAAGTTGTTATTTCTCTTCTATTTTGAGAGTCGGGTCTTTCGGCAGAACCTAGTAAGTAGTAAGGTCAGAGAGAAGTTCAAGAGACTTGTGGTGATAAAAATCCCTGTCAATAGCTACAGTGGTGTTGCCTTTGTCAGCTGTAGTGATCAAGATATTGAGATTCTGCTTCAAAAACGAATTGACTTCTTTTTCTCTGAGAGCTATCTGGAGCTGTCTGCAGATCACGGCATCATTACTAGAGAATAAACTGGTGTAGATTCAAAAATTGTTCTTGTTGTAATTCACCGTACATTTTCAGTTCCACTTGAATGAACGAATGAAGTTTTTTTGAAAAATTCATTTTATTAGTATTTCTACATTCATTGTTCACGCTACTTCATTTCTTCCACACTTAAATAATTTTATTTATTGATCGTAAAGATCTTGTGTTCCTGACATACCTGTCTAATTTTGCAACTGCTTTGCAGCGTCGACACGAAATGGCTATAATATTAATTTTACAACAGCTACCGACTCTGATTAATTCCATTAATTTGTTTACGACTGTATTGAATATCTATAAATTTGTAGTTAAGATGAACATACCTTGACAAAAAAAAAAACAAATTATTTTAAATTTTCACCAGTATTGCAACTGCATGTAATAACTCAAGTGTATATTTATCGGCAAAACCGTAAACGTAATCTCTTTTATGCCGTTATGCTCACAGTTACAGTCCTAAAAGGAACAAAGAATCATCTTGGTAATGTCTTACGAGCCTGGCAATTACAGGTTTACATTCTACTTCGCTGTAAGGGTTCTATTTATTGAGGTAACGGTACGGAGACCTTAAAACCAGTCCCGTTTTGTTTGAGAATTAAATGAATGTAGCGCCTTAATGTAAGATTGCGAAATAAATTGCATGTAATTAATTGAAATTAAAATCGAGACTTTTCTTTTGCATCGTATCATTTCAATTCGTCTAGTGTAGTTTAAACTGTAGTAGTGTTTCTGTTTTAAAGAAAAGGGTAAATTAATTTCTTTAAATTACAATTTCACTTCTTTAGGCGCTATATTTTGTCTAATATATAAAGAGAATTTAAACGATAGAAAATGACCTAAATACCTATAAATAGATCCAAAATAATCTGAATGTAAAGTGCCGCGAAATTTATCCCAGCTTGACAGATGTTCTTCAAGTCATCTCTCTTCGATAAAACGGGTCCTCGATACAATGAGGTAACGAACACATCTCCGCATGACTATTCATCATAGAAGACTGTAAAAACGAACCACCTGCTGAACACTTCTATCTCTGCTGACAGCAGTATTTTATCACGGAGAACCGGGCTTGTTAGGATTTTTATAATAAATTTTATCTGTGTATTATGGTATACTGAAAGATCGTGATATAAATCTAACAATAATTCATTTGTTTGACACAATTATATTGTAAAATGTCCACGTTTTTTTTTTGTTTTATGAACAATTATAAACAAGCAGAAAATGAGCCTCCTTTAATTTGGTTTGTAAATATCAGGATTTCATCTCGTTGCTCAAAATCAGTCACATCAGACTTGTTTAAAACCTACATATCTAGATTAAATATGCAGAATTGGGGTATACCTATATGAAGGTGTACCAGTTTTGATCATTAACATGGCTACAAGCTAAGAACTCACACAATCTCTGGCCTGCAATTTATTACCTAACTTGTAATTTGTACGCGAACCACCCTCCTGCTCCCTCCGTCCGGGGGGACGGAGGGAGCATATTTACATGTTAGGGTGATGAGGGTGGGGACCCTCATCACCCTAACATGTAAATACTAGATATCTGCTTCAATTTTTGTAGGGAACAAATGAAAATCTATTCAAACGGTTTCTGTTTTGTTTGGTCATAATATGATTAACAGCACAGAATATCATTTAAATATTTGGATGTACTACAGGATTCTTTTTATTTTGCCATAGATTCATCATCCACCTTTTCAATTTTAAAATACAGTAGAACCTCGATTATCCGTGCTGGTCGGGACTGAACCAAGCCCGGAAAATCGAAAAGCACGGTTAATCCGCACCTACTTATTTTAGTCAAAAAAGTTGTTTTACAAATTATTATGACTACTTACCGTACTACGAAAAAATATCTAACTTGGAATAAATATAAAATTAAGTTGGTAAAGTTTATTATGGCAAAGAAAATATAAAAAAAAAACAATATAAAATTCTCAAAAAACAACACATAACATGTAGATATAAAAAAATCAAAACATGCTTTTCTTATTACAATAATTGCGTAAAAAATTAAATTAAAACTTAATTAAGAAAAATAATGAGTTAATTTCATTTGTTTCTTTTTCTGAGTAAATTCATTTTTATTTATTAATACGAGTCGATCGAAATGCTTCTTCAACTTTCATTGACAATTGAATCGAAGAAAGTTTAGATTTCGAAAAACTTCCAGCGACAAATTTGAAGATAGAGAACTACAGAAGTTTTTGATGAAAACATTATTTAGAAAAAGTTAAAATTGTAGGAGATATTGCAAAACGATTCAAGGCGTTAACGTGGAAAGCAGTATAAGTTGTACGATGTATACGATGATGGTACGGCGAATTGACGTGCACCGTTTGTACTAATTTGCATTCTGCACGGATAATCGAAACCCGGATAATCGAAGCTGTTTGCTAACACGGTTAATCCGCAGCACGGTTAATCCGCACACGGATAATCGAGGTTCTACTGTATCATCAAATCGTTTTTCCATGTCCAATTTAAGTTTGTTGTGGTGGCTATCAGTATCAGTGTCCCTCATCTTTCATAGTTGATAATTCAGGAAACTGACGATATTTTCTCTTCAACATATTATAATAACAAAACAGTTTAAAATCCCTACCACCCACCATGAAAACTAGGAGTAGAACGTTCACTAATCGACAGTAGAGACCAGCTTGATTACCATTGATTTAGGGTCATCTTTATATTTAGTTCGTGATTGAGGTTGTGTCGATGTTTGCGCACGCGATTTTGACGTAAATGTCATTACAAATATGTCAAAATCGCATGCTCATGCACCGGCACAACCTAAACAATTATTATTATTAGGTAATATTTGATAATTATCAAAACGTGTACACAATAAATGTCAACTGACAGTGACAACTTATTATGACAGTAATTGAGGGGTGAAGTTGAAGGAATGGGTTGGGGGGAAGGGAGGAGTGTGGCGCCAAAGTTAAGAAACAATTTAATCCTGCACAAAGCAGGGAAAATGTCTTCAACACTAGAGGGACAGGGATGTTGTGGTTCATAATCTGTATTGTTGGTGCAATAGAAAAATGTTGGACAGTCCATTTGAAATGTATAAATAACAACAATAACACAATTATTGACAGATTAGACATTAACATATGACAGGATGACATTTGCATCAGTATTACTGTAATTTATTTTTGTAACTGTCAAATAAATGTCAACATGACCAAAAGTATTAGCTACGTGTGACACGGATTTTGCTGTGGGCATGGAGCATCTATCATTAATGTTAACGTTAGCTGGGCTGGGACATCGCTGGGACTCTGTAAGGATATAGAGATCGTGATCTTTATCACTTTGTAAATTCGCTACTGCCGATAACAGCACCACGACAGCACGAACGCTATAGAGAGAAAGATATCACTTTAGATCTGCTGGAGCCCTGGAGCATAGCAACCACGGTGTCAAATTTTGTTAAATTTGTAATTGTGACAGTTAGATTAATAATGAATAAGGAAAAACGAATCAAAACCTGTTCGAGTCAATGGACAGTATTCCTTGACTTTTTAGAGTTACATCCCGAATTATTAACAAAAAGATTTTCGGGTCCATTTGGGAAGAACAAGTATAACAAATTATGGGATGATATTACAATACAATTAAACAGCATGGGACTGGGTTGTCATCTAAAAAATGACCTTCATTCAGTCTAGTGCTTCATGTACCTGGATGCATGACTGGACGTAAATGTATGAATAAATACTACAACAGATCCTTATTTAATCTAAACAGTTCTATAAACCGCCTGGAAGGGCAAAATGATCATTTTGATCGCGTTGTACTCGATTTTGTAAGCGAAGTTAATGATTACGTTGCATCCTTTAGGCATCATTCATTAGATGTAGTTGTAATGGATTCATTTTTATTTTAAAAAAATCAAAAACTTGTTACAAATACTTAATATTATAGTAGAAAATTACAAGTTTATTTGCTTATCATGTAAATTTGTCAATATGGATTTAGATACCTACTAGTCAATAATTTGTAACTTAGGTTAGGTTGTGTTCAATATATTTGCCAAAAACGGAAAAAATGAAACATTTGCCCCAAAAATTAGAATGAGTGTGCAATGTGCCAATATTCTAATATTTGACATGTCTACTACAAACTGAAATGATATTTCTATTCATCTCTAAACGCATTGGTTACCATTCGTATGGAGTTATCATCTTCTAAACATTTTAAAGTGTTATTTTTATATTAATGTGTTGTAGCATTTGTGTAATTAAAAATTGCGTTACTATTGTACTGACATTGACAGCGACAAATTGAATTAGCCTATATTAAATAGTTTAAAAAAATAGAAATTGTGCTTTAAAGGATACTTTTCTGCATCTGATAAAGAATTCGCTCACTAGTCGACAGTAGAGGCCACCACTGATCTATACCTCATTTCAAAATGAAAGAGACAAAATTATGAACCGACTTAAATGAAAGTTGTTTTTTATTGGCTGAAGATTAGTTCTTCTTCTTACCTTAGTTACCAGAGAATGCTGTCATAATTATGAGTAATGTACAGGGTGAACAAAGTCAAGTGAAGTCATCTAAAATGTTCAATTGGGAACAGTGAGTAATTGGCAGCAATGATAGCACGAACTAACTTGCATATAAATAATTGTTTTGACAGATTCTGTAAAGGTTAGGTATACTGTTTCTTCAGTAATCTACAAATATGCAACCAGGAACGACAAAATGACAACAAATGAAAGCAACAAAATGACAGCAAACGAAAACAACCAAATGACAGTATGAAAGTACATGTTTATTCAACGTAGCTAACTGTAGAATGTAAAAATCAAACGAACCAGGGATTTTTATGCTACCACTACACTTCACTTGAGAATACTACTAGTTGAAAATTATATTTTAGATTATACAATGTTAACTATAATGATACAGGGTAAACAAAGTCAAGTGAAGGGTGAATAGAAATTAAAGCGCGAATTAACTTGCACATAAATTGCTTTGACAGATTCTATAAAGGTTATATATGGGTACTGCTTCAGTAATCTACAAATATTCCGGAAACACGATGAAAACCGCAGGTGAATAGCAATATATTGACGGTAATTAATGCAATAAAGAAATAACAACAAAATGACAGCAAACGAAAGCAACCAAATGACAGAAAGCACATCTTTGTTCAATGTAGCTAACTGTAGAATGTAAAAATCAAGCGAGCCAGGTATTTTTATGCTACCACTACATTTCACTTGAGAATGCTCGCATTGTATCTATGTACAGATGTGTGCAAAAAAAAATGGGACAACACTTATAAGCATAAATCCCAATTTTTTTATCTGTATAAACGGATATGCCGTGACATACAGCATATTAAGCACAGATCACTAACATCTATAGATACCCCACGCCCGTGCATTAGGTTTAAACCGAATACTGGAGCGCCTCTGGCGTTTGAAGGAAAGAAGTAATTTAATTTAGCGGTAAATTCAAACGGACGTCAGTAATAACTTGTGAATGATTTATAATAGTTATTTGTGTATTTAGCGAAAAATGACACATTATTGTGCGAGAGCAATAATGTCCCTTTTTGCCTGTAATACATACAACATTTTTTCTGGAATCACTTAATAAAGCGAAACTGTTTAAATCATAAACTTTATTGTAAAATATTTATAACAAATGGTCAATAAAATAGACTACAATAATTCATTTATCGGCATTATTTGTAACCTGGAACCTGAAAGTGACGATTTTGATGCCTTGGCTTTCTCGGGAAAATATAAGACGAATACGGTTTCCTAACATTTACATATTTTCTTCGCATTACACCATTCTATGAAGTGGTCGCTTCTCATTGCCTTTGATTTTTCTGACAAAAAATTCAAACTTACGGCTCTTGCAGCACTTCTGATCTCAGGAAGTGTACTCAGAATATCATTATCACTATTTTCTATAATTTTCCTCAAATATATTTTAAGTTAACGCGCAAATTGCGAGAAATTATTGTGCTTTGCGATATGTCAATTTGAATGTTAAATACTGGTTGCTATTGACAACACGCAATTTTCAGACTTGATCGCTCTGTGTAGAGCGATAAAGTGACAGTCAGTGACGGTCATGTGACGGTCTTCGGTACCTAAACATCAACTTTTCGTTGCCAATGATAAGCAAAAAAGCATTCTTTGTCAAGTGATTGCAGAAAAATATTATTATATTTATTATTTCATGATTTGGTATTATGAGTAAAGATAGTCGCTTAAGTGATCACAATTAAACCTCGAATGGCTCCATCTATTGTTTGAAGGAGCAAACCACCCAGCTGGTACAATCTGGTTCCATTTAACTGAAAGGTCTATAAGTGTAAGTGGTCTCTGACATTAAGATTGTCATAAAATAGATTTCATAGGTTATACATGAATATGTGACATTACAGATTATCAAAGGATTTCTGACATTTCTGACACTTTCAATTTCCGATATTAATGCAATTAATCAAATGAACGTCTGCTTCACACAGTAACAGTTTAGTAGTCTCAATAAATAAAAAAATATACATATGATGCTCCCATAACTATTCAAATTTAAATTTGCCGCGTAAAATTTGCTTCACTAAGTATTTGCTGTTGTAATTTGGGCTCAAGGTCTGTTCAGAATGTTGTCTCTCTCTGTTTGAAACAAGATATAGACAATACATTTGAAATGCATATGTAATAACGAGAACACAACACCTAATAAAAAATAAACTATTCAGAAATGATCATTAATTAGGTATCTACAGTTATTACAGTTATTGCTTTTATCGGCAATTTATACATTGATACATACAGGGTGTTAGTAAACAAGTGCGACAAACTTCAGGGGGTGATTCTGCATGCAAAAATAATGACAGTTTACTATATAAATGTCCGTCCGCAAATGCTTATTTCAGAGTTAAGGGTGTTAAACTTTTTCTTTTTTACTGACGATTTATTTATTGCTCTGAAACCGGTATGGTGTATTTTAAGAGATGGTTATTGTGCATTTCTTGACATCCAACAAGAATTTTATATTCATCATTGGCGTGCATACGGGTAAATCTTAATAAACGCCACTGAGATACTTCAAATTAAAAATCATTTTTGAATTTTCCATTCAATTTGTGATAAAAAACCTCTCTTGCCTTTTTTTAGTGTGGGGCGCCGTTTTTATGCAAAAAAAAAAATATCTTAACGTGTATTTTTCATTTCTTTAATACGTCATCTAGTACTACTGTCGACATTCAATATGCTTGTTAAATACAAATATTTTAAACGAAGTGTCAAAATAGCAACTCAATCATTATTGACTTTTATTAGCTATAAAATTATTGTTAATAAGTAATTAATTTTTCATTGAAAATAACGGAAAACTTTTCAAATGACAGACATGCATTTTGTCTATGGTCGAAGTGATGGAAATGGTCGGCATTTTTATGCTGGACGATTGTGCTGAGTTGTATCCAGGACGTAGGATACCTCATCACACAATATTTGCTTGTCTTCACCAACGCTTGCGCGAAAATACTACATTTAGGAAACAAACGGCTGACTGCGGGCGCCCTCGAGAAGTACGAACTGTGCAATAGAAGAAGAAGCATAGCATGTAATCTTTAATATAAGATACCCCATGGCCGTGCAAGATTCTCCCGTTCCGTAAGAGGGCGCTCTAGCGCTAAACAAAACAAGCCCACAATCATATGATTGCATATGACAGTTATTAATCAGTTGTCGTTGGAATTAAACGTACTTAAATTGATTTAACCTCGTTTGAATGTTAATGCGTTTTTATAATTATTATTAGCTGTAGTGTTAAGTAAATAACACTTTAACGATAGTGACTTGTCTATATAGGTTTTGTTTTCTTTTTTACACACCACATTCTTACAAGTCGCCATATGTAAAGTTATATAATGTATCGTTTTAGTTTATTTTACAATTGATTATTTACATTATCATTATGATATGATACTATTGTAATAATTAATTGTAAAATAAACAAAAACAAAATTCATTTTTAGTTATGATATGAAAATAAATTACCTACTAAATTTTGGTCAACAGTTCTCACGATCCAATAATGGCTCTAAATTTATCACCTCTTATTTAGTAATTTCGCACCGTGAGAAGAAGTTCTCGAGTTAATAGCGGAGTCACCTGAAACAAGTACTCTAAAAGTCGCCAACATATTGAATGTAACAATCGAAGAATCGAGCTTCACTGTATTCAAAATTGTTAAAGAACAGCAATTGTATCCGTTTCATATTCAACGTGTACGCTCTACTACCTAGAGACTTTTTCCCGCCTATTTTTTCAAACAATGGATCCTTCATCAAATCGCTCAAATTCCTAATTTTTTAAATGGCGTTTTGTTTACTGACGACTAATTTTGACGATAGCGCATACGAAATTTCCATAATAATCACCTATGGGCTGAGGAAAATCCACATGGAATTTTTGAAGCTCATTTTCAGCATCACTTTTCAGTCAATGTATGGCTTGGGGTAATTGATGCTCATTTAATCGGTCTGACTACGAAACAGGCGATTCTTACCTTAATTTCCTACAGCAAGAGTTACCTGGTCTTCTTGAAGATATTCCTCTACAGCTGAGACAACACTTATGGTTCATGCATGATGGCGCACCAGTTCATTTTAGCATTAATGTACCTAATCACTTAGATACAGTGTATCCAAATCGTTGGATAAGGGGAGGTACGGAATATTGGCCTGCTCGATCACCGGAGTTAAATACTTTAGATTTTTGCATTTGGGGTTTTGTTAAGTCATTAGTTTATTCCACTCCCGACGAAAATGTTGATGACCTTAGAATCGAATTATAGTACTGTGAGACAATAAGAAATACACCAGGAATTTTTGCGTGAATACAACAATTAATGAGGCGAAGAGTTGAAAGTATGTCTGAGGGAAGTCATTTTCAACATTTGTTGTAGCTTTGCGCTTACTTAACATTTTTTCAGTGTTATTTTCTGATATTGTTCTAGTTTAATGTTATTGTATTAAAGAGTGCAATTCAAGCCTACTAGATAATGTATTAAAGAAATGAAAAATACACGTTAAGATGTTTTATTTTTTTGTAAAAACGGCGCCCCACACGAAAAAAAAATATAAGATGATTTCTTATCACAAATTGAATGGCAAATTCAAAAATTTTTTAATTTGAAATATCTCAGTGGCGTTTCTTTAAAAAAATTAAGATCATTACCCGTATGCAAATGATGAATATAAAACTCTTGGTTGGATGTCAAGAAATGCGCAATAACCATCTCTTAAAAACTAAATTTCATTTGCCTATCTCGACCGGTTTCAGAGCAATAAATAAATCGTCAGTTTAAAGAAAAACTTTAACACCCTATAACTCTGAAACTAAATTTGCGGACTCGTTTAAAAACTCTCATTATTTCTGCATACAGAATCACCCCCCGAAGTTTGTCGCACTTATTTACTAACACCCTGTATATGACAGCTGACAATTGTGTCAGTGTTACCATAATTTATTTTTGTAACTGTTATAATATATGCACATGCCAATTGCTAGAATCGAAGCTCCTACTCTAGATATAGAATTTGGAAAACTGCTAGAACTACTAGATTAGACAAGAGAGAAGATGGTCTTACTCTAGAGGCGCTATTTAATCAGAGCTGTACCTACTATAACTAGTTACAGTTACAAGTTACTATATAGATAAGAATATAAAATAATCGCTGAAAAGTGACATCGACAGTTATCGCGATAAAGTGTTGCCAACGAAAACAAAAAAAAGCATGAGTCCTGTTTAATGCGAGTAAGTCGTTGTAACGGTCTTTGTCCATCTACAAACATGGTTCCAATTTAATTGGTGTTGATAACAACAATATCAAAATAATTTCACATAAATAACTCTAAACTTAATTCTTTTATAAACTAAAAACATTAAGGAAAAAGGAAGTAATTTAAGGTGCATACGCTTCATTATAAACGTTTGAAATTAAAAAAAAATTCCCCATAATCATAACATACCTAATACAACGCTCTACCAATTATGTTATATGGTTATTTTATGGAAATTCTACAGCTTCCTTATTGTCTTTTAAATACGGCAAGATTACATTTAAAAGCAATTAACTTGTCTAAAAATAACGAACCAAATTAAATAACTTGTTTTTAAATACATAGAAGGCGCACTTTTGTAATTGATGTACGCTTACAAGAATTTAAATTGGGTACCTCTCTAGGCTATCAATTTCCATTAGAACAAAACAAAACGAAAATCTAAAAAAAAAAAATACTCGACTCTAATTGAGCGGTGACATGCAAGGTTAAGGCAATTTTGAAATCCTTGAAAAGAAAGTACGTCTAATTCAATTTTCACTCTATTAGTTCCACCGTTTAATTAACCATCGAGCCATCGCCGACATTTCAGCGTAAAAATATCGATCTTTTATGCACCGTTAACAATCGAAACGATCAATTAAAATAAATCATGTCATCCATGTTAATCGAGATTGTTTCAAACACATGACGGGAGGAAAGCAATAAACGAGAAAGTGAAATTAATCGTATTACCACGATTTAATTAAATTTAATTATTTTTATTCGTAGATTAATTCCGAAATGGTTATCTGCAATATGGATGCAGTAGTAATCCCGACACCGCCAGCTTTGCCGCCTCCCTTAAAAGGAAGCAGCGTTCACAGTAGGAAAACCTCATCTTATAATGGATTTCGATTACAAGATCATCCTCAACAGCAGCAAGATGATACCGGTAGCGTTTACAGCATTTACAAGCAGAAAATTGATTCAATGTTTGAATCGGATTCCTCGACTAAAGATCAAAATTGTGTTCAGGCTCGTATTGAGAAGATGTTTAGCGACGTAGCGAAAGATAACGGCATCCCTGTTAGTGATATAGGATGCCATTCCTTCTCGGTGGATTATATGGGATCAGTCCCGCTTCAAGAGAAGGTTACCAGCCTCGCAGGATTGCAGAATCCCCTTAGGGAATTATATTTTTCATATAAAAAGAATGTTAAACACAAGAAGCATTTAACTGGAAGGTTGGAAATATCTTCTAGTGGATTGAAGGTGCAATATCAAGGAGAAAAAGGTGAGGATTTTGGTTAAATTCTCGATTTAATTAATTTTAAAAAATTATATTTTTAAGGTGATTTGGAACAACTTAATTCATTTCCAACCATAGCTGTTTGGTCGGCAGTAAAATTCGTCTTGCAAGGGAACCAACAGCCTTCCTACGCTTTCCTACCATTAATAACGGATCCGGATAATTTGGACAAACAGCAGCTCTTCAGGAGTATCGATCCCAACGAGAAGAAGCTGGTTTCCTCTGAAATTCATTCGCCTTTATTCGCGGTGGTTATGCGCAAGATAGGTGCCAATAAACAACTAGAGTGCCATGGGTTTATCTGTCAAACTTCAGAAGACGCGATCGTGATAGCTGCGACCTTGTACAAAGCTTTGATGGCTCACATGAAGGCTAAAGAGAAGAGGCCTAAAAATAAAAACGGCGTCACTTGTATGTCGATGACCTCCAGTATCTACAACGACCCTCCGATTAGACCTCCTCGGCGGAAAAGGAGCACTAATTCTTCGGTTAAAAGTGAAAGCGGTACTATGGAAGGAATTGATGTAAGTTTTTTGATTTATAGAATTATAAAGATGAATTGACGTAATTTTACAGGCACCACAACCAGTGAGTCCATCAATTCCCCAAAACGATCCCCCAAAACAGAAGAAAACCGCGGACCAGATCGATTTGGATGCCATAGTCCCCTATGAGGAACCGAGAGAATTACAAGACGAGGGGGAAATTACGGAAATTAAACCCCAACCTTTATTGGACAAATTCAACACTTACAGGAGCAACCACCAGAAACAGATTACCGCCGAGATTAAACAGGTTATGAACGAATCTGTAAATATGGGGTTGAAGAGGGTTAAAAGCGTGAGGAAACGTGCTGAAGATACTGGTTTGACTAAAGAGAATTCTGGTGATATCTTAACGAAAGTAACGATACCTAGATCAGGCAGTTTTTTAAACGCTGGTGGTTTAACCAGGTATAAATCTAAAGTCCAAAGGTAAATTTTGAAATGAAGCCCAATTCAATTTATTCCTTTTATATTTATTTTATAGAAGCAACGGTCAAGCAACTGGTGGATCCCCCCTCGGTTTTAGCGAGCTCTTCAATGAATTTAGACTGCAGGAAGGTCTACATTCAGTGGATGAAATTTTAGGCGTCATCATCGATCCGGAAGGAATGTCGTTTAACGATCTTAAACCGATCTATAAAGAATTCCTGCTCAAACTCGCTTTAACCCTAACTAAAGATGAGTTATATCAACGATCGAAATTAATCATGCGTAGACATAAGAAGAAATTGCTCAGAAGTAATAGCGTGCATTCTAAGAAAGGGCAAGTTCCTGTTTATAATAAATTTAAGAGATTGAAGCACATCTTTCAGAAGATTAAATTGGCCAAAGAGAATAAATCGAATCCTTCTGATTTTAATGAAAACGAATGCAAATTACCCGAGAGTAGTTTAAGTAGTTCCTCTTACGATACCAGACATTTTAAGCCTAAAGAAGTTAAAATAACGCGGAAGCAAAGTTACAAGCGGAGATCTACGAATAAATCAAGGAGAGATAGAGTTAGTACATCCGAGGAAAGCGATTTCTTTTCCTTGCGTAGGAAAAGGACGCAACATACTAATTCGAATCAGAATAGGAATAGTTCTAGTGGATACGTATCTTGTTCAGAATGTAGTTACGATAGCGATACATGCACGTGTATTTCAGCGGATAAATGCTATTGCTCCTTAGGGAATAAGAATTGCAAATATAGTCCTGAATCCATGAATAAGAAGTTAAAATGTTGCTGCAGCAACGAGAAAGCTGACTTTATCTGGTGCGGATGTGACACTGATAGTTGCACTGACAGCAATAAATGTTATTGCACTTTTAAGAAGGAGAAAAGTACAATTTTCGAGCAATTAAAGCAAAGGGGTTTCATCCCTAGTTCGGGAACGATAACCACACCCCCGAATCACAGGAAATTGTGCAAGAAAAATTCCAATACGAAGAGTACGAAAAGTTTGGAGTACATGAGTAATCCTAGTGAGAAGTATTACGAGAAATTGAAACGATCTAATTCTAAACAGAAGAAGAAGAGGAACAGTTGTACTAGTGATAATTTGGCAGTCGATTATGAATTGTTTTCAATCGCCAATGGGAAAATTTGCAATATTTCTGAAGGGAGATTTTATGGGAAGAATTCCGTTGAATTGGAGAATAAAAGCAGTTCCAGGTCATCAGTTAAGAGTTTGAATTCGCACAAATTTAATCAAAGTAGTAAGTATCAATTTATTTCATGCCAATATGTATTAACCAATAAAATGAGACCTTTTTTTTAACGTTTCCAAAGCATATCAGACCTGATTCGTTTTCCTGCACATATTAAAGACAAAATCCTTCTAACATCAATCCAAATTTCTCTCATTCGATAAGAGAGGAATTTGGATTGATGCCAAGAACAATCTTAGTCAGACCAAAACGAGCGTGAGCACATCCATGAAAGTCCAAAACTGATTGCAACACTAGATTGCTAAAATGACATCACCAATAAAGATTTGATTCTAAAAGAATCGTAATCATACCCTCTCTCACAATTTTTTGATAGAACTTCTTTCGGAGACGTTCTGCAATTGAAGAGCTGATGATTGACCGCTGTCTCATCCAGAGAAACCCACCAAACCATGTCTGACAAGCAGCTATTCTAAATGTTACTAAGAACAAGCTTAGGCAGAACAAAACGAATGTGAGCACAGTCCGTAAAAGTCCAAAAGTGATGGCAACACTAGATTGGTAAAATGACATCATCAATAAAGATTTGATTTAAAAAAAAGTCAAGTCGTGGTGCCCCCAGGAGCATAAAATAGTTCTTCTAATGGACAATCATGAGTCACACTTTTTTGTCGAAGGAATCCTAACCATACCCTCTCCCACATCAAATAAACTTCAAATTTTGGATAGAACTTCTTTCGGAGACGTTCTGCAATTAAAGAGCTGATGATTGACTGCTGTCTCATCCAGAGAAACCCACCAAACCATGTTTGGCAAGCACCTATTTTAAATGATACCAAGAAGAAGCTTAGCCATAACAAAACGGGTGTGAGCACAGTCCATAGAAGTCCAAAAGTGATTGCAACACTAGATTAGTAAAATGATATCACCAATAAAGATCTGATTCTAAAAAAAGTCAAGTCGTGGTGCCCCCAGGAGCATAAGGTTTAGTCACACTTTTTTGTCAAAGGGATCCTAACCATACCCTCTCCCACATCAAATAAACTTCAAATTTTGGATAGAACTCCTTTCGAGGACTTCAAAAACGTTCTGCAATTAGAGAGCTGATGACTGACTGCTGTCTCATCCAGAGAAACCCACCAAACCATGTTTGGTAAGCAGCTATTTTAAATGATACCAAGAAGAAGCTTAGCCATAACAAAACGGGTGTGAGTACAGTTCCATAGAAGTCCAAAAGTGATTGCAACAGTAGGTTGGTAAAATGACATCACTAATAAAGATTTGATTCTTTTGACAATCATTACTCACACCTTATTGTCGAAGGAATCGTAACCATACCTTCTCCCACATCAAATAAGCTTGAATTTTTGGTTAGAACTCTTTTTGTAGTTTTCAAAAACGTTCTACAATTAAAGAGCTGATGATTGGCTGCTGTCTCATCCAGAAAAATCCACCAAACCATGCCTGGCAAGCAGCAAAATTCGATAAGAGTATTCCTCGAAACATCCAACCCGTGATGCTGTGATTGGTGCTGTGCTGGTGGACAGAAGGTCTTCAGGGTTCTTACCTGGCCTAACCAAGGGGGTAGTTGGTTGATAGTTTAGTTTGCAGACTAGATAGCTCTCCAGCTAGCGAGGTAAACTCTTGCCGCCCTATCTGGTTGAGTACTAACACTACATACATAGCTCGTAAAGAGTTCGATAGATCGCTCCCTTACCAGTAGGGAGTGGTACCCAATATAGGATAGCTGTATTGAGGGGATTTTAATCCTTCTTCCGATAGGGGGACTGTGATGATGCAACCATTACGTCTATATTAAGTTGGCAAATCTTGAGGCATGCACTAAAATTTCTAATCAGAAGGACCAATTGAGTTCTCAAAGATATATCAAGTCTGATTTCCAGTGCACAGGAAGATGATCTTTAGGACAAGATTTCATGTCCTCATACCGAACATACGAAGCAATATGACACCAGGAATTAAACAAAGCTTCTATTGGAACACAAACAGCTTTTTAAAGGAAACAAACAAATAGAGGGCCAAAGCCAAAAAGATCTGTCATTGTTTTAACGAAAATTTGATACAGTACAGTACAAGCTCCTTTAACAGATAGGGTTGGTTAAATATTGTCAAAACCTGGTTAAGATCTAGATTTATCGTGGTAATGATTATACAGCAATACTCGCAATAGGTGTGCAAGTTCTGTCATATAAAAAAAATCTGAAAAAACTTAATTTTAATTAAATTTAATTTCCAGGAAATACCCTACAAACAACAAATTCCAGTCAAAGCTTGCACGGAAGCCTTGTCAGTTAAGAAATCAGCCGAGATAGCAGCACTCTTTGCAGACATCAAACTGAGTCAAACTACGGATATCGCGCATTTGATTCCGAAGCAAATTGACCCAGAAGTCCTTATAGCCTATAAGAACGCTTATAATAGAAGACCCGTCTCCAGATGTAGTTCCAGGATGGAAAGAATTGAGAAGATCGAAAGCAAAATTCAAAATGGACAACAATATTTGAATAGGATGGTTAATAATACCACATTATATTCATCAAAAGTTCCAAAATCTAACATGTATAGCGCTAGAAATGGATTGTATACTATCCAAAGCCAATCCGACGATTCTAGATCGAGTTTGGAACGAAGTACTAACCGGAGGAAAGGTGAATATCGTCCTCAAAACGAAGAGAAGAAATCTGTCAGCACAGCTTTGGAGAATTCGTTAGGATATCTCCCATGATCGTGTTTGTACATACTTAAGCTTTGTAATTTGTGATTTAAATAGCCTATTATGATTGCTTTTTATCAATGGGACTTCTTCAGATTTATACAGGGTGTTACTTGGGACAAGGTTGAATCGTCGAAAAAAGCAATATGGGGGTTTTATTCTTAAATATCGTGCAATATACTTTTAGATCTAGAATTTTGTGATCAATTAAATCTGGAACGAATGGGATTGTGTGTAAGCGGAATTTTCAAAATCTTTTCGAAACTGTAAAGATTTGTATGAGAATTGACGTTTAATGTATTGTATAGAATTTTTGAATGAAATGAATATTTTAGGTTTTGTAAAAAAAATAATAAAAACGAAATATTTATTTTTGAACGTGTTTTATTTGTATGAAACCAGGAAGTGTTATCAAAACAGGTTCGAAGTCACTGACACTATCCAGCGTGTATGTATTTAGCATCACCACATACTTGAAAAGATTTTTAAATAATATCGATTAGGCTTGACGTCACGTGACGACGACGTCCCATGTTTAGACGACGCTGAGCGTCGGCGAATGCAACAGGCAAGGGTTCAACAGGCTGCGTGTGGAGAGGACTACACAGTCAGTATACGGTAGGACTCCTTAGAGTCCTGTTATCATTCAGGGAGCTTTCCAGCCCCTTTTTACGACGTGATCGAAAGCTCGATAACCAAACAGTAGAAAGTATACAAAGTCGTGATCATTACAAATTAAATAAACGATATTTTGTAATTTCGGTAATTTCCGATTTTTTAACCGTTAAAATTATTACAGAATTATAAAACAGATTGTCCGGGTCGCTTCGAGATTTTTATCTTTTCCGAAGGTAAGTTGTTTTCCTTTTTTTATTTCTTCCAAAGATTTTTTTTTAAATTAAACAGGTTCTGTCGAAATATAATCTTTATTTTGAGCGCTTTTATTTGTTTTCAAGTTTCGCTTTTGTATCGTTTCTTTTGTTTGGAAAATACGACTTTTGTTTTCTGACTTTTATAAGGTGGTTCACGTTGATCTAATTTGTCACTGGATAAAAAAGAAAATACGTCTAGACGTATTTGTTTGAAAACTTGTTATAAGTTTTGACATTTTAAATGTTATTGGAAAGTTAAGAGTAAATAAAAATGAAACAATATATTATTCTTACGTATTATATTTATTGTCACAAATAAATTTATCCACAATATACTCACGTTTAAAAGCGACAGCTTTAAAGCACCATCAATTTCGTTGTGCTCCAAGATTCAATTGACATGTAGACGACAGCCTTTGAAATGTCTGAATGATAATCTAGAATATAAAAAGTTTAGGCATCATTTTCAAACATATCCGCCATTTTGTTGACACATCCTGAACAAGTCTTTAAGTTTTAGAGGTTATTGTGACGTAAATATATCTGTCAATGTGACAGCGATGATTGAAAATCCGTACCGAAGCGACAGTGAGTTTACATGGTTTCATATGTTAAAGTGTAGACAGCAATTGTTCCATTCTATAGAAACCAACAGTTGGGGAGCCGCTACGTGGCACTATGCTGTGATTGGACGATCATTTAAATTTTTACCAATCATAGCAGAGTGCTCCGTAATCGCTGTCGATTATTGTCTTCCGCTGAACGCACACAAGATTGATACATCTGAAGTTGCAGCATTTATAATGTCTAATGTTTATCACATATCATTATAGAGTTAATATGAGATAAATTATCTAAATGCGAAATTCGTATGAAATTGGCTAAAACATGCTACAACATGTTGTTTATTTTTTAAATTTGTGGTATTTAAAATTTAAAGAGACACCAACTTTTAGCCCTCTGGCTATGTTTCTCACCTCAACAAAGAAGGAAACATGTGTACAATGATTTTGACAATAATTTAGTTTTGTAATTAAGGCTATTTGTCAACGTCAAGTTAGTATGATGCAACAAAGACTCTTTTTCTTTTTCTTAACGTGGATAGTAAACAAAGATTGCAACTGCTATTTTTTCGGGATTTGCTTGAGCACGCGATTTTGACGTATTAAATGTCATTACAAATATGTCAAAATCGCGTGGTCAAGCATCGATACAACCTCAAATTACAGGTATGATAAACGTCTCACCAAACTTACGCATTGTTGCCTAATCTACAACTGTTCTGTCCTATAATATACAATGTAATGTACAAAACTGCATTCAGAAGCTACTTTGTTTCGATCCCCATTAACTTATTTTAGCTTCAGCTAAAAAAACAGCCAATACAGAAGAAGTCACTAGCTTAGCACGTCTAGTTCTTGTCATATCTAGATCAATCAACTGACAGCCCTAGGAGTTACTTTATATTTATAATCCGTGCTTGAGGTCGTGTCGATGCTTGGGCACGCGATTTTGACAGATTTCTAATGACATTTACGTCAAAATCGCGTGCTCAAGCATCGACACAACCTTAAGCACGGACTATAAAATATAGTGGGGATAACTTTAGTTTAACTGTGTAATTACAAAATATAGTATACATACCTTATTTCAAAAAAAGAGAGACAAAATTCTGAACAGACCTCTAGCCCAAATTACAATATATAATTTGCAAAATAAATTTTATGTGATATTCTCTGATAAGTAAGGTAAAAGAGAACTAATCTACACAGAAAAATGGATAAACTAATGTAATAATTATAGTAAAACTTTAAATATAGCTGTGGTATAAGCAATGTCAAAATGTTCGACAATGAACAGAAATAACAGAACGTTGCATAATGTGATGTTGCCCTGCTTTCAGCCAATAAGAAACAATTGTCATTTGGGTCTGTTCAGAATTTTGTCTCTCTCTTTTTTACAACTGTCAATATAAATAATAAAATTTATAAGTTGTCCTACATAAAGTAACATCAGTTTAATTACTCTTTACGTCCTGGATAGTCATGAATTTGTACATGCATGTCTATTTTAAAGTCAAACTTCTATCAAGCTAATTATAATTTATGACATTTATATAGCTACCCCAGACGGAAAGACTTTTTGAATACCTACATGTTAATACGATGCTTAATAAATTGATAAAACGATTTTTTTGTGTTTCTAAATATTTTTTAAGATAGTTCAACTATTAAAGTTGAACGTTTCGAATCAGGAAACAATATTGTACTGTCTTGTCCTTTTTTAGTAAACAGAAATGTCATTTTTGACAGCTGTCAAGTTGAAAACGTCACAAATCCCGTTTCAAACGTTGTTAAAAATATATAAATGACCTAAACGACTTATTATCTCTAAATGTCATTGGTGCTAATGTCATTATTCTATGGAATATCAATTTAACAATTTTATATTCACTTAAAGCGTACTTACTTGACTTACTTACTTATTTATGTCTGTTTAAGCTGCATGGTTTTGAGAAAATCTGTTTTTTTTCTACTTCTATTGCTTACTTTATTACATTTATTTGTATAAATTAATTTGCAAAGATAGTGAGTTTGATTTTACTTTTAATTCAGTTTTAAAACAGGACTTCAAAATATCCTGAAAAATTATTTGAGGATATTTTGGGGATGTGCCCTTTCCATAACCTTTATAACAATTTCTTCCTAATATGGTAGCTATTATAACAGCCCCTTCACCAGAAACTTCAATCCTTTCCTCTCATAAATCCTAAAATCCGTTGGTATCAATATGAAAGGCTTCATATTTAGAAACATCAGATAAACTAGAGTCAAGATAAAAGAACAATTTAGTTGATGTTTTCTAAATAAATATGCAAACTGTGGTTATCAATTATAAATGAAAAATTTCTGCTATTTTCCATCCCAAAACCAAATTTTAGCATCGAGTTCGAGTATCAATTACGCTTTCGATATTAATTCTATGGAGGTATAACCTTGAACTCTCCAAACTTTGAATTAACTACGCTAATTGTTACTTAATTTATACCGCAGTCCAATTTATATGCAGCCCCTTAAAAGCCACCGAAACTCCTTCGATATAACCGCGTAGTTGTATTCTAATGATCACTACTGTAATTTTGAATACCTAACCCCAAACTAACCGCTACGAAATTCTCAACCAACAAGCGAAACTATCATGATATATTATATCAAATCCATGGAATAGCCGGATTCTCGAGTTAAATGGCAGATTTATTCTACCGTCTTTTATCTAATCTAATCTATCTGATATTTTTCTTTAAATATTTTACAAGATAAGATGCAATTCCGACCGTAAACGAAGAAAATATCTGCAACTGTATTAGATGAAATTTTCCGAAACAAACTGTAATTAACCAGCCATTTAACTCAGCTATCCGGTACAATTTATAGTTATATATGAAGCATGAAACAATTGCTGCACCCCTAGACAACTAACAGACCTCCAAGAGAGACCACCTTATCGATTACTAAGCTTGTCTCCACAGCAACTCTGATACCCTTTGTAGTTTGTATGTTGCCGTCGATTTATATTTGAGGGGTGAAGATGGGGTGAGGGAAGGTAGTGTGGTGTGGAGGTTCGTTGAAATTGTTGAAATTTCGATATTTTAGCGGTGACTGTGGAATGACAGGTATGATTCCGTGGGATGTTGCGGTAGATTGTCGCGATGATATTCGGCGTTTAAAATCAACAATTTGAGATGGAACCTTTCCGGATCGTTGTAATATCGTTCTGTAAAAAAAAAGGAAATAATTTTATTAGAAACGTTTATTAGCTATAGAAATATTGATCAAATTTACCTTCTTCTACAAATTGGTTCAATCTAACTAGACCCCTTCAAATTATATGTTTATCATCCGAAATTCGATGTGGAATTTCCCTGCAAATAAAGAGAGATGAAATGAGAGACGGAGTAAAACACAAACATAATAAATTCATTTTATTTAGCTTTTCACAATTCTGGATGAAACGTGCGTATATTAAATATGAATATCATGTGAAAAACAACCCCCAACTGAAAATAACAGGTTAAATAATACACCAAACACAAAAAAAAATTATATTTTCCACGCCGGCGGCAATGTTAAAATGCACGAAATATCCTGATGTTGGATGTTCATAAATTATTCATAAAATTCAACAGACTTCCTTTCATAAACGCGCCAAGCCAGTTAGATAAATTTTGAGCGATTCCCCTATATATAACGGTTGAATATATCTGCCCTGAGGGCTATGGTTTTGCTTGTATCTAAAATGGCCAGTTAGTCACTTTATTCTTTATCGAAATCCTTTTTATGGTGTTTATTTAAATCCTTTGACAAGTAGATGTACCTAATAAAAAAAATTCAGAAGAGAATAGAAAATCAAACAATAATTAAAACACTCGTTTTATCCACAGGATATTTCCACAGCACTACAATGGTCGATTGTGGAGCTTCCAATGATACAGGAAGTCGATTTGTTTGCCCAAATGATAGGCAATTGGCGCTGAGAGCAAAGTAAGTACAAATTTTCAAATAATTCAGTTTAAATCAAATCACAAACTTGCTTTTTCATATAATTATGTCATTATAGTAATAAATAATAAATATGGACGCCCTGTATATAAAACGGTCGCACAAATTCGAAATATTCTATCATTTTCGACCATCAGCTTTTGAGTGAGCGAGTTCAAACGTGGTCGCACAAGTACAAGTGACGAACGACGCAGTGGACGCCCAAAAACCACTACTAACGATGAAATGGTCGACAAGATTCATGATGTCGTGTTAGGCAATGGACGACTGAAGCTGAAAGAGATAGCAGAGACAATAGGCATCTCAGAGGAACGCGTTGGTCATATCCTACACGAAATTTTGTGCATGAAAAAGCTTTGGGCTGATGGGTGTCGCGTTTGCTCACACCGGAGCAAAAACGAAATCGGGTGACCGTTTTCGGAGGAGTGTCTGGTCAGAATTCAACGCTATCCAAGAAATTTCTTCATACCGGAGACCAAGTCGAAACAGACTTTTCCGGGTGAATCAGCTCCGAAGAAAGCACAAACCGTTTCGTTGGCCGGAAAGGTCATCACTACAACGATTTGTTGATCCAATTCGATGCAGTATTGAAGGAGAAACGGCCTCGTTTGCAACTGGAGCACCAGCACAAGTGTATTGATCTTCAAGGAGACTACATCGAAAAATAAAAATAAAAAACCACGTCAAAACCGTGTTTTTCTTGTCGATTCCGAAATCATTTCAGGTCACCCTCATAAAGGTGCTCAGATTTCGCGTGACACGACAACAACAAGAGCGATCAACAACTTTAAATGCTCAAGGTCAGCAATCTCAATCGGAATTCTCTTTCTTATATGAAGCGAATTACAAAATTTTTATCCTAGGTAGGAAGTGTCAATCATATGTCAAATTGATAAGTTGACATCCATGCATCAATATGTTAACAAAAACACTTAAAACACTTCCTGAGAATGTCAAAATCTTATATGACACCCATAACAATAAAGTTGATGATGGCTAAAAATAATTGAAGCGTCACGTGAAACTTTTGTGTACCCCCTGGGCACCCTGTCGTAAACCAAAATTAGGGTTTTGATTTCTGATATTCAATTCTATGTCAAAATTTCAAGCATCTAAACTACCTAGAAATGTTCACCCTTTCTTTTAATTCTACAACTCACCTCTTCAATTTTGCTATATGATTTCTATCTCATGTAGGCCTTATTGGTTCAACTCTTACCAGCTAAATATTCTTTTGTTGTGCCCCAATTAGCTCCTCTAGCTTTTGGCTAAAAGAAAGGTACCAATTGACAGTTGGCTTGATAGCCCTCAATCTCCAACACATCAATCTTAAATGTAAGACGCACTTCCATGTCTTTTTTGTACTTTGACTACTCTGTAAGTGTGTTAAGCGTTTTGTTAGCTAATACCGGTGGTAAGTTACTAGAGGCCAGGCGTAAAGAAGAGTTGTGTCGTCTTCTCCCTGTTTCTGTCTCTAGTTGCGACTGCGTTGATTCTCTGGATCTCTGGATATTTCAACGTAATCTACTCTTCTTCTATCTTAAAGCTTGCAGGGTGCCAGGATCGCAATTTTGATGTTTTTAAAACTGTTTCTATACTATTATCAAATGAGGAAAGGAAGGACGTGCTGGATATTAGAGTAAGGAGAGGAGCTGAAATATATAGCGATCACTATCTACTAATAACTAAAATTAAAAGCAACACAATAAACCGAGATAGAAGGAAAGAATATATAAAGACTAACCATATTACAATAAGGACATACAAAGCTAAAAAGAGAACATAACAATATCAGATCAACAAACTCACTGGAAGCATGGACGATTTTCGGAAGTACTATAGTAGAAGCAACGACAAACGTGTGTGGCATTTACAAAGGAGCAGAAATAAAGAAACATCATGGTGGAATAAGGAAATAAAAAAAGAAGTCAAAAAGAAAAAAATAGAGTGGAGGAGATATCTATATCGTAAAACAACAGAACAGTACGAACATTATATAAAAAAAAACAAAGATCATTGATTAAGATGTTACTGACAAAAGCAAAGGAAGAGGCCTCGACTGAAGTTGGCAACAAAATCGAAATAAACTGAAGTAGTAACCAAAAGCTGTTTTACAGAGCTCTAAAACTAATGAGAACAGGAAAAAAAATCGACGAAATGTCTATAAAGAACGAAAAGAATGAAATATTAACAAATGATGCAGATATCATGAGTAGAAAACTTACTAGGAGGGACAGAACAAACTACAAGATATAACAAAACCAGAACAAACCAACAAAACGAAGAAGACTAAGAAGAAATAAAACTAGAAGAACTAGAAGAAGTACTTACAAAAAATGAAAAATGGGAAAGAGTCTGGGCTGAACAGAGAACAAATTATAAATAATAAAAAATAAAACCTCTGATAGAACCCCACATGGCAGAAGCACAAAGTGGATTTAGACCTGGACGTAGTGTGCATGACCACATTTTTACAATCCAACAACTAATAGAGAAAAGGACAGCACCTAGAAAAGGAATATACTTAGCCTTTATTGATTTGGCGAAAGCTTTTGACCAAGTACCAAGAGTAGAAGTATGGAAAAGTCTGGAGAATAGAGGAATAAGTAGAAGAATTATAAACTTAATACATAATATACAGGGTGTTAGTAAATAAGTGCGACAAACTTCAGGGGGTGATTCTGTATGCAGAAATAATGACAATTTGCTATATAAACGTCCGTCCGCAAATGCTTAGTTTCAGAGTTATAGGGTGTTAAAGTTTTTCTTAAAAACTTACGATTTATTTATTGCTCTGAAACCGGTCGAGATAGGCAAATGAAATTTAGTGGGTTTTAAGAGATGGTTATTGCGCATTTCTTGACATCCAACCAAGAGTTTTATATTCATCATTGGCGTGCATACGGGTAATGATCTTAATTTTTTAAAAAAAAAAAATGGTACGCCACTGAGATATTTCAAATTAAAAATCATTTTTGAATTTGCCATTCAATTTGTGATAAAAAACCTCTCTTGCCTTTTTTTCGTGTGGGGCGCCGTTTTTATGCAAAAAAATAAAACATCTTAACGTGTATTTTTCATTTCTTTAATACATTATCTAGTAGGCTACTGAACTACTGCACTCTTTAATACAATAACATTAAACTAGAACAATATCAGAAAATAACACTAAAAAATTGTTAAGTAAGCGCAAAGCTACAACAAATGTTGAAAATGACCTCCCTCGGACATGACACAACTTTCAACTCTTCTCCTCATTAATTGTTGTATTCACGCAAAAATTTCTGGTGTATTTCTTATTGTCTCACAGCCGGCTATAATTCGATTCCTAAGCTCATCAACATTTTCGACGGGAGTGGAATAAACTAATGACTTAAGAAAACCCCAAATGCAAAAAACTAAAGGATTTAACTCCGGTGATCGAGCAGGCCAATGTTCCGTACTTCCCCTACCTATCCAACGATTTGAATACACTGTATCTAAGTGATTACGTACATTAATGCTAAAATGAACTGGTGCGGCATCATGCATGAACCATAAGTGTTGTCTCAGCTGTAGAGGAATATCTTCAAGAAGACCAGGTAACTCTTGCTGTAGGAAGTTAAGGTAAGATTCGCCTGTTAGTCGTAGTGGGAGGAAATATGGACCGATTAAATGAGCATCAATTACCCCAAGCCATACATTGACTGAAAAGTGATGCTGAAAATGAGCTTCAAAAATTCCATGTGGATTTTCCTCAGCCCATAGGTGATCATTATGGAAATTTCGTATGCGCTATCGTCCAAAATTAGCCTCGTCAGTAAACAAAACGCCATTTAAAAAATTAGGAATTTGAGCGATTTGATGAAGGATCCATTGGCAAAAAAATAGGCGGGGAAAAAGTCTCTAGGTAGTAGAGCTTGTACACGTTGAATATGAAACGGATACAATTGCTGTTCTTTAAGAATTTTGAATACAGTGAACTGGCTTACATTCAATATGTTGGCGATTTTTCGAGTACTTGTTTCAGGTGACTCCGCTATTAACTCGAGAACTTCTTCTTCTAGTTGCACAGTTCGTACTTCTCGAGGGCGCCCGCAGTCAGCCGTTTGTTTCCTAAATATACCATTTTCGCGCAAGCGTTGGTGAAGACGAGCAAATATTGTGTGATCAGGTATCCTACGTCCTGGATACAACTCAGCATACAATCGTCCAGCTTGCCGACCATTTCCATCACTTCGACCATAGACAAAATGCATGTCTGTTAATTCTGCATTTGAAAAGTTTTCCGTTATTTTCAATAAAAGAAAAATTAATTACTTATTTACAATAATTTTATAGCTAACTAAAAGCTTAATAATGATGAGTTGCTATTTTGACACTTCGTTAAATTATTTGTATTTAACAGTGCATTGATATTGAATGTTGACAGTAGCCTACTAGATAATGTATTAAAGAAATGAAAAATACACGTTAAGATGTTTTATTTTTTGCATAAAAACGGCGCCTCATTTTTTATCACAAATTGAATGGAAAATTCAAAAATGATTTTTAATTTGAAATATCTCAGTGGCGTACCATTTTTTTTCTTTAAAAAATTAAGATAATTACCCGTATGCACGCCAATGATGAATATAAAATTCTTGGTTGGATGTCAAGAAATGCGCAATAACCATCTCTTAAAACCCACCAAATTTCATTTGCCTATCTCTACCGGTTTCAGAGCAATAAACAAATCGTCAGTTTTTAAGAAAAACCTTAACACCCTATAACTCTGAAACTAAGCATTTGCGGACGGACGTTTATATAGCAAACTGTCATTATTTTTGCATGCAGAATCACCCCCTGAAGTTTGTCGCACTTATTTACTAACACCCTGTATATTATGAGAATAATGTAAACTACATTATAAAAAATAATGCGAAATCGGAAGGTTTTAAAACAGAAGTGGAACTCACACAAGGAGGAGGATTAATCCCAACACTGTTTAATATCTTCATGGATGACATAATCAAAGAATGTAACTAGAAGACCAAGAAAATGCCAGTTGAGCTAATTCCTTAGATCCTTTTTTTTAGTCTCCATTTTCGTTTTAATCTTTTGGACAAGCTTCTTCAGCTCGACCAACCTCTCCGCTAGTTTGCCCATCATTCCATCACTTCCTTCCTTTGATTTTGATTTAGTGAAGGCTTCTTTTAATAATCTACTTCATCGTGTATCTCTCGTTGTGCTTGCCTTCCACCTTTTATGGTTGTCTCCTTGAGGTTGCAGTGCAGATGTTCATTTTTCACCCCAGTGTTCGCTCTGATTATCCACTGAGCATGGTGACGTTTTCCTGGACTATGGTGGTATTCTTCGAAATTACTGAGACTTCTCGATTGTTGAGGGGGACATTTGTTTCGGAGCAGGTAAATTGGTCTTTATTGTAACTCAGAAAACTTCTTCTAAAGTATGCACTACATCCAATCCCAGATTCTTATTGATCATCTTAGAATTAAAATAAGATCAGAACGCATTGGAAAATTTTATTTCTACGACTATACTAAACCTGACAAGCATCCTTTTCAACTTTCCCATTTTACACTCCCTATACATATATGTCTTTCTCCCGGAAATGCGTGGAATTTTATAATCCGGGGTTTCGGGTATTTGCGCGAATATTCATGAGGCAATGAATGTAAAGACAGAGCTTTATATCGGCTGTAAACACGAAGGACAAGCCGAAAACATAAAAGCAAACTTGTCAAGGATTACCTGCAAGGAATGTAATACAAAATTTAAATAATACTTTCGGTAAATAAAGCAGGGATTTATCGTTATATATATCTATACGGTTCATATTCGTACGATTTCATACGATCAAAAGGAAAATACGGGTTTGTTTTTACAGCTTTGATCTCTTCAAAAGGTATAATTCCACTTCGAGCGAATCGAAACATAAATAAAATAATGCGGGTATAAAAATGTAGTTCGATATGAACGCGTTGAAAACCGAATAATCAACAAATAGTTATGGAAGGGAAATAATGGAATATTTTTCCCGTTTACATTTAAAAAGGAAAATTTGTTGAATTTAATAATTTTACTAAAGGTCACCCTCCCGCAGCGCTCTACTTTTTCAATTAATTTAAATTGAATTAATTTGGATATACCTTACACGAGCAGGCAAGCTGTCAAGGCGAATATAAAGTATACTCCGCTCGGAATACATAAATTGAATAAGCGGATAAGATAACCTGTTTAAACTTTCTAAGACGTATTTTGGGGCGAAAAATTACGGTGGGGTAATTCATACCGATTTAAAGCTGAAGCTAAAGCCGTTGTGATGAGAAAATTGCTGTTGTTTCGAAATATGACGACAAGAAATGAGATTTATGTTTATGACACTGTAATTAGTTTGGTACCTACGGCTGACTTTGGACGTTACATTGACGGCTTTGTAAAACGTGGGGCCTGAAACCTATGATGGTACACTGGCTGTACACGAGAGTTATAGTGCCTTTTAAAACTTATGCATCGTTGATCTGATGGCACAAATTAGTAAGGTTGTTTAGGCATCACAAGGACTATGTCCTCGACGTCGACTGGGATGATGGAGACGATCCTCGAGCTTCCTCCGCTGCAGCTTATGCTGTAGTCGGAGGAGGTTCTAAGAGCCTACAGAGCAAAATGTAGTGGGAGAGATCATACCAGCAGCGGATAAGCTGGTTTGTGGATGCCTCTAAAACGCCAAAGGGTACAGGAATTGGAATTTAGAAAGATGGAGAAACCGAAGGCCAAACCTTCAGCCTAGGGAGCTCACCGTCCATCTTCCAAGCCGAAATAATCGCCATCCAGACCTGCGCAGAAGGAATTTTAAATTGCCCGCAGGTAAATGAAGCAGTGGAAATCTTGTCTAACAGTCAGGCTGCCCTAAAGGCACTACAGGCTGTCAGGTTTGATAGTATTACATTGTGATAGGATTCTTGTAAATTTGACAGAATATTGCGAAATATAAAAGTTCCAATAATTTAGGAGAGTTAATCCGATCCTGAAGTAATTTCTGAGTAAATCGAAATTCTTCATCAACCACAACATTTCCATGTACTATGTATATTAGATACTTAGTACTAAATCCAAAAAAGAATTGTTACAATTTTTAATTAATAATAATTCATGCCTTAGCATCCCCCAACAGCTTGCGCCAATTACAGGGGGCATCGGCTGGCCATGAGTTATTATTACGCCTGCGGCTGTAGACCGACTTAAGATGTAACCTTTCCGCATTTGCCGTGGAATTTGGAAAACTACAGAAAACCAAACTCAGAAAGGAAGCACCGGGGTTCGAACCCGGTACTGCCGGACTACGAGGCAAGTGTGCAAGCCACTAGGCCACGAGCCCGACAGTTAATAGTATTAAATTGTGAAATTGCAGCATATGAAGGATACATCTGGTCGTCAACTCCCTTCTATGAAAGGATTCTCCCACTGAGAAGCTCTATCTAACGACAATCATGTACAGCACCTGGTTCTTGAAGACATTGAGATGCTTGATTTCTGAAATACTGACACTGGACCAGGTCAAGGCACCATAGATTAAAATCGAGCGAAGGAAGGTCGTACATATCAACAATTTGATTTTTAGACTCACAGAGCTTTTACAGCAAAGTAGGTGGTATGAAACAGACCTTGCCCGTGGAAATTTGGAGATGACGTTCGAGAAATGTTTAAATATTAGCTTGGAATTAAGCGTTATGTCCAGGCAAGTGACGTGGGGTCTCCAAGAAAGATTTTGGAAAGAGAATTGAAATGATTGGACACAGATCCAAATTGATGAAATTTAGAGCAGTTTCTTGGAGGAATAATTAGGTAGAAGCAAGTAGCAAAAGTAAAGAATTTTTCGACAACTACCTGAAGTTACACAAGAAGTTTTCATTCACACCAGAAAGAATCTACAACTTAGATGAGACTGGGGTTCAAACAGTTTTGAAACCACCAAAAATAGTGGCTCCAAAGGGAACAAAACAAGTTGGTCTTATTGCGTCCGTCGAGAAAGGAGAGACAGTGACTTTAGTCGGTATAATAAACGCTGTTGGACAGTCACTACCCCCAGCATATATTTATCCTAGGGTTAGAAACATCGAAGAGTATGTAGATGAAGGTCCAAATGGTTCTGTTGCATTTGGAAACCAATCGGGATATTTTCCACAAAGTTCTTCAACATTTTGTCAGACATACTTCTTGCAATTCTGATAACAGATTTCTGATGTTACTGGATAATCATGAAAGCCACGCGTCGCTGTCGTCAATTTTATATGCCAGGGAGCGTGGCATTGAATTACTATTCCTTTCCACCACATACTTCCCATCGGCTCCAGCCGCTTGATATAGGTGTTTATCTTCAATCATTCTCAATCTTTTAATCTGGCTTGTTTCACATCCTGGTAGGATTATAACTATCAGGCATACTCCCAAATTGACTGGTGCTCCATTTATTGACGCCTTCTCTCCGAAAAATATCACCAGTTCCTTTTAAAAAGCAGGCATAAAGACAATCCTGAGTTAATTAATACCACCCCACCAATAATATAACCTTGGCGCTGAAATTACAGAAAATGAACAACCAAAACAAACCGAGAAAATCGATTCAACGTCGATACCAGATGTTCCATCCACATCACGAGCAGCTTTACAAAAAAGCATTATCGTGACACAAGAAATTATTGTGCCTGCTCTCGATGTATCCTCTCTGCCATCGATGATAATTCCAGATGTTCTGTCAACATCAGCAGCAGCTTTACAGGAAATTGATACTGTGAACCGGAAAAATACTTCGGATAAATAATATAAATAATAATTAAGAAATGTACCACTATAACATCAGAATCAGTGCGGCCATTTTCCTCTGTAATACCATAGAATATCTTCGTTAGCGCAAAAGTAAAACAAATTATATATCTCATTTGAGTTAAGTGGTAGCCTATAAACTTTTATGTGGATGAACCTGCCCCCACTTCCCCTACAAGGAGTAGAAAGCTGTCATTTTTGTGTCGAGCCCAAACGTTTGCTGTCGAGGCGATAGCCGAGACAATGCAAAATGCAATTTATATACACACATTTTTTTACAGAATAGCTTCAACTTCAAAGTTGGATAGTATTTTAGAAGATCCAGGATCCAGGACGAAGATAATGGCACTACATCAGATGATAAATTTTATTTCGGAAAGAAACGATGCTACAAGTGGTCAAAAGAGTGTCCCAAAACGACTCAGACACGTATGCACAATTTAGTCATCTGTCTTCCAGGCACTAAAAATGAAGCGAGGAATGTTGAGCAGTGTGATATATTGTCTGCGTGGCAGTTACTAATTCCTCAAGATCTTTTGCGAATAATTTTGGTAAACGCAAATAATAAAATAAGTGAGATGCAGCACCACTATAAAGCACCTCAACCTGCATCTGTAAATCTTCTTGATATGACAGAGTTGAGAGCTTTCATTGGTCTGCTTTATCTTTCTGGTATAATGAAATCAAACCATGAAAATGTGGAAGGACTTTTTGCGAATGATGAGACAGGAGGCGATATTTTTCGGGCAACAATCAGTCTTAAAAGGTTTTTGTTTATTCTGACATGTTTGGGTTTTGATTGTGCTGCCACAAGGAAAGCTAGAGAAGCAAATGACAAACTTGCAGCAATTCGAGAAGTGTGGGATATCTTCATAGCCAATTGTCAGAAGTATTATATATCAAGCCAAAATGTTACCATAGACGAAATGCTGGTCCCATTTCGTGGTAGGTGTAGTTTTCGCATGTATATGCCAAAAAAGCCGGCCAAGTACGGACTGAATATAATGTGTCTTTGCGATTCCTGCACTTTATAATTTTTAAATTATAATATTTATGTTTTTACACAGGCAAAGAGACAACGAATGATAAAACTTTATCAATTCCAACAAAAGATGTTCTCAAACTTATTACACCAATTCAAAGAACTAATAGAAACGTTACGGTTGACAATTGGTTCATGTCACTTGAACTATGTGAAGAAATGAAAAAGAAAAACTTGACAGTTTTAGGCACTATGAAGCAAAATAAGCCACAAATTCCGGTAGAGTTCAAGCCACTCAGAAAACGTCTTGTTGATTCAACTTTATTTGGACACAATCAAGAAAAGACTCTTTGTTTATACGTACCTCGCAAAAATCGTGCGGTCGTGTTACTTTCAACAATGCACCAAGATCACAAGATCAACGAAGAAAGTAAGAAGCCAGATATGATGCATTATATCAGCTATGTGCTAACTACTCGGTTTCGCGTCAAACCCGCAGATGGCCAATGGTTATTTTTTATACCATATTGAACATATCAGGCGTCAACGCTGCAGTTCTTCTACAGTGCAATATAAAAATTGACCCGGCTAATCAACTAATAAGAAGACAATTGCTGAAGAAACTTGGAATGGCTTTGGTAAAGCCTCACATTGAACGTCGTGATGTTCGACTTCTTTCACGGGAATTGAGAGAAGTTGTAGTGAAACATGGTGGGACTCCCCTTTCTTCGACCCCTTCGAATACAGAACCGACAAGAAAATCGACATGCTACGAGGGAGTGTTTTTATATTCGCGGAATGAGCGGGTTGTAGGGGGTGATTAGGCGCATTGGGGGCGTGGCCTGTGCAGCGACTCATAATTAGTATAAATACGAAGTTTCATTGTTATTAGACAGAACTGCACCCTCCGACTCATAACCGGTGCCCCATGGTTCGTGAGGAATCGGCAGCTGCGAGAAGACCTATCCGTCCCAGCGCTCAAGGACCATGTCCTCCAGCTTGCGAACAAGACCTTAGAAGGGATCCGAAGATCAGGAAACTTGCTGATTGGCCAGCTTGCTGACCTGGACCTGGACAGACCGCCGCCTAGGGTCTATATTAGGAGAGCCCTAGCCATAGAAGACGTCTGATCACTCCTGATGGACACATGTCACTCCTTTTACCGCTTCAGAGGACCAGCTTAAAGACCAACCCTCCTGGCAAGAACGAAGCCAATCCCAGAAGAAAATAGGGCCCAAGAACGTCAGTTCGGCCTTGGGAAAGCGCAAGAAGAAGACCACAGTTAGACAGTTAGTCTTTGAGCTATCGTCAACCAAGTAACATAATCAGGAGTGAAAAGTGAAATATGGAAAAAATAGAGTGTTCGCGTGCATTTTTGGACCTCTGTAATGAAGACAAGGATGGTGTATTGAGTCGAATTTTTACTGGAGACGAAACTTGGGTTCATCATTATAAACCTGAGTCCAAACAAGACTCCATGCAGTGGCATAAAAAGGGCACAGCACCTTCCAAGAAATTTAAAGTGTCACAATCAGCTGGGAAACTCATGGCAACGGTATTTTGGGACTCGGAAGGAATATTGTTGATTGATTATAAAGATAAAGGTGTTTCTATAACAGGAGAATATTACGCTTCAATATTAGAGCGACTAAAAGAAGCCATTAAAGAGAAAAGACGGGGAAAATTGACGAAAGTTGTGCTGCTTTTGCACGACAACGCGCCCGTCCACAAGAGCCGCGTTGCGTTAGCTGCCCTGCATAAGGTGGCCTTCGAAATTGTGAATCACCCATCCTACAGCCCAGACCTGGCCCCGAGTGATTATTACCTGTTTCCGAAAATGAAAAAAGAGCTGCGGGGTAAAAAATTTACTGCCGAAGATAAAGAGAAATCATTTTTTTATGAGGGTATAAATAAATTAATTGAAAGATGTGAAAAATGTATCCGTCTTGCAGGTGAATAGATTGAAAAAGAAAAATAATTTGGTTTTTTTATTCCCACCCCTTATCCCCCATGCCGCGAATATAAAAACGCTCCCTCGTATGTTTGTCCACGACAGGCAGACAAATAAACCAAAATTTTTTTGTAGGATGATCTCAGAATTTAATTCTGAAGATTTATAGATTAATAAACAATTATCATAGAAAGAAATAAACCTATTTCTCTAATGCAACAAATATTATGTACTTTATAAATTAATGAAACAGGGATAATTGCATTTGTTATAATAATAACTACATGCACCCGTATAAGAAAAGGTGTACGGATAAAATCCCCGGTCGTCAGGTAATTCACCTTCCGACATCAAAGGAAGCCTTCGGTCTACGAATACCACCCCCCTAGTTAGTTAACGACGTATTTGCTTGCTTTAAGGAAATACAAGAAAATTTCCTCTTAGAGGGCGCTCTCGAGCACACGATCTTTTGGACGAAACACAAACGGAAAGAACTACCATCCATTTCCCGGATATGAAATTAGATGGCAGTTATTACGGGCTTATAAAAAGTAAGGTCCTGGAACGAATCCCTTCTTCGTTACCTACGTGAAAAAGAACATCTTTAGGTTAATTGCGTTTAGCTGTTGGAATATTTTTTTAACGTGTATATTTAATAATTCGTCTTCATCCAGATTTACGTTAATGTTGTCCTGGTTTTTTTTTTCATTTGTTAATTTAAGCAATTAAAATCGTTGCCAATTTTCCATTTTTTTATCCAATTTCCTCAAAACATAATGGCATTTTAAATAAGTGAGCTCAGATAAGTAATCCTTACATTCTCGCTACTGAAATGTTCTTCAGTGTTCGCATTCGCATTTATACCGGAAAAAAAGTCCCCGGCGTCTGCGGAGAAAGCTTTCATCTCTCTTGGGAGAGCTGTTGGTAATTATTTCCAATTCTTTCGAAGTACACGGCTATTGTTTTCCGTTTTCTCTTTAAAAGATGTTTTCGAATTCAATAAAATTTCTTTTTTTTTTTGTAGTTTATTTCGTTTATTCTCGTTTATGTTAGAACGTTCTAAGTTATTATTAAACATCCGCAGAACGATGCGTATTATGTGACAGGGGAATCTAAATAACTAATCAACTTATCTGCTGTTTACTGTAGCTCGTTAACTATGCCAGGAGACTTAAGTAAACACTACGAGGATGTAGTCGAGGGCATTTCTAAATACTTGTCGAAATCAAATACCGTTAGCGCTGACGCGTCATTGGAATCCTCATTGTCAATATTAGGATTAGATCTTATCGTCGAACCCTTAACTTAAATAAATGTTATTGTAAATTCTTCGCATAATATTCTACCGCCATGGCATAGTAATGAGATATTACATTTTTTGAAGAGTAATTTTTTTCCAATATAAAATATCTCTTGGGATATATATGTAGTAATATCGTTATTCCTGTTTTACCTCGGATATCCCTGAAATCTGCATTTTAATTGTCTACTTAGCTATCGAATCATTGCCAATGATGTTATACGTACACAGGTAATCAATACGAACTAGCGTTTATTAGCGCCGTAACTCAAGCGAGGTTAAACAATAGCTGTTGCGGTCATGTTCGCGTAAAATGTGCAATAACACGGATAAATTCTGGAATAATTTTTTACTAAATTTTGTCTCGCACAAACCTAACAAAATTGAATCGATAAAATTAAACGCAAGTAATTCGTGAGGACAACAAATCATTGATTTTTATCTCGATGTTACGTTGCATTACTGTACATTATCCAGCCTATGTTAGAGCAGCTGTTCAAACAGATAATTTTCGAGATATAAACGTTGAACATTAATTGTTACAAGCACTAAAATTGTAAACATTTATGGGAGATATCGCGTTGGCGTCACCAGTCGGAAAATTTAGAAACAGATATTTTGAACGGTAAATGTAATATTTTTACTGAATACGTACTTTTGAAACAATTCATTTCTTTACTAGTAAAAAAAATGGTCTAATTTCTTCATATATCTGTACGAATGAATGCTGTCCGATATATTGAAGACATACTTACGAATCACGCGATCCTCTTCTAGCATGATACTGCAAATTCAAGGTGTGGATTTGCCACCTCTTAGCCCAGATCCAAATCCGATCAGCGAGTATTTATGAGATGAGCTAGATCAGAAGCTCAGCAGTCGTGACAACAGTGATGGTTAAGCAAATATTATTATTTATTCAAACACAACAGTGGTACCAATCTTACTCCACCTATTCAAAAATATTTTCCTTTTGTACCAACAATACTACAGATTATGAACCACCGCATTGCTGTCCCCTCTAAAAGTTTTGTTGAAGACATGTTTCCTACTTTATACAGGTTTAAATTGTTTCTTAACTTCGGCGCCACCCTCCCTCCCCCTTATTACTGTCATAATAAGTTGTCATTCTCATTTGGCATTTATTAAGTATACAAATTGTCACTTTCAAGATAATACCATTTAATAGTTACTTACGAACCAAGTGCGTGAAATCATATTTCGCGAATGAGTGACCAGTTTAAAGCGCGAGCAGGAGGCGAGTGCTTTATGGGCGCGAATTCGCGAAATGTTTCACGCACGAAGTTTGTACAATATTTTTTGTACGAGAACTATAATAATAATACATATTGTTAAATACGTTACCGTTTGACCAATTCGTGCCCTTTAAACTAAATTCGCTCGCCTCCTATTTACGGCTCGCGCTTTTGAAACTATTTGAGATCACTCATCCGCGAAATATGATTTCACGCACTTGGTTCGTAAATAACTATTTACGCACGCAAATCGAATCGTGAAATGACAGGTCTTCGCTGCTTCAAGGAGATGATAGATGGTGGTGTTCTTGCGTCGGTTGTGGTTACGCTATGCTGCGGCGTCTTCAGCCAGTGCCATGGCTCTCCTGACGTGGATCATGGGAGGTGGTCTGTCCGGATCCAAGGTTGATAGTCTGTTAATCAATGGATTTTCGGATCTATCAATCCTTTCCAACGTCTTCTCGGCCAGTCCAAGCATGAATTGCTTGAGGGAAGGAACCCTCAGGTCGCCACGAATCTGTTGATTGCGGACGAAGCACGGGGCCCTCGCAATCATTCGCAGCATCCTACTCTGTAGTACTTCCAGCCTCTTGAAGTTCGTCCTCGTCAAGCTAGAGATCGGCAGCGCTCCATATGTAATGATCGATCTCAAGAACGTTAAATACAGGAGGATTTTTATCTTCAATGACAGCGCACTCCTCGCACACAGCAGGGGAAGGAGGAAACTCCTAGCGCCATAGAACCTCTCAATAGATCTGCTCACGTGTGCCCGCAAGGTTAGTCGTGAGTCCAACCTCATCCCCAAATACAATACCGAGGGACTCCAGGGGAGCCGAAATCCATCCACGATAATATTATTTGGCGGCGGTCTAAGCCTCTTCGTGAAACGAATAGCGACGCATTGTTTATGACATACATCGTATTCAATTGTACACTGGCTTGCAATAAAATCTCGTACACCTTAATGTCAAGCAAGCTAATTTTTTAAGATTATTTCTCAATGTAAGCTGACTTTAGATTTGACAGATGTAATAGATTATGTGTAGAGGTTATGATAAATTATATGGAAGTAGTGTATTTGTGAAAATGAAACGTCAAATTAGAAATGTCACAAAAAGGTGAAATCAATATAGGTAAAACTAGGTGTACGAGATTTTATTGCAAGCCAGTGTACGTGTACCTCTATAGGTTGGCAATACAAAATAACCCTGCTTCGAAAAAGAAAGGTAGTTATACAGGTTTCTTAACCTTTCCCAAATGCTGTCATAATAAGTTGTCACTGTCATTTGACATTTATTAAGTATACAAACTGTCCCTTTCAACTTCGGGAGGGCGAGATTGTTTGAACGCATTTGGCAGCTCTGGTTCATGAATATCCCCAAATATCCAACGTAACATATGACATTCGCAACAACTATGAAGTTAGCTTATCTAAGTCAGGTATGCCAAATGCGTTCAAACAATCTCGCTCTCCCTGTACCATTAAACGGTGTTTGAGGTTGTACCGATACTTGAGTACGCGATTTTGACATATTTGAAATGACATTTACGTCAAAATCGCGTGCTTAAGCATCGATACAATCTCAGGCACAAACTATAACTATGAAGCTAAATTAAAAGTTATAGCAGTTTTTTTTTTGCTCAATTATTTAGTTTATGACATACATCGTGTCCAAATCCACGTGCATCTTTATAGGTTATAAGTTTCGCGGAGGCCATCCTTCTGAATCGCCTTAGAGCCGAAATAATCGATACCAACATCTTGCAGGATGAGCAGTTTGGTTTTAGGGAAAGACTGTCAACAGAATTCAAACTCCTCAGAGTTACCTTGAAAGACACGAGTCTACCGGCGCAGTTTTTATGGACGTCAAGCTGTCTTGGGATTTTTCTCGTCTGTGTGAGGTCCCATTTACATTTTTGCCATGCTTGTTTTTATCTTTACATTATTAAACTCGTTTTATTTCTACACTGATTGTTTTGTTTTGTCTGACCGGTTTTGCCTTCTTGGCTCTCTTGTTAGCCCCAAATTTAGTTTTTTTTTCAGCATAATTAGTTAAAATCAACGGGGGATGGTCCCGTACTAAGTAGATGACAAAAGGGTTTAAGGACCAACGTCCAACCCTAGCAATGAGAGGGAAGACCTTCGTCGTCCATTTTTGACAACCAATCAGATAACTACAATGAAGTTAGGTAGTCAATGTAGGCAACATGACAGTCTTAAGCTAGGTTTACACGGTCAAAGAAATTGATCATTGGATCATGTAAACAATAAAAGTTAATCCAATACCTTAAACGAATTCATGAATGCCAACCTTCAAATAGTGACTGGACTGAATTTGGAGGTTACGTTTAACTTATTATCTATTATTATTATTATACTGTAGTAGAAATAGGAATTACAAAGAAAGTGAAAACACACCAACGACAATATCTGCACATTTATTGCAATATAAGAAATCGACGTTGGTTGCAACGAAGAGAAAAAGGCAAATCTAGTTAATAAAGACGTTCAAGACAACCCTTACCCCTACCCCCCTAATTCGTCAATTTATTCATGAATTTATTTGACAAGAAAAATTCACGACAATTTTAGCGTTTACACATTCCAATAAGTTCAAGGTTAATAACCTCACATTCTTAAGTTAAGAAAGATCTGGTTTTCTTGGAAGAATTCAGGGTTTTGTTTCAAGCGAAAAGTGAAAATAACTAAATGCAATCTTCTATTTCAGTTATAAGCCTTGGTTGAACAATTTCTTCTCCACTCATGTAATAATTTTTTGTTGCCAGACTTGTTAATTTTTTTGGATCACCACCCCAGACAAACTGGGAAGACCTAGATCAGGATCAATTTTGGGAGAATGGAAAGAGGAATCTTTATAGCTGCAGACTTCCTAAACAGGATTGGGTGCCATGGCATTCAAGAATTTCTTCTTAGTAAATGGGATACTCCATTTAGATGAGTCTATGATCAAATTGAAGGGCAGGAATATTCTAAAGCAAACATGGCTCTAAATTTTCCAATTATAACATTTCTATGATCAGTTTATAGTTCTCGCGTGCATTGTTTTTTTTTCGGTGATACAAATTCATTGTTCCATAAATATCCACCGTTTTCTTTTAATAAACCCACACTAAATATTCCTGCGAAGCTTTCTCCTAGAAATAGCACATTATTATTAAAAAAAAGACAAGAGAAGCTGGACGGGATTTCTTGATGTAATTCATCACAGCGTAAAATAATTCAATATCCATTATTTCTTTCCTCATTCTCCTTTGTACTTGGGTCTCGGCCGGCGAATTTTCCCTATTACAATTTAATCAACACGAAGCACCCCCCAAACCACCACCATCATCACCGCCACCTCTTCGAACGAGGGCAAAAATGTGCGTATAAAAATAATCACCCCTAGACGTCGCCAGTCTGTCGTATATGTACCGAAGCCAGTCCTCTACGCAGCAATTTACCCTAACGAAAATTCAATTATTACATTGCACCCCCCTTAGTGCGACAAAACCAGGTCATTTGTTGCGTCAGCCTTAACACAGCTATCCTTAGAATGTTTAGAATATTACCGGGGTGTCATGTATATACATTTCTTAAGGCATTTATGAGATACGGTTAAAACGTCTTGAATAGCTTATCTGGGTGACGTCTAGACTTTTATCTGGAAATGGAGGAATTATTAATTGGGTAATTTAAGAGGGGGTGATTTTGAAAGGAACCTCGTAAAATTATGTACAGCAATTCTCAGTTGTTTGGGCTACTTATGCACATCTTTTGTTGAAATTTGACTCTCCTAGGTGATGTGAGGGCTAGAGAGAATGTGTGAAGAATTTTTCAAGAAACATGAAAGCTTCATAGCTAGCAAAGCAATGCAGGATAGAAGAAAAAAATGGTTTAAGAAGCATTAATTTGAAGAAAAATTGAAACCAAAAATGGAGCAAGATTTAGGGACGATGAAGCTACTTAGACAAGCCAATTTTTTTTTGCCAACCTTAAGTACCATTCCATACTTTTGTTGGAATTTGATTACTCCTATGTTATCAGTCTCCGTTCTGAGTGGACTAGATGAGTGTTTCCTGGAGCATCTGTGACCTAACAATGCCTACATCCTTGTCCCTAGTCTTATAGATAGAGGTCCTGCGATGATGTTTGGGAAACTTGTTAGTCCAGACATGGCCTTCTTCATCTCTTCTCCTGTCCTCTCTACGTGGGCCCCAAAAGTAAATCTTTGGTCAATACTAACTCCAAGATAATAGAGTTTTTTTTTTGGTGTAATGGTCATTCCCTCAATAATTAAGGGTCAGATCAAGATTGTTTCTTTTAGCAATTTCATTCTAAGCAATCCATCTAAAAGATTAGACACAAATCTGAGTTATAGAGAACTCCGTTGGTGTTAGTAATAGTTTTTGTCATCCCTTCCGATTTCTATCGTGATTAAATTTGATTTTGCAGATCCTACAGGATAATGTTCCACCCCCTCGCAATTTGGTGATAGATTATCAGCTTAATCCCAATTACCATCACATCGAAGTCGCTTCAAACAAGCTATAGCTACTTACGTTATTGCATATTACGGCAGTAGCAAGCAGGTGGGTCCTTCTTCTTCTCTCTCTGTGAAGCATGGTTCGTAAACACAATTTTTCAGTTTCCTGCAATTGAATGCTTCAACGATTATTTTGGACTTTCACTCATTGATTTAAATTGTCAGGATTTGTTCTGGTTAAAATTGACCTGTCCTTTACTTGCAGTGTAACCTTTTCTCTTCACTTAATTGAAATATGTAGTAACCAAACAACCAAATTTAATCCAACTTGACTAATCAAACAACTAAAAGGCCCATTAAATTGAACTATAATACGATTTCAGAGACACAGTGTTGGGAAGCAGCCAAATAAAACTAGTAATTCCTTATTACTGTCAAAGCTTTCGTAAAATTTATTTACTAGATCACAGACTGTCTCTGATGAAGTAAATAAATTTTACGAAAGCTTAGACAATAATAAGTAATTACTAGTTTTATTTGGCTGCTTCCCCAATAGTGTGTCTCTGAAACATACAATACTATTCTTTTTACATTTAAAGCTTCGGTGATGATCTATAAACGCTCGTCCTTCATATAAAAAAAAATGAAATCAAAAATGCTTAGAAAAGCCAATTTTTTTGCCAACCTCAAATACCATTCCTTATCCAACTGATCTTGAAATCTTAAGAGATATAAGAGATAAAAAAACAACTTAAGAACAATAAATCTAAAAAAAGGAAATATTTTGGGCTGCCAAATTGGTGCAGAAATCAAGCAAAAAGTCTTTAGAAGTTATGGCAGAAAAGACTTTAGACTCCTCGTTTGAAAGAGATCATGATGCCAAACCAAAGGTGCTTCCGAAGCAAGATCTGGTAATGTTGTCTTCAGGTATTGTGTCAGGTCTTGATCTTAAAAGGAGCAAAAAGTATAGTACTGCCAACAGAAAAAGGAAAAAAGTGGGGGGGCCAAGGAGGAAGAGAGGGGTCGTCGTCGAAAAATGAGCAAGTTTTTCTATTTACTTCTTCAGCATGCAGTTTATATATCTTGGATGCATTCTTCGAATATGGTGAATATGTTCTCGACAAAACTTGTTCTCGATAGCATTTAAGGTATTAAGGTTCTGGATTTTATTGTTCTCCAACTTCATCACACTTCTTGGATTGATCAGGATTATGGCATCGTTCCATTTGATCCTGTGTAGATCTTGTGTTGTTTCCTGCAATTGAATGCTTGTACGAATGAATATTTTGGTCTTTCACTCCTTGATTTAGATTGCCCGGATTTGTTCTGGTTAGAATTCTCCTGTTGGTATTGTCGTCCTTTACTTGCAGTGTAACTTTTTTCTTCACTTAATTGTAATATTTAATAGCCAAACAACCAAATCTAATCTAACTTAACTAATCAAACAACTAAAAGGCACATTAAATTGCATTATAATACGATTCTTTTTCCATTTAAAGCTTGGATGATCATTTATAAATAAAATATAAAAGCTCGTCCTTCATTTGCGAACAGGCTCTTTCATCTATAACATACAAACAAATGAATCAAAAGAAATAGTATCACAGATAAAAAATTGTGTCTTTATTAAGTTTCTTTTCTGTTTCTGGAAATGACATGAAAAGAAAATGAAATGAAAATCTAAAAAGGGAAATTCAAATGCTATAATTTGTTGTTCGTCAATTTCGCCTTTGATGTAAAAGAGAAAAGACTTGAAAAAGGATTTGTAAAATGAAGTAGATCCATTGTTTATGATAAAAAAATTGCTGTTGAAATAATATTATAAAATGTTGCATCATAACATGAAGTAGTAAATACACCGTTGGAAAAAAATGATGAACACACCCTTGTATAATCTAATTTTAACTACTAGACGAGTTGATGCAACGAGTTTCGATAGCTGCGGTTTTTCTCTACGAGCGACTCCGACTGGTTTAACATTCCATCAGCATGGAAACTGAAGGGGGTGGGAGAAATCTGCTGTTTTTAGTCTGGTACGAAAGGGGACTATATAGTCGTATTTTGTGCGTAATAAGGAGGCTTTTCGAGTTACCTGAGTGAGTTGAGCAATGAATGATAGTGTGTATGCACACAGATGACCTCGCGTGACCGCACCACGTGAGGAGGTTAATACCATCGAGAACTGGAGCAAAAAATGGAAACTCAGGATAAACGAGGCGAAATGCGTAGCTGTGCTAAGAAGCGAGGGCCACCCCACCTTCAAGCTCCATGTCGATAAGATAAGGTTCTGATTTACTTGACATTCCTTCGTCCCACCATCACCTATGGCTCGCTAAAGAGATTGAAGACCCTCCAAAATAAGATCCCCAGGATGATCGTCGAGGTCCCATGGTTCGTCAGGAATACTCAACTTCCTGACGGACCTGGAAGTCCCTTCCCTCAAGGACCACATCTTGTCTCTTGCTACCAAGACCCTGGAGAGGACTACAATATCGGCAAACCCCGATAGATCACCGCCTAGGGTGAAAATTAGGAGGGCTTTCGACATTGCTGCTGACCAGGACTAACATCCACCAGCGCTAACTGCCGCGAGAGTGACCACATCACCAACTCTTATCAACAACAATTCAAGGCCTAAAGGATTATATCAGAGATCAAAAGGCTTAAGGACCTCAACATTCAGCTATAGAAAAGAAAAGTAGGCCCATAGAGAGCACGTGAGGATTGCAGCCCGACACTTCGAAGTTAGCCGATTCCTCCAGCTAACGTTGAGGAGATATAGAGACGAATTGAAGCAGAATGGTTGACCATCCGTCCTTCTACCATACTAGCTAATAAGGCACCCCTTCCCATTATTACATCATTGCGTTCGAATCATACTTTCAGATTATACAGGGTGTGCTCGTCAATTTTTTCCAACAGTGTAATTTATTGTAGATAAATTGATTTAAGCACATCACCACATTTAATTAAATATCTGCGCTGATACAGTCCACTTTGTTAAAACAAAAATTATATTGAATTTAATCAACCATTTGTCAGTAACAAATTAGATTATGTTAGAGAGAATAAATTTTTATTTGCCCTCAGCGAACTCATTTTTCCTCCAATTAAAAATTTAATTTTTTCTTCACGTATTGTAACCACCGCAAGGTCGATTAAAAACGCGGCAGCTTCCAGGAAAACTGGAGACTTTGTTTCATGTAACAGTAAGCCAATTTGGATAACGTTAAATCGTTTTGTTAATTGTGTTAAGTGCTGCAATATTTAGGAAACGAGTTTTAAGAATTTCTCTCCATAAACATTAGATAATTACATTTCTATCTATAAATCATTTTACTATCAGCGTAATCATTAATATAACAGCAGGTTGAGCATCAGGTAATTGACAGGACTGTCAAGACAAGCTCTATTGTTAGCTGGATATCTACGCCTACAACTCTAAAGTATTTCAATCAATTTCCTCCGACAAAAATGATTATTAACGCTACCTACCTCATTATATAAAATTCAAACGAAGAGTTATTGCGTAATTCAGGCTTATTACCTGTTTTATATTCTTCTATTTAGGACGTATATAGAAATTGACAATCCGATGTAGGCTGCAGCTTTATAAAACGGATATAATATAAAATTTACACACACATTCATCGTAACCTTGCGAAAATGCGGGTTGATTTTCCTGTCTGGCATTTTAGGGACAGCTGCTCTGATACCGTTTAATTGCTAATTTATATTCCACGTGAATTTAGTTTCGTTTTAACTGCAAATACGGGTTTCACAGATATTTATATGGCTTGATGGACATTATTTAATCCGTATAATTAGAAGACAAAAGGCAGGTTAATTTTGAAAGTAAGTTGCGAGATACAGCAACGTTTAAATACTTTCAGGAATTCCAGGATATCGAGGCAATCTATGATTATGAAATGGTGGACTAGTGGTGGAAGTAAGGAAGAACAGGAACCAGATCCACGTGAATATGACGTGAATCTGACACTCTAACTACTTTGTAAGGTAACTAAGACTCTAAAGCTTTACTACTGTGTGGAGAATTTTTGAAGAAACATTAAAGATTCATAGCAAGCAAAGGAATGCAGGAAAGAAGAAATAATGGTCGCGGAAGCATTAATTTGAAAAAAAATTGAAACAAAAATTAAAATTTAGGGACGATGAAGCTACTTAGACAAGCCAATTTTTTTTTTGCCAACCTTAAGTACCATTCCATACTTTTATTGGAATTTGATTACTCCTATGTTATCAGTCTCCGTTCTGTGTGGACTAGATGGGTGTTTTCTGAAGCATCTGTGACCTAACAATGCCTGCATCCTTGTCCTTAGTCTTATAAATAGAGTTCCTGCGATGATGTTTGGGAAAATTGTCAATCCAGACATAGTCTTCTTCACCTTTTCTTCTGTCCTCTCTACGTGGGCCCCAAAATTAACTCTTTGCTCCATACTAACTCCAAGATACTTAATAGAGTTTTTTTTTGGTGTAATGGTCATTCCTTGAATATTGAAGGTCAGATCAAGATTGTTTCTTTTAGCAATTTTATTCTAAGCAATCCATCTAAAAGATTAGACACAAATCTGAGTTATAGAGAACTCCGTTGGTGTTAGTAATAGTTTTTGTCATCCCTTCCGATTTCTATCGTGATTAAATTTGATTTTGCAGATCCTACAGGATAATGTTCCACCCCCTCGCAATTTGGTGATAGATTATCAGCTTAATCCCAATTACCATCACATCGAAGTCGCTTCAAACAAGCTATAGCTACTTACGTTATTGCATATTACGGCGGCAGCAAGCAGGTGGGTCCTTCTTCTTCTCTCTCTGTGAAGCATGGTTCGTAAACACAATTTTTCTGTTTCCTGCAATTGAATGCTTCAACGATTATTTTGGACTTTCACTCATTGATTTATATTGTCAGGATTTGTTCTGGTAACCTTTTCTCTTCACTTAATTGGAATATGTAGTAACCAAATAACCAAATCTAATCTAACTTGACTAATCAAACAACTAAAAGGCGCATTAAATTGAACTATAATACGATTTCAGAGACACAGTGTTGGGGAAGCAGCCAAATAAAACTAGTAATTCCTTATTACTGTCAAAGCTTTCGTAAAATTTATTTACTAGATCACAGACTGTCTCTGACGAAGTAAATAAATTTTACGAAAGCTTAGACAATAATAAGGAATTACTAGTTTTATTTGGCTGCTTCCCCAATAGTGTGTCTCTGAAACATACAATACGATTCTTTTTACATTTAAAGCTTCGGTGATGATCTATAAACGCTCGTCCTTCATATAAAAAAAAATGAAATCAAAAATGGGGCAAGATTTAGAGACGATGAAGCTACTCAGAAAAGCCAATTTTTTTGCCAACCTCAAGTACCATTCCTTATCCAACTGATCTTGAAGTGATATTAAGAGTTAAAAAACAACTTAAGAACAATAAATCTAAAAAAAGGAAATATTTTGTGCTGCCAAATTGGTGCAGAAATCAAGCAAAAAGTCTTTAGAAGTTATGGCAGAAAAGACTTCAGACTCCTCGTTTGAAAGAGATCATGATGCCAAACCAAAGGTGCTTCCGAAGCAAGATCTGGTAATGTTGTCTTCAGGTATTGTGTCAGGTCTTGATCTTAAAAGGAGCAAAAAGTACCAAGTATCAACAGAAAAAGGAAAAAAGTGGGGGCCAAGGAGGAAGAGACTTGTCTTCAAAAATGAGCAAGTTTTTACTATTTAGTGCTTCTTCAGAATACAGTTTATACTTCTTGGATAAATTCTTCGAATATCTGAATATGTTCTCGACAAAACTTGTTCCCGATAGCATTTAAGGTATTAAGGTTCTGGATTTTATTGTTCTCCAACTCCATCACACTTTTTGAAGAAATATCAGAACCTCTGACCTGATTGAAAAAAAGCAACTGCAAGTTCCGTTATTGGCTTCTTCAGCATGCAGTTTGTATCTTGAATGCGTTCTCAGCACATAGAAACGTCTTCTATTGCTTTAAAGTCCATCATGGGTTTCGATAGTCCTTCACAAAGCTTGTTGCTTGACATCTAAGGCATCCCCCACTTTCAGATTCGATTCCTCAAACCTCGGCCTTACTGTGTCTTTTCGGAAAAAATGTAAACCTTGACCTGATCAATTACAGGCACTATTTCTGGGCCTCTACCAGCTCTATGTGAAGGGGGTTGGGGATTCTTTTCCTGTATTTTCCAGTATGTCGATGGAACGATGTCACGTAAGATTTCTGGCCTGTTTTAGGCAACCGTGCATACCAAAATTTTTGTCTAACATCTTTAAAGTCTCCATTTGGGGACTATAACATGTTTCCCACTTAAAAAAACCACTAAAGTATGGACTGACTTAGAAATTGTTAGAGAAATTTGCAGTTCTATCTCTTCTTCTTATTATTTCAAGCTTTGCAGCATTTTTTTGCTTCTTGGTAATTCTCAGAGAGTCCACGGCTTCAATTTCTGGGGATATCATCCATCAAACATTCTATATTTTCAATGTTAGAATTTGGGCAAATATTGCTGGACATGAGCTCCTAGAATTTAACAAAATTCTTTTTTGAATTTTTTGAAGTTATATTGTAGGTTTAATATCATCTATTGTTTCGAGTTGTGGGATTGGTTCAGTCGCCAGATTTATGCCTTTTATTTCGATCATTTTCTATCATGGATTATCTAGCAAATCTGTGCCATAACCCAGTTAACTTTTTTGGGTGCGTTTTTGCCACATTTTCCCCATTCCTATCCGATTAAATCTAAATATTAATATTTATCTGGTTATTAAGAATAAATTGCGACTTTATTACAAACAAACCACTCTTAAATTCATAAAAAAAAACAACCTTCAAAATTACACAACAAATCAATTAACACATATTTCCTTCCGTTTTTTTTTTCAGGTTAAAAACAGGCTGGAGTATAAAAACCGGCTCGATGGGGTACCAGAGCACTTTACCCCCACTGGGCGCCGACGAACAAGCAGTCATATTAGACGTTATAAGGAGAGCAGAACAATTAGACCACTTAGAACAAGAGAGGGTAAGTGAAAGAGACACGTCGACAACAGGAAGGGGTGTTTTGTTTTCGTACGCATATAACCAACGTTAAATTCAGTTGATGAGTTGTGAAAGTTCCGCTGAAGAAGCGCAGGGGGAGGGGTGGGGTCGGAAACGACGAAACTGCCTAAATGGATAATAGGATAAAATTACCGCCTGTAATAATTTATTTAGGGGTTAAATTTCAAGTCTAATACCGTTAACATTCCTCCTGTTAAAACGATTTATGTTTGTTAATATATTATGATTGTATTTGGATCATCTAGGTTGGTAAACTCGTCGAGCGTCTTGAAAACATGAGGAGGAACGCTTTAGGACGAAACGCTAATCAATGTTTGCTTTGTGGTGATGGTTTCGGCATGTTAGGATCGCAAAAATGCGTTTGCATCGATTGTAGGCGTTTGGTGTGCCAAAAATGCGCTATCGATAACTCCCCGAGCAAATCTAGGAGGTAAATCCATTTCGAACTCTAAATTATAATGATACAATATATTTTCATCCTTAAAAAAAAGCACTAAGGACAACTGGTTATGTATGATTTGCGCTGAAACTAGAGAAATTTGGAAAAAATCCGGAGCGTGGTTTTTCAAGAGTTTGCCCAAATATATCCTACCAGGTCAACAAAGCAATTCAAATAGGACCTTACGAAACAGTAGGAAATCCAAAAAAGGACGAAAATTCAGGGACGATAGCAGCTCCGATGAGGACAGACCTATATGGCCCAGGATCGAAAGGAGGAATTCCAGCACTGAAAGTACTCACGGTAAGTTGGTTTAGATCCGAACGAAATAGTATCAATTCGATTTTTTTCCCGGCAGATATCCAAGAATTGGCGTCGAACCAACTCTACAGCAGGCAAACCAGTTCGTCTGAATCGCAAATGTCGAAAGATTTCGACCTGAATAAAACCCATTCGATCGGAATCGCCACTAACGATGTTAAAGGTTGGGAAGAGGTTGATTCGAAGATGGAAACTACGTCAGGTGAAAGTTCAGAATTATCAAGAAGGGATTCGGTGGCTAGCAGAACAATTTCCGAATGGAATTGGACGACGGATTCGAGGAGTGACGAGAAGGTGTCACCCAGCGCTTGTAGCATAAATAGTAGCATATTTAAGGTGATCCCATCTAAAAATTTCTTTTTAAATTATGGGATTAATATGATTCCATTACAGAATCCAATTGAGGAGAATAAAATATTGGATACCTCGATGGGAATCATCGAATTATCTTTAAGTTATGATCCTGTCACCATAACTTTACATTGCACCGTTTACAGAGCGAAAAATTTGATTCCAATGGATATTAACGGTTTAGCGGACCCTTTTTGCAAATTAAACATACTACCTAATGCGAAAACATCGACTAGATTGCGCACGAAAACTGTCCACAAAACTAGAAATCCCGAATTCAATGAAAATCTAACATTCTACGATTTAACCGAGAATGATTTGATGAAGAAGTCGTTGCATATTTTAGTTTTGGATGATGATAAATACGGACATGATTATATGGGAGAAGCCAGGATAAACTTGGCTAAATTAAGGTTGCAAAACACAGTCTATGTAAGCCTAAATTTGATTCAAATTATAATTTTGATTAATTTAGTTTAATTTTAGCTAACGCTGCCTCTTGAAAAATTGAGATTTGAACAGAAAGGACCTCTACCAGCCCCTGAATTGAAGCAATGGTTCGATGATTTATGGGATAGAGGACAGATACTGATATCCCTCTGTTATAGCACTAAAAAACGAGCTCTTCTAGTGACAGTTGTGAGATGTTCTAACCTGCTTCCTATGGACAATAACGGTTTCTCAGATCCTTTCGTTAAACTGTAAGTAATCGTCTCAAATCATCGCAATAAAATTCAATTTTTAATTTTATTTTCAAAGGCATTTACGTCCAGATCCATACCATAAAAAATATAAGACTTCCATCAAATGGAAGAACTTAAATCCGGTATTTAACGAAGAATTCCAGTTCGAAACCAGACCTACAGAGTTAGCCACGCAAAGCTTGTACATAACAGTTTGGGATAAGGATTATGGCAAAAGCAACGATTACCTGGGCGGGTTAATCTTAGGTGGACCATGTTCCAAAGGTTTAAGATTGAAGCACTGGTTGGATATGATAAGATACCCTGACCACAGACAGGAAGCTTGGCATAATCTAACTGAAGATACCCTAAACGACTAATTTAATCTTTGGATTAATTATTTTAAGTGCCAAATTTTGGGAAATTGTTTATCAAAGAAACGAGGTGTTCATTAAAAAAAAAACTATAAATCTAAAGCGGTTTTAAAAGTTAATGTGACGAATTTTAGAGATGTTGATTAGAAAATATTGTTGAAAACAAAAAAAAACTATTTGACCGAACATGTAGTTCCTTTAAATGGCAGAAATCATATTAATATAAATATAGGAAGACAAGCATATTTATCATTAATTTGCATATTATATTAACAAAAAAAAATCAATATATTTTTACACATATATATATCTTATTTATTGATTACCATTGTTATACTTAGTATTTCACTTTAAAGCACTTCAAAAGAGTATAGGTCTTAATATTCTGGTTCATTTCAAGATATCAAGATATCATTGTAATTTTTAGATATGATAAGATGAAATTTTCGTGAAGCGACGTCTCGTGGAGAAAAATTGACCAATAAATGACGTAAATATGGCGTAACATTACTATTTGGACACCACCCCAAGCTCAGAACGATCTAAATTTAGAATTTGATAGCTGTCAAAAGTATTTAATTGCTGCATCTTCACCCGTCACCATCATCTACCCCTTTGCCCCCCTCCCCCACACCCCAACAAAACGAGTAATAAAATAAGTGTAATTATAGTTTGCTAGTTCGATAATAAAAAATAAGATCTGCCAAAAGTAATTTGACGATTATAATTGTGATCTTGCTTTTGTGGTTCCAGAGTTGTCGGCAATTTTTTTACAGGCTTACCCATTAAAACCGTAAAATAACAGTGACAAAACTGTACAAAAACTGACTTTTCAATTTGACAGGTCTCAATAGTATTTTGACGGCTGTAGTTGTGACATCTAAACACAAATACTGTTTTTGTAATTTGATAGACGTCAGAGATTATTTGACCGGTTTAAGTGTTCAATTTGACAGTTTTCGAATACATATGTGACGCTAGCAAACGTTTAAACTGTGAAAAAATTAACTCACTTTTCAATTTGATAGCTCTCAGTAGTACTTTGACGGTTGTAGTTGTAACATCTAAACAAAAATCCAGTTTTTTTTTTACTTTGACAATTGTCAGAAATGTTTTGACGGGTTATTAGTAATAAAATAAGTATTTATTTTGACAATTTTCAAATATACATGTATGTGATGCTAGCAAATGTTTGAACTGTAAAAAAATTAACTGATTTTTCAATTTGACAGCTTTCTGTAGTACTTTGACGGTTGTAGTTGTGACATCTAAACACAACTCCTGTTTTTGTAGTTCGACAGCTGTCAGAAATATTTTGACGGGTTAATAGTAACAAAATAAGTGTTTATTTTGACAATTTTCAAATATATATGTATGTGACGCTAGCAAATGTTTGAACCGTAAAAAAATTAGCTGACTTTTCAATCTGACAGCTCTCTGCACTACTTTGACGGTAGTAGTAGTGACATCTAAACACAAATTCTGTTTTTATAGTTTGACAGTGTTGTCAGATATGTTTTGACGGGTTAATAGTAACAAAATAAGTGTTTAGTTTGACAGTTTGCAAATACATATGTGACGCTAGCAAATGTCTAAAGTGTAAAAAAAATAACTGACTTTTCAATTTGATAGCAACTTGATAGTACTTTGACGGTTGTATGATAGTTGTGACATCTAAATGCAAATTCTGTTTTGTTTCTAGTTTGACAGTTGTCAAAAATGTTAATTGTAAGAAATTACGTTTGACAGTTTTCATTTTTTTTAATTTGATTGTAAAACATGAAAATCCCCATCTTTGTTTTTTGATAGTTGTCAGAAATATTTTTACCGGTTTCAACCGATGAAACCGTAAAGAAAAAACTCTTTTTATAGTTTGACAAGTATCACAAGTAAATATTTTAACACATATAACCGTTAAAATTATAGGAATAAAAGTGACGTTGTAGTAGTTGTAGACGGTTTTCAAAAACGCTACGACAGTGTTGAACCGGTTTTTTTGACATTTATCTGTGACAGTAATAATTTGACAGCTACATCTATAAGAACTGTCAATTGAGGATTACAGTTGTGAAATCCAAACAAATTCCGTTTTTGTAATTTAACAGTTGTCACAAATTTTTTCACCGGTTTCAACCGTTGTAATTTGACAATTTTCATAAACGTCAAAGTATCTCTGACAGTAATATTTTGACGATTACAGTTATCAAATCCGCACAAATTCCAGCATGTTTAATTAGACAGTTGTAAGACATACATATGTATGTAGACAGTGTCGTATGTTTAAAAAAGGAAACCTAATAAAAAGAACTGCTTTAGAGTTTGACAGCTATCAGAAGTATTTAACTGTGATTGCGAAATTTGACACTACTTTGACAACTATAACCAACAAAACTATAGGAAAATAAGTGGTAGAAATTTATGATGTGATTTTATAATTTGACAGCTGTCACGAGAATTTTGAAGGCTAGAATTGTCAACTCTGAAGTAACGTTAATTGTCATTTTTAAGAAAACAAATCTAAGATACTCTTGAAATAAAGAAACAATCTTAAGTCTGGTACTCTAATGGAGCTGTTACAGTATTATATTTTTCCTGTAATGTATTTTTAATGTAAAACTATTGTAAATTAAGATTTAATTTTTCAGGAAATAATTAATATCTATAATATATCTGTACAAATTTTTATTATGTGATTTTATTAAAGAAAATATCTATTTCAATAAACATTTTCTTTTATACGCATTTCTTTTTTACCCTTTCAACATTAATTCAGTTTAAATTATAAAAAAATATTTCAGGCATATCTTGATTATAAATTAAAATTTTACAATTCTAATCACAAATCTAATCTGCATACATTGGTTGTTATTGAATCTATATCATTTACCTTTTATAATATGTACATATATTTTTGATCCTGAATATATTAGAAAAAAGTCCAAGCGTATAAAGCGATCGTTTGAAAATCTTTGACTTCATTGTTTTAAATTCTACAGACCCTTAAATAAGCTCTATAAACGATTATATACGATATTCGATTGTAATTTTGTGTTTATCGACAGATAGAATGAAATTGGATCATATAATTTTAACAGGTAAACAATTTTTTTTAATTTAAAAATTAATTTTAATTTTATTTTAAATAATATTTTTCAGTTTTATGTGCATGGTGCGCTGGTATCTCTAGAGTGTTCCTAGATTTTATTGGGATGGATTTACCGAGTGAAGATACCGAAAATATACGTGAAGATAATAGGCTTGCTTTTAATTTTAATAATTTATATTTCCTCTTGTTACAATTTTTTACATTTTAAAGAATAAATTTGTAAGACAAGATAAAAGAATTTTTTTTATTAGACTTAAAAATATATGAAGCACAAAATTATCGGTTTTTAACAGACAAAATTTTAACACCAGTCATATTATGTATTTCAGTTGAAAAAATGAGCTTTTGTTCTGATTTCAAATCGACAGATTTAAATTTAAAAAGCATTTGAAAGAGATTTCTTTTAACTGCCTTGCCTTTAATGATGAGGCACAAACAAAATCCTAACTATTCATCCGAATGAAATGAAAATACCCACTCAATACAAGGCAAAGTTTTATCCATTTTGGGTTTTGGGTCGTGTCTTTCGATGGTCCATTAAATGGAACAAACATATTTCGATTTCTTTAGATTTGTCTGTGTTTATAAATAAATAAAATAGATGCAACAGATAAAAAGTTCTATCCATAAATTGGTGTTAGAAATGACCTCTTATTGACCATCATCAATTGATCTTTTCCCCATGTTTGACCACACCATCACCACTTGAAAATTAAAAAAAACCCGAAAAAACGAGTTCGTTTCTACGCGATCTCGAAGTTCCTATTTTTCCAAAATTTTTTGGGGGGAGGCAGAGGAGGGCGGTGAGCCATTTTTTGAAATCAAGTTCGGGGATCGTTAAATAATTGAGCTAAAGTTTAACACTCACCCTCCCACCGAAAAAACGTCCCTTTTTAATAGATTTTTCCTATTTTTGGCAATTTTTAGTATCAAATTGTAAATAATTGCTCTACGAGGATGTGGCAGAGCCGTTATTGAAAGGATTAACAATCAATTAATAACTTTCCTATTCTTAGTTACTATTTTTTTCCAAAATTTGGGGGGGGGGGTGAAGGGAAGGCATTGTTATTTAAATTACTTAATAAAACACGACCACCCTCCCTTTCCCTCCGAAAAAACGTCTTTTTTAAATGCCCTGCGAGGATGTGGCAACGCCATTGTTGAAACGATTAATAATTAATTAATAATTTTCGTATTCCTAGTTACTATTTTGTTCAAAAATTTTGGGGGATGGGGTGGGTGGTGGGGTATCTTGCCTTTTTTTAACGGTCTTTTCTCATTTTTAGGGTGGGTGGTGAAGGGAAGGCATTGTTATTTAAATTACTTAATAAAACACGACCACCACCCTTCCCCTTCTGCTCCCAAAAAAACGTCTCCTTTTTAATAGATTTTTCTTATTTTTGGATAATTTTTTTATCAAACTGTAAATACATAAATGCTCTGCGAGGATGTGGCAGCGCCGTTATTAATAATAATAATAGATAATAATAATAATAATAGTGGTTTGAAACGATTAATAATTAATTAAGAACCTTCCTATTTCTAGTTACTATTTTTTCCTAAATTTGGGAAGTGGGGGGTGAAGAGAAGGCATTCTTTTTTAAATTGCTTAATAAAACACGACCACCCTCCCTTTCCCCCCGAAAAAACGTCTTTTTTCAATAGATTTTTCTTATTTTTGGCTATTTTTTTATCAAATTATAAATAAACGCTCTGCAGGTTTTTGATTAATAATTAATTAATAACTTTCGTATTCCTAGTTACTATTTTTTTTTCAAAAATTTTAGGGGGTGGGGTGGGCAGGAGGGCATCTGCAGCTCCGTTTTGGAGACGATTAATAATTAATCAATAACTTGACAACTTCTTTGTTTTCATAACAATTCAGACGTCATTTTCACGTCATTACTTAGCGATAATTCGCCGGAAATGTCATTAAATGTAATACAATTGTGTCATTATGTTTTGATCTTTATAACAGCATCCATCTGGGCACATTGACATTAAAAAAACGTCTTTAAATCTACGTGAAAATGACGTCAGGTTGTTTACTAGGATATTGTTTTTTTCATTTCATATATCTCAAGTAGGTACTGCAGTTTGTGGCTAAACTTACTCTATTGTAGAACCTGTATTTTAAGGACCATTTCAAACTGGATTCAATTATTTAAAAAAATGCATTTCCTTGTAATCAACGACACAAACTCTCTTGAAAAGCACATTTAAACTAACCAGTATTTCAAGCTTTATAATCAGTTTCATAACAGCCTTAGAATCTATGCCAAGGCGATAATCGTTCAAACATCCTTCACGACCTGATTAGAATTTAATAGAATATCGATATTGTGTTATTTTGTAAAGTCACGCTTACATGAATATGTAAAAGCTCAACGAAATCAGAACAATAATACAATAGAAAACAACTATGGCGTCTGAATTGTAATAAAAGGATGAGTTAAAAAGGAAAATTTCGATAGAAAAAAAGTCACAATCTCACCGTGATTTTTTGTTATAAGACGATAGTTTCATAATTGACAGATTTATACAGCGATTCAAGCGAAAACTTTTATATATGTAAAGTGTAATTAGTGTTTTTAGTATGTGTATACAGTGTGCTCTGTTATTAACCGACTCCTTTCCACAATATAATCTGAATACCTCACCAACATTTCGCCCAGAAACTTACAAGTATGAGAGAAATATAGATGATAATTTGATAATGTTACCAACCTTTCGGGAACATAAATATTAATGAGGACAAAATTACGAGCAAGATTTTTTTTTTAAAGAAGACCATTCTAATTTGATACCAACCTCAACGACGTCATTCGAACTTGTATATAATATTATATTTACTTACCTCTTTTTTTTTTTTAATCGAAATATAACATTTTATTTCGATAAATTTCAAGGTCACGCTCGATTGCAATCACATCCAAAAATTAACATATCTACCAACGCATCCCTTAATTCTCCTTATATTTCTTCGCGGCGTTTCGATTTAAAAATCGAGAACTGTGGTATTATTTTAAACATGGGCTCCCTATCAGGGTGGTCAGCCATATTTGTACTTAATAAAAGCCAGTGGGGCTTGAGTTGCTTCGGCATGGTCATCATGTTTCGAAACGCACAAGAATTAGAATCACCATAATACACTAACTAACACTAGATATCACTGAGCTGGTCAGAATTTTGATTGGCGACGTCGAAACAATTGATTTCGCGCTTTTCTAATAAATCTTCTCTTTTTTAATTCGGTTTTGAAGAATGCCCACCCGTCTGTTGTAGAAGAAGAACAACTACTAGCATATGCACTCTTGCGGCCGATAGTGGAACTTGAATATCTTAATTACACTGTATGCAAATTAACTTGATAAATATCTATATATCTAATTCTTAAAAAAAAAAAATCTTCGTATAAGATGAAATGCCAGGATAATCTTCTAAATATTCAGAATAAAAAGAGATGGGTTTAATCCCATTAATTCTTCTAGATAAATCCTCGTTAATCTTCGGCAAAATTCGTTCCATCCACGAGTTTTTATTTGCTTTTTCGTTCCTCCTTTAGATGCTAATTTTATTTGAAATCTATATTTCGAATCTGCACTGAAAATTAATTTTGATTTCATTTATTTTCCTTATTAAATCAAATCCTATTTAATAATAAATTTAATAGAAAAAATAAATCAAAATAAAAATTGATTTTCCAATTATGTACCTAAAAAAAATAAAATAAAATCAATAGGAAATGGCGATAGATTAATCTAAATTAATTGTTGCAAATTTATTACCTTATTCCAATCAGAGCAGATTATCTCGATAATAATCCCAATAAAATTTGAAACAGAAACCATCACGATCACTGGGGTGGTAGATTTCAAGCCAATATGGTCACCATATTGAAATCATTCTTAGCGCACTAGAAGAAGAACTAACACTAGAAAACTGCAATACGTCCTGGAATATCCTGCTAGTTTCTGAGCTTAAAAGCTCAATTTGGAAACGACAGGTGGGTCGAAGCTATCGCCTCAGATATATATCGGCGATTTTTAAATTTTTTTTCCTGTACATGTCCTCCTGGACACCTTCTTGCAACAAGCTCAAGTCCACAAGTAACTGTCGTAATATAGACGCACCCTAGTGGACGGTTGTGTAACTAGGAAATTATAAATGCTAATATTGCAGAGGTATAATTAAAATTCTTCTTTGGCAACGTTGTAATTTTCTTTTATCTTGCAAAATTATATTGTAATATGTTTAAATTTCTTCCTTTTTTTAATGTAATTTTGAGGAGACCCAATAAGAAACGAATACAATCTGTGCCTCTATATATATTAAAACAAGGGTATACAAGTTTAAATGATGATCAATAAAGAACCAAGTATATACCCTTGTAGAACGCCTGTATTTATAAATCTTATTTAAACTACATTATTTTAATTTATAGTATATACAGGGACAGGTAAATGTTCCAGAACGACTCAATTATAAAAGAAGGAAAAGTGATAACGGATCCTGGTTTTAGACAACTTGTAAGACTAAAATTGCACTAAATTGTTTTGCTTTCAATACGTGACTGACGACGTCATCAGCTGCCAAAAGTTTGTCATTTGTAATGTAATTTTTTTTTCAAATTAAACACCCTATATATTATTACTGTTACTGTTTTAAAGATATTGACATTTCATTGTATTTTAGTTGTCGTGATTTGTTTGATTTAATTTAATTAAATTGATGATTTAATTGTGTTGAAAATATGGCTACAAAGCGATCATGATTTGGACTGTGTGATCAACTTTTGTGTTGGTGTTTCAATGTTTCTTTTTTCAAGATTGGCATGACGTAGGCTAGCACCTACATAGATTAATAATGGAAAAGAAAAAAATTGAAAACCGACTTAAATATAAAGAATTAGAAAGATTATAATAAACACAAATAAATAAAGCTGTAAAGAAGGTTGTCAAAAGTTTGAAAAATGTATCAGAGAGAGAGAGAGTTTGAAGAAAACGAAACAAAAATGAGATTTGTAAATAAAATATGTATTTACACCAGAATGCTTTTGTGTTAATGAGACATTTTCGTAGTGGGAGACAAAATGCAGACGGACTATGGATCTACTTCCTACAATCTTGTTTCGACCAATTTTCTGAAGAGTATCTCGAAGTCATATAATAATTTTAAAGCGTTTTGAAAACAAGCACTGTATATATCTGTAGGAGAAAATCTACAGGAAAACCTGTTATTCTAATACTGTACCTGCAAAGATGTCGAGACTAGCTTAATGTATTGTAGATGCTTCAATGAACATTTAAATAATGATATCTTAGCATGATTATAGAAGAAATAGCCTTGGCATAGATTCTAAGGCTGTTATGAAACTGACTATAAAGCTTTAAATACTGGTTTGTTTAAATGTGCTTTTCATGAGAGAAAACATTCGGTTTGTGTGTGTGTTTTTTTTTTTGATAATTAAATCCAGTTTAAAATATAGGTGTTAGAAATGGTCCTTAAAACGCAGCTTCTACAGCTTCTTTAACAACCACTGCAGTACTTGAGATATACGAAATGAAAAAACAATACTCTAGTAAACAACCTGACGTCATTTTCACGTAGATTTAAAGACGTTATCTATGCCAATGTGCCCAGATGGATGCTGTTATAAAAATGAAAACAAAAACATGCTATTATGACAAGAGAGATTAATGACGTAATTGTATTACGTTCAATGACGTTTCCACCGAATTATCGCTAAGTAATGACATTAGTTATTAATTAATTATTAATCGTTTCAATAACGGCGCTGCCACATCCTCGCAGAGCATTTATTTACAATTTGTTAAAAAAAATTGCCAAAAATAAGAAAAATTTATTAAAATTTAAAAAAAAGAATGCAAAATTTAGCAAAATTTATTAAAAGAGGACGTTTTTCGGGGTGAGGGGTGGTCGTTTTTAAAAAATAGTAATTGGAAATAGGAAGGTTCTTAATTAATTATTAATCGTTTCAAACCATTATTATTATTATCTATTATTATTATTAATAACGGCACTGCCACATCCTCGCAGAGCATTTATGTATTTGCAGTTTGATAAAAAAGTTAGCCAAAAATAAGGAAAATCTATTAAAAAAAGACGTTTTTCGGGGGTGAAGAGGAGAGGGGTGGTCGTGTTTTATTAAGTAAATTTTTAAAAAGACTTTTGGGGGGAGCGAGAGGAATCGTGTTTTTTTAAGTAATTTAAAAAACAATGCCTTCCCTTCACCACCCACCCCTCAAATTTTGGAAAAAAATAGTAACTAAAAATAGGAACGTTATTAATTAATTATTAATCCTTTCAATAACGGCTCTGCCACATCCTCGTAGAGCAATTATTTTCAATTTGATACAAAAAATTGCCAAAAATAAGAAAAATCTATTAAAAAGGTACGTTTTTTCGGGGGGTGGCGAGGGTTAAGCTTTAGCTCAATTATGTAACGATTCCGGAACTTTATTTCAAAAAATAACTCACCGCCCCCCTCTGCCTCCCTCCGAAAATTTTGGGAAAAATAGGAACTTTGAGATCGCGTAGAAATTAACTCGTTTTTAACTAAGAATAGGAACGTTATTAATTAATTATTAATCCTTTCAATAACGGCTCTGCCACATCCTCGTAGAGCATTTATTTACAATTTGATAAAAAAATTAGCCAAAAATAAGAAAAATATATTTTAAAAGGCTTTTTTTCGGGCGAGGGAGGGGGGTGGTCGTGTTTTATTAAGTAATTTTTAAATATTTAATTTAATATTTATTTTTAGCACGAAAAAATAGAGGACAGCGACAATTATGTAATGATTCGCGAACTTGGTATCACCAAAAATTTAAAAAATAACCCTCCACCTCCTTCCGCCCCCCCCCCTCCAAAATTTGGGAAAAAATAGTAACTAGGAATAGAAAAGCTCTTACTTGATTATTAATCGTCTCAATAACGGCGCTGCCACATCCTCGCAGAGCATTTATTTGATAAAAAAATTACCTAAAAATAAAAATCTGTAAAAAAAAATTTTTTTTGAGGGGGGGAGGGGAGGAGGTGGTTGTGTTGTTAAGTAATTTTTTTATGTTTAATTTGATATTTATTCTTAGAACAGGTCTCACAAAAATGACTCATCAACACCCTCTGCCACCCTCGAGATCGCTTAGAAATGAATTCATTTTTTCGGATTTTTGTTAATTTTCAAACGGTAGTGGAGTGGTTAAACATGGCCAAAAGATTGCCGATCGTCACCGATGAATCAATCGATGATGGTCATTTCTAAAACCAATTTGTGTGTAGGAATTTTTTTAGGAAAACTTATCTGTTGTATCTATTTTATATATTTGTAAACACAGACATAAGGACATAGTATTCAAATCTAAAAAATATAATCCTTACACATTTTAACTTGAGTTGGAAACTGTCCAGGGCAATTATCAACAATTATTGCTTTATTATTATTGATTAGTTTAGTTTTACCAATGAACAATGTTCAAAAATTTCACTCGTTATCCATGGTTTTTTTTTTATTGAAATTGTAATCTACTTCCAACGATTTCACATCTTTGAAGCATCTTTTTTTAGTCTTGGGAAGTACCAACTATAATTGTGATTCAAGTTTTGCCGTCGCTTCCGGAAGAATTTGTTACCGATGAATGACAACGTTTTCTCTGGTAAACACTTGAAAAAGAAGCCAGTTTCGTTTACGTTAAGAACGTCTTTAGAATCATAAATAACTAAAATGTTTTTTAACATTATTTCGGCGATCAGGATCGACTCAAACTTTTAAATATTATTAATTTTTTCATCGACATATTATATAAAACTAATCCTCGAGATTGATGACAGATTTTTGCGATTAATAATGATACAATTTTATTTTTTTTATAAATAAAAACCGAAAAATTCGAATCCCTTCTTAAGCGGCGAGTACATTAACCTGAAAAAGAAGAAGCCTCTTTCCGATTACATCTTCATCTCGAAAGTTCAAACAATCCTCATGTATCGTTATAATATATTCACGATACATTCTCTTGCCCGTTCCTTTTAAAAGTAGTCAGTCGCTACGAGACACAGCTTACGTAATCAATACCGTTTAAAATTTCACATATATAATATATATTTAAAACAGTCAAATGAATGATTTAAAAAAGATCTGTCGGAGTAGTAGTGAACAGTTCGTGGGTGAAATATGATTGAATTAAGTGAATTATTGAGGCCTCCGAATAAAAAAGAAGCTGTTACGATTAGGAAAGCCTTAAAGGAAGATGAAGATAGATTAATTAGTAATATAAATTTGTTACAAAATTGGATTTCGTATCAGACGCATTTACCTCAGAATTATGGTAAGTTTATTTTTTTAGAATATTTCTCGATTAAATCTCATTAGCAATCAATTTGTTACCTAGTTAACTAATTCTAAATAAAACATCCGCATTAATATTCATTGTAGTTTAAACCAAATACGTTTCTAAATTTTTATTACCCTAGCATTGACGTTTCATTAATATTCCAGACAGGAGGCTTTTATACGCTTACACAAGAGGATGTAAGCATGATATGGAAAAGGCGAAGAAGAAGATAGAACTATTTTTCGCTGTTAAATCATCACAACACGATTTATACGCAGATAGAGATATTTCGATCGATGGCGATTTGAGTCCTATGAATTATTGGTACAGAAAATTTGCTCATTTTTTTTAAATTAAGTATATGCCATATATGGTAGTTTTTCAGCATGATTCTAACTCTACCTGGTTTCACACCTGAAGGATACAGGGTGACTGTTTTGAAAGTTACTAATTCTAACTTGGATATATTCGATCAAAGGAGATTGATCAGATTTGGTCTAATTACTGGTAAGATAAGCAGTTTATTTTATTACTAAATCATTTCTAGCCTCCTTATCAAGTGCGTTTAATAATATCGAGACCTTCAGCTCGATCTATCGGCAACTGGCTATAACCTTGTGTTTAATATAAATTGCAGAGTCTAGATGGCGTTGCTGGAATATCAGTACAGATCGATGATAGTCACGTAGTGAAATAACACGTCAAAAAGTGTTGATATTAATTACAAATTAAATATATGGTATAAATATATATTTTAACACATTCGCAGGCAGTGGGGTAAAACTTTTAGGGGTGTCTGAGGCCAAGGAAGATGTTCGATGTATCATTTAGAATTTAATATTGAAAAAAAATCATCAAATCATCGTCAAAACTACCTCGACTGCAATTGCAGACATGTCGCTTGATTCAGAATTTTTAGAACCGAAAGGAAGTGTCTGCAAATGCAGACATTGTTTTTTCAGTTGAAAAGAAACTTTTATTGAATATAAGTAACAAAAATGTAACAATTTTGTTGAATAATAAAACAAAATTTTTATGCAGAAGTTGTTGATGCTGTTTGTGGAAATTGAACATTGTCTACATCTTAGAAAATAACTTTTACGGTTATGATCATCGAGTTTTGCCGAAACTCGACGATTATCATGTACCAATTTTCTACCATCAGCTAAATCTAGAGGTATTTCCAGTAGCATTTTTTGTTTGCTTTCACATGTATCTCTCTATGAATCAAATAGCTGTTTATGACAACTCTATCATTTTTAGTTGAAATTTGGTCGTTATGCATAATACGCCATTCTGAAAATACACTTTTCCTTTTCTTCTCCAGACATGCTGACCCTTTTTTAATTTGTTTGTGGTGACTTCTTTTGGGTTTTCTTTTCGGTTATTATGTAAGGTGGCAGTAGTGTGTGTCTTTTGACAAAGCAACGCTATTATAATAATTATCCATTACAAGGTGGTGACCCTTATCGAGGAACGGTTCCACAAGTCGGAGAATAAGAGACTGTCGCTTCATTGTGGTTTGGTCCGTTAGTTCTTGTTTTCCTTTGCTGGAGAATAGGTATTTTGATAATTCCTGATAAGTTCTTGCAAAAGATCACTAATCTTGTTTAGGCGATCTGTACTATGGATTCTATTATGACAGTTGAAGCTACGTAGTTCGAATCTGCGACCAAACGTTACGCTCTCAAAATAGAAAATCGTATTTGACCTTGCAAAAGACATAATCCCATAAATTTCTTTAATTTTGCAGCATCCGTAGATTTGAAAGTGGATGATCTTGAGTTGGATTTTGTCTGAATAACAAATTTATCAATTATTTCATCAGTCCGTAAACAATTGAAGACTTCATACAGTGTAGGCAGGCAAATGATCAAATTGCAACTTTACTCCGGAAGAGGAATTGTCGAATCCATAATCAGGAACATTGGCCGTAATATCTGTGTCCATTCCTCCTCACATCATGTTGGCTCTCACTGTGTGATTCACTTTCGACAATACCTTGATTAGATAGATTTTCGGATTCATTATCAGAGCCCCGATTGTCCCAACCATCACCGGATTCGTTTGATGCATCACTTTGACCCGAAATATCTTCGAAAAGACGTAACACTCGTTGTTCTACTTTCTCATCCATCTCATAACAGTATAAATTGGTAATAATGGTTATTGTTTTGAATATTATTATCATCTCATTAGACTTATGGTACAAAGAAAAATGAACGAATTGAGCATTACCAAGCATCTGGCTTTGCAGACGCATCCTATGGCGAATTACTAACTATGTCTGCGGTTGCAGACACGTCCTATAAGGTGTGTCTGCAATTACAAACACGTCCGCGAATGTTTTAATTAAATTAAACAAAAATTCCAACACAGATATATTGTGGTAATTAAGAACGGTAACTATAATTAAGCTTGTAGAAGTAGTTTATAACTAATCGAGTTTACTCGCGGTTTTATTACTTAAAGGAATTAAAAGTTCAACTGGTGAGATCTAAATGTACAATATATGTGTTACAGTTTGACCTAAAAACATATAATCAAATAAATCAATTAATAGATTTCTGGGCTTGCAAGGTATAGGAAATTAACACATGTAATATTCATATATGGGTCAGTTTTGTGACGTTATTACCAGCTAGTTACGTCTTATTTAAATTGAGTTTAATTTTTTTGTATTTATTTCAACAGGCGATTTCAGAGCCCATTTTGATAATCTAGTCGGTGGAGAGATCCTAATCTTCGATCAGGGGAGACTACAGCCGCACTCGTATCGAGAAGCGCAACGAGTATCCTGAAAAGATCAATTGAAATTATGCAAGATGTATACCCATCTTTACTGAAACAAATACACATATTAACCGATAGAATTTTCGTCGAGAAAATGATAAACGTCACTAAATTATTCTTCAAGGAAAAAATGAGGAATAGGGTAAGGTTTGAGTCATGTATATGTTTATTGTAAACCACTTGGTCTAGCTTTGCCTTCTTGATGAGGCTTTCTAGCCTATGGTTCTCCAATACACTCTGGCCTCAATCTGGCTAGTCCCTTGCATTGGCACAAGATGTGCTGCAAGGTCTCTTCTTCTGTCTGTTATGTATTTAAGCATGGATTCTTTGATGAATTCCTTAGCTTAATCCTATTCTGGGAAGCTTTATCCGCCGACCATTTCTCCATGGTTTTGGCTATTTTCTTTTTCGTGATTCCACACAATGGTGTAGGTCCAATAAGTGGCCTGGACGTTCCTCCTTTTGCCAGAGCATCTGCCTTCTTATTTCCTTTTATACTTTCGTGTCCCAGTACCCCAGCTAGCTGTGCACTCCTAATTCGTTTAGTCATGCTTATCAGCTTTGATGTGATCTTTGTGGCGTTAAGAGCTTTTATCACAGCTTGATTATCACTGAAGATGGCTATGGGATTTTGTTCTGTCCCTAGGACGAAGGTATGGACTGATAAGCTAAATAGCTCTGTCAAATAATGCAATCATAACACTTTTTTGTGACTTAGTGGTTGGAATGGATTGAAATTTAAGTATTTGCCTGACCAAGTTTCTTTAGTATACCATTGTATGAAAATATTTTTATTCTGTTTGACAAGTGTGAGATCCAAGAAGTTTATTTTATTGTTGTTTTCAATTTCTAGAGTAAATTGTAGTCTATTGTGGAAAGAATTAAATTTTTGTACAAAACTGGAATAAATTTTTCGTCTTTTAAAGATTATCTAATACTTACGTTTTCTTCTAGTTCCTCCAATACCAATTGTGCAATTGTCCTAGATATTGCAGAGCCCATCGCGCATCCAAAAATTTGTTTGAAAAAATTATTTTTAAACTGGTAATATGTGCAATTCGGTATTAAATCAACAGCAGTTAGGAATTCGTTTCAATTAAAGGCCACTTCTTGATTATCATGATTTTTTTGGCTAGGTTATTTTTAAATACAGTAGGTTTTAAAAGATCAGATAAGTGTTTTGATAAATTATAGAAGGGGCTTTGAAGGCAAATAATAAAAAAAACAACAACGTCACCATTAGAGTTTATTTTCAGGTAAGAATTTTTTTTTTTAAATAAAAATTGCTAATTCGCTTAAATCGCAAATTAATTATTGTACTTTTTACCATATTTATTTAATAAATAATAATTACTGTTCATTAACACCATACCTATATATTTTACCAAAACATTTTATATTTTATTTCAATTACTTGCAATTATCTGCAACCATGTTGGATTCAAATAAAATAACCCCTTTTGATAAAGATCGGATCCGACCGAAACGTCAAAGAAATGCACTTTTCCTTTTCTTCTCCAGACATGCTGACCCGTTTTTTTTAATTTGGCTGTGGTGACTTCTTTTGGGTTTTCTTTTCGGTTACTATGTAAGGTGCCAGTAGTGTGTGTCTTTTGACAAAGCAACGCTATTATAATAATTATCCATTACAAGGTGGTGACTCTTATCGAGGAACGGCTCCATATGTCGGAGAATAACAGACTGTCGCTTCATTGTGGTTCGGTCCGTTAGTTCTTGTTTTCCAGAGTTCTTGCTTTCTTTCCTTTTATATATTGCCTAAAACTGAGTCTACCTCTATGTAACAGCAAGGGCCTTTGCTGGAGAATAGGCATTTTGATAATTCCTGATAAGTTCTTGCAAAAGATCACTAATCTTGTTTAGGCGATCTGTACTATGGATTCTATGATGACAGTTGAAGCTATGTAGCTCGAATCAGCGACCAAACGTTAAGCTCTCAAAATAGAAAATCGTATTTGACCTTGCAAAAGACATAATCCCATAAATTTTGTCAGTTCTTGGATTTTGGTCGATTCATGATTGACAATTTCGTTCCCTAAACATTTGTCTGAATAACAAATTTATCAATTATTTCATCAGTCCATAAACTCACCCACCAAACTCCAAGTTTTATTATCTATTAACAAGGCCTAAATAATCCAAGAAAATTGTGTGTAGTGGTGGTAGGTTTAGTAAGACTTCCATGACCGATGTTGGAATAGTTCGTTGCTAGTCTTTGTACATCGTTTAGAAGCCTTACTACTCCGTCCTGTTAGGTCTTTGGCCACCACACCATAAGTGTCATAAGGTCATCTTTGGGCTTAATCCCCAATTTTTTTCCACACATTTTTCTGCATCTGTCAATGGCCATAGATCTATATCCCTTAGCCTTACTGGTTTAAGCCCCCTTAGGTCTTCTGTATCTTCATGGTATTAATTGACAGCCTTTCTTCTTTGATTTGAGTCATGTAAGATTATAATTTTAAAACATCTTTTCCATTTTTAGATTCAAGTCCATCGAACTCCCGAAACGCTAAGGAAATTTATCCCATTAAATTGTTTACCATCCGATTATGGTGGTCCGCAAAAATCTTTAAATGAACTGAATGAGAAATGGAAGCAATTATATGTGCAGGAAAAAGGATTCTTCGATGAATTGGATAAAGTTAAAATGCGGGGGGAAGTACCCAAAAGACTGGTTGAAAATTTTTATGATAAAGATAATTTCGGAGTCGAAGGGAGTTTTCGACAGTTAAATATTGATTAATTATATGTACATATATTGCACCTAATAAAATTATATATATTTTTCTTAATATGAATTTCCTTCTTATTTATTACATAATGCGTTTTGCCGAAAAAAGAATCAAGGTTAGTGTCATAAAATATGAAATAATGCAGCTAAACCGGTATACATATATGATATTTTGGTCAGTGCAGTTATTATCTCATCAAATCATAACACACTGCTAGAGTCAAGTTCGGGAGTAACACACAGTTTAAAAAGCTCATTACTAACGTAATGTCGGTTGGTATAATAGAACAACTTTCCCATAAAGAGGAAGCAAGAATTTTAAGTGAAACTTTACAGTTGGATAGCGAAAAATTAAGTCATTATTTGGAGTTATTTAAGCAATGGATAAATACGCAGAAACATCTACCACAAGATTATAGTAAGTAAAATTTTTTGATCTTTGATGATAACTATTGTATGATGAAATGCGATAAAAACATATAACATGAATTATTGTTAATTGAATTTGGAAAATTTCTCCCTTAGTATTAACGTCACCCATGAATACCACTACCAACGTCAATATATATGTAACTACGTCAAATCTGAACAAAATAAATTACAAGATTACTCTAATTACCATTTTGTGTTCAATGATATGCAACTCTAAAACATTGACGTATTGCATTGATGTACAGTTAATTATATATAACGTGAAATGAAACGTATGCACACATATCGTTAAGAGATTCTTGTGAGGTTGTTTTTTTTTTTTCAACAAAAGAAAAGTGAAAGACGCAATTACGGTAATTACTCAGATTTTGATTTATCATTGAATATAATTGTGTAATTGTTCTGATTCGCGTTTAGTAAATTATGTCATGTTTTAGTTTTGTAAACTCCAGAACGTTCGGAAACTAAACTTGTTCGACGTCACTTTTGCAAATCATTTGATTCCAGTTTTCTGTGTTGCATTTTGCCCTCACCCCATCCCCAGAGTTTCCACAACTGACCTCGTTAGTGTCTTAGATTTTAGTAAAGTCAGGATTGTACTACCGAAAATATAATCTAACGAAGAAGAACAATAACGCAGTTAAATGACGAGACTACTACTAAATAAATAAGTGGAATCAACAGATCTTACGGGATAAAAAAAAAACAAACAAATAGTATTGAGAAAAAAATCATCAACATTAAAAACAACTGTGATTAATCTTAAACGGTATAGGCGAAATTTATTTAAATTAATATGCAAGCGTGAGTAGGGAAATACATCAATATCATATGTTTATAAACTTGATTGTGCAGGCGTTTAATTTGAAGGTGAACAATGAAAAAGAAGTTGTGATTAGCGAGACCAATAGTCCATAGATTTGAACATGTAATAGTACAGTGCTTGTGACATCTATAGTCAAATATCACAACTTTGTTAGTTCAAAAATGTCGGTTATTGTTAGAGAACATTCAGTTAGTTATATAGTAGTTAATATAAATGCATTTTATGCAATACAGTTTATATTTTTTTCACTTCCGGTTTAATCGCCAATACGTCCAACGTTTTTTTTAAACGGAACGCCCAGATTTTTTTAACACTTTTGAATGCAAAATAAAAAACTACGTTCAGGAAGTGTTAAGATGTTTATTTTTATTCACAAGAAAACAGTTAAAAAATTAAAAAAGTGTCCAAATACAGAAAAATCAAGATACCTGTCTATTCAGGTTGCGATTATAATAATTGTTCGAAATGCTCTCCATTTACAATTTGACAAAAATGTAAACGGTCAGTAAAATTTCTTATTGAATTTTGTATTTGTTCTGGAGTGATGCGATTGGCTTCTTGAACTATTCTCTCTTCCAATTGTTCAAGATTATGGGGACGATTTTTGTTCACTTGACATTTCAAGTGACCCCAAACGAAAAAATCTAATGGCGAGAGATCTGTCGAACGTGCTGGCCATTCGATTGCTCCTCTACGTCCGATCCAACGTTCCGGAAAAATTTCATTCAAATAATCGCGGACATTATGGGCAAAATGGGGGGAGCTCCATCTTGTTGAAACCAAAAATGTGCATTAGGGTGGTCACCTATGTTTGCATTTGGAAAGAGGGCCGCAAGTGCTGGAACAACCTCATTTCGCAATAAATTTAAGTAGACGTTGCCAGTTAAATTTCCTCTTATAAAAAATGGTCCTATGATGTTGTTTCCAACAAGACCAGCCCAGACATTCACCTTTTGAGGACGCTGTGTATGGACTTGTTCAATCCAATGCGGATTTTCAATTGACCAGTAGCGACAATTATGTCTGTTCACAGTGCCGTTGAGACAAAACGTTGCCTCATCTGAAAAAATGATGTGATCTAAAACATTAGGCTGCTGCTCGATCAATTCCGTCATTGTTTCGCAAAATGTAGTCTACGATCTGGATCATCTTCAGTTAACTCATGGACGGGGCTTTCATTCTTGCTGATTTAAGAATCTTATGAGCAGATTTTTGAGAGATCTCATGAATTTGACCTAATTCTGTTGTGGACACGTGATGATTTTCTTCCACTATAAGGAACATATTCAAACTAGTTTCTTCATCTGTTGCTGTTAATGGACGTCCCCTTCTAGGTAAATCCTTCCCGTGACGAAAGACTTCAAACTTTTGAATTGTTCGGCATACCGTACTTTTACTAATGTGACGATCCGGATAAACAGTATTAAACAAAATACGAACCTCTTCAAAAGAACGTTGACGATCACCGTACCCACGCGCATCATTAATATCTCAATTCGTTCTGATTCAGTAAGTTTTACTGCCATTTTCAAATGTGTCAATGTCTAAAATAAGTAATTTTATAGCGATGCAAAAGTTAAAACGCTTTTAAAATTGTCAAATGTGACGGCAAAAAGAATGCAAACACTAAACAACAACTTTTTTCAAAGGTACCTTGTTTTTTCTGTATTAGGACACTTTTTTTAATTTTTTAACTGTTTTCTTGTGAATAAAACTAACATCTTAATACTCCCTGAACGTAGTTTTTTATTTTGCATTCAAAAGTGTTAAAAAAATCTGGGCGTTCCGTTTAAAAAAAAAAGTTGGACGTATTGCCGATTAAACCGGAAGTGAAAAAAATATGAGCTGTATTCGACCGTTCCGGGACTTTTTACTAACGGTGGCGTTCTAAATCCTCCTTTCCGGGGTGGATTGGTCCCCATTCTGTATCTTCATATCCTCTGGCTTATTTCTTTCCACATTCCCCTATCCTTTGGTCTTTTCTCCTGCCAGTTGTTCACGCCTGCTCTTCTTAAATGTTCTACCACCTCATCCCACCGTTTGGATCTTGATCTGCCCTTCTCCTCTTTCCACTAGGTCTCCAGTCTAATAACATCTTAGTTATGGTTCCCTCTTCTGCCCTCCATATATGTCCCAACCATTTTATTCTTTGCCTTTTAATTCTTTTCACAATATCACCACCATTCATCATCATTCGTTCTTATTCGATATTTATTCTCTGCTATCTTAACTAGCCCCGTTATCGTTCTTAATATTTTCCTCTCTATAGTATTCTTAGATTTTCCTCATCCTTCTTGGACATTGTCATCGTCTCTGCTGGTCTAATCAAAGTGTTATATATGTTTATTTTAGTCTTTTTATGAATATTCATCATCATCATTTGATATCATGATTCGCAAATTTAAAGTTTCCCATCTTAATACTTTTATCTTCTTTATGCTTTCCCTCAACACTCATCAACTTGGTTTTATTTTCATTGATTTTTAGTCCTACCTTTTCCCCTTCTTTGATTATTTCTTGTAATATTCTGCTCATAATTTCTCTCCTTTTCGCTATGACCACTATATCATCCGCATATGCCACTATTTGACTTCCTCTTGTTCTTAATGTCCCTTTATTTATTCTTTTTGTCTCATGTTCTAACGTTAGATTAAATAACATCACAAACAGCGAATCGCCTTACCTGACACCTTTATTCGTTACAAACTCCTTTGCCTCACCCTTCTCTGTTTTAATGGACACTTTTGTCTCTTTTAATTTTACGATTAGCCTTCTTAATTTGGCCGGCACTTGGAGTTCTTTCATTATTTCTATAAGTTTTCCCCTTTTGATGTTGTCGAATGCTTGTTGAAAGTCTATAAATACTAATTCCAATTCCATATTGTATTCGTATGCTTTTTCCAATATTTGTTTTATGTTGTGAATCGCATCCGTTGTCGATTTAACACTCATAAATCCACATTGATATTGCCGATAGCGTAATTCCTCTATAGTTTTTGCAATTCTGCTAACATAAGATATCACGTCACATTAACAAGCTCGAACAAAGGATACGACGTCACGTATTCCAAAGAGAAAATTCTTTTTAACCAATTGTTAGGTGATATGGTAACTTGGTTTGAACTAATTCGCATGGTTTAAATTTAAAACAAAAATACAACTACTATAAATGATGATGATGCTGATATGTAGCTGTCATTTAATTGATGAAGTTTGAAGCAATATTCTACGAGTTGTATTATGCTTTCAGTTAAATACCCCACAAGTCTATATGCATTTTTCATTTTTATTTTTAATAGACGATAATTGTCTGAAACAATTCCTATTATGGTCGAAACTGGACTTCGACAAGGCCAAGAAAAAATTTCAAATATTCTGCTACAATTCCATAACCCACAAGGAATATTATAATGAGAGGAACTTAACAGCAAACTACGATTTAAAATGTATGGAATACAGCTACATTTTTCCCTTACCAAAATCGACACCTCAAGGCTACAAGATAACTGTGCATCGAATTATTGATCCTGACATGTTGAAGATTTCGGAATTGATCCGTTACTTTGCATTAATGTGTAAGTAGAAGTATTTAGGCAGAATTTAAATATCAAAACTTGATCTTAATTTTTTTTTTCAGTTGATTATCTAATTCATAAAGATTTTATCAGCACAGGTTCGATTTTAATCTTCGATTTACAACAATTCAAACCGCACCATTACGGGAAATTATTCAATTTGCAATTCCTAAAATTTTTACGATTTAGCGAAGAGAACATGCCGTTTATGGTCAAACAGGTCTTCATATTAAATTGCCATCCGTTACTGGAGAAAGGTATCAACTTATGTAAAAGCGTTCTTAGTGAGAAGATCTCGAATAGGGTAAGAAAAAATTATAAATATGTCAAAATTTATTTTAAAAAAATTTGTCTAATTAGGTGGTGGTGTTAAGTAATCTTCAAGGATTACACAAACATATCCCGCTACAATGCATGCCTATGGATTATGGTGGGACTGGCAAATGTCTAGATGAACTTCGTGAAGATTGGAGGAGGTTATTGATGCAGGATGAGAATTTTCTAGTAGAATTAAGCAAGATTAAACCAACTGGGTCGATACCTGAAGAAATTAAGGATGCGTCGAGTGAATTAGGATTAGATGGTAGTTTTAGGAAGTTAAATATAGATTAGTGTCCTATTTTGCTGTTTTATAAAACACTTATAGTACAATTAAATGCCATATACAACAAATCTAACCTTACAAGAAGAGACTCTTTATCTTTTTAGTCATTTTAAAATTTAGATTTTAAGTCTGTTTTGGATAAATAATAAATGGATAAATGGGAATAAAATGTTAATAACTTTTTTTTTTATTGTAATTATATCAAACACAAATTGACACAAAATTAAAGCCAAGCACACGCTTGTACACCCTGAAGGTGAATTAAATAAAATCCAATCTCTATCATTTTTGATACAACACCAGATGATGTTCATTCACCAATGGTTCAAATAATGGTGTCACTCGAAAAAAATAAACCTGATCAAGGGAACTAACATATTTGAATAAAATGAAATCAAGTTAGAAATAACACAATAGAACCAGTGGGTTACAGTGTCTTTTTGACAATGCCAGTAATCTCTTCAATCTTGTTGCTACATCACCAATTATTTATGATGAAGCAAAATCAAACACGTTGGATCTGAAGAAAGGAAGACACCATCGATGAACTGGAGACTTTGCTAAAGAAGAGATCCCAAAAAATAAACAATTGAAGGTATTTATCTGAGAGGCCATGTTTCGTCTTCAGAATTAATCTTTATAAATCCAGCAATTTTATCTGAAATGTTCTGATTTTAACACCACAAACGAAAATGGAAGAAGTTGTCTAGTAATAGAAACGACAGAAGATCCCCAAGTGAAACAGGACACTCTACAAGGTTTAGTCGATTCTATGGTTGGAGATAGCAATAGTAGTATCAGTATCAAAGATCAATCTTTAATTATCAAGAGGACCTTTAAAAACGAAATCCTAATTGCGGAAGCAGGTCGATTAAATCAGGACCAGCCACCCCCCATCGAGTTGAGGTGAAGAATCATCTCCGAGGGTGTTGATTTGGCAATATATGCAGACGACACTGCTATATTTACTTCTTCTAGAGACGAATTTCATCTGTGTCACAGACTTCAACACTCTATTGCCGACGTCATGGCCTGGACCTCCAAGTAGAAACTGAAAATAAATGAGTCGAAAACAATACCAGTTCGTTCGCCACCACAAAATATCTTCATTAACGACTTCAGGCTCCCTTAGAGTCTTTCGGTGTTGTATTTGGGAGTTAGGCTAGATTCTCGTTTGACAATGCGACTTCATGTGAATAAAGGACTAAAATATTAATTTATTACACTTTTCTTCGACCCATAGTCACCTATGCTGTCCTAACTTGGTCGAGTCTGGCGAAAAGCCGCTATAAAAAGCTGGAGATCTTGCAACATAGAATCCTGAAACTTATTACCGGCGCTCCATGATTTATTAGGAACCAACAGTTAAGGGATGACTTAGAAGTCCCCTCACTCAAGCAATTTACCATCAGTTTTGCGAGAAACACCCAAGAAAGAATTCAGCGTTCAGGAAATCCTCTGATAAATAGATTGGTAAATCTTGACCCAGACCGATCTCCTCCTTTGGTTAACATTCGAAGAGCCTTGGCAATGGATGATCAACTAGAACTTTGATGAGCAAATTCCAACGTACTCACCACATCTCAACAGGATAAAAAGATCAGAAAAACTCCCCCTAAAGGGCTTAGGAACCTATAATTCAGCCCTATAGGAGATGAGAAAGACCAACGAGAGCACATCCTCCGTAAGTTTCTACAACATTTCGTAGCCAATAAGTAACCAACTCAGTCAGAGAGTACAATACATAACGGGCAATGACCTGTAACAAGTATTCAATGATGCTATAACAAGATGACATTGACATTACAGCAGATTGAAATAGCAGAATATTTTTTTTATTTTTAACCATTTCAGGAGCACATGAATAAAAACAGTATTATACAGATGTTTTTATTTTGCAATTTAGAATTGTCTGTATATATGATGTCCTCATTGAAGCATCAATTCATTGCCATATTCCAATTTTTATTATTATTTTATATTTATAGAACTAACGATTACAAGCCATAGGTTATCGATGAAGGCCATATCACTTTCAAAATTATGCGTGAGCTGCAAAAAAAAAATTAAACAGGTTTTATATTAAATTTGATTTAAAGTCAGGAAGTTTATTACCAGTCTTAAAGAATCCGTTAACATAATTACATCGAAATATGACCGATAAACACAACGATAGTAAAATATTGAAGAAATTGAATTTAGAAGAAGAAAAATTCGACCATTATCTGCAACTATTTTCCCAGTGGATATCCAGCCAAACACATCTTCAACAGAATTTTAGTAAGTTCATTTTACAATCATATAATTGAATAATACTGAACAAACCTTTGTTTTTTGTTTTTTTGGGAGAATAGACGATACATGTCGGAAAAAATTTCTATTATGGGCTAAATTAGATTTTGAAAAGGCAAAAAAAAAATTCCAAAAATATTGCTACACTCCAGTGACGTTTAAAGAATTTATTAAAAATAGAACGGTAACATTAGAAGGAGATTTAAAAGCTTTAAACTTTATGTAAGTATTCTAATTAAAAAAAATTATATTAATTTAATTAAGTAATTTTATAATTTAATTCTAGGTTTATAATACCACTACCTAAATTAACACCAGCAGGTTATAGAATATGGTTATACAAAGTTTCTGATGCCGACAATTTTGATTCTTCCGCTATGATGCGCTGCGCGACAATATCTGGTCAGTATTTTGTAACCGCCGTTCACAACAACCCTACTTACTACGTCGGATTTTGCAGCTGATTATGTAATTCATAAGCAAGGAATGGTAGTCGGGGAATCTGGAATTTTCGACATGGAATATATGAAACCTCATCATTACGCTAAAATGTTTACGCCGGCTTTTCTTAAAGGTGTAAAATATAACTTGTTAACTGCACCGTTTCTAATTAAGAATATCTACGTAATCAACTGCCATCCACTTTTAGAAAAAGGAATCGCTCTTTGCAAAGCTATCCTTCCACAAAAACTAGCCGATAGAGTAAGCTACCTCAAAATTGTAGTATGACATTTAATTCGTATGTGTTTAGATTGAAATTTTGAAGAATGCTAAAGATATAACTAAATATCTCCCATCAGAATGCCTACCGAAAGATTACGGGGGAAACTTAGGATCTTTAGAATATCTACAAAATCAATATGCCCAGTCGCTGATAAAGGAAAAGGATTTCCTGGAGGAATTTAGTAAGAATCAACCGTTAGGGCCGATACCTGCAGAATTTCAAACGATTGAAAATGAGTTCGGTGTTGAAGGTAGCTTTAGAAAGTTGAATATAGATTAAGACCAAAATTAATTATTAATTATTAATATTCTTCTTAACGAAGCTGTACCTAATGCTTGTTAAAGAAGGAAAGATTAAAATTTCCAATCAAACTTTTGTATCAGTTTTCGATAAGCGTATTTCTGGGATGCCTCAAGACTTCTATTCATTAATTTCTATAACTGATCATATTAAAACTGTTCATGAGAGGACTTCTTTAAAGAGGTTCTGCGTTTCTCCCACTAAGCATAAACATAGCAAGCTCTCAATGATATAAAAGATGTCATGTTTCTATAGTTTTATTGAATAATTGACAGATATTAGAAACATTTTGACAGTTACACCTATCACAGCCATTACAGGTAACTGTACACCACCACCACCTAATTTACAATTTTTGACAGTTGTCAAACAGTTTCTAATTGTACTACATGACAACTGTCAAAATTGCTGAATGTGGTTTGATCGTTACTACTCTCAATTTTGTCAAAGCAGCTGTTACAAAAAAAAAATTGTTTAGAATTTGACAACTATCAGAAATATTTTGACACGGGGATTTGACAGCTGACAGACGTTGCTTAATCTACAACGTTTAATGTAATCATAAACAGCTGTTATTTATTATTGGTATTTTAGTAATTCTATTGTTTAAATAAGAAAATTTGACAGCTGTCAGATTTTATTTGATGATGACTACACGTAAAAGTGTAAACAATGGTTAGAAAACCCAGAAGCTGCTAGAAATATATTTTTAGATAAACTGTAAAAACGGCAAAAGAAAATTACTGTCTTCACAATCTGACAGATGTCAGAAGTGTTTTGATCGTTACTGCTACGTTAATATTGCATTTTTTAATGCTAGCGCGTGACATAAGTATAAATAACAATTGTATTTAGAAGTTGAATGTTGTAAAATAGATGCGTTTATAATTTGATAGCTGTCAAAAATATCTTAGTAATGCTGTTACTGTAGATTGTGGGAAAGTTAGGCCATGCCCATTTCCAGGAATCAAAGGAAGCCGCCGGCAGGTGTTAATTACAGGTGTGCCTAGGTGTGTGACTTTCGGTCGGCGAGCTTTATAGGGTCTGTTCGTTTGGCTCGATATATAGGGTGCCTCAGAAATATGTGATCAAATGACGTCATCAGGATGCACTATTGCAGTGATCGGCATGCAGTGATAGTGCCCCTATTGGCAATTTTCGATTTATTATTGATTGCTACCGTCCCGTCCTATTGGTAATTTTCGATTTTCGATACAAAAGTAGGTACCAAAAGTATGATTCGAAGATAAAATCGTAACTACCGCCATTTTGACGGAACCACCGCATGAACTTAACGCTGAATCGTTCTAGTTAGCTGAGTCTAGGTGGGTGTGGTAGGGGGCGTTATAATCTTGCGTTTTGGCGATGTACAGGGTGTCCCAAATTTCTAGTACCAATACGTCATAGTGAGTTTCGGCAATTTTGGTAATGTTTGACTTATTTTGGTAATTTTCAGGATGGAGGTGATAAGATAGCAGCAGAAGGAAATTATAGCGAGGTTTCGGCCGTTTTTACTTTGACATGGCACTCAGAACTTGGATGTGGTATATCGAATCAAGAAATGGTTTAAAAACTGATCATCAAATTCTGAGCGCTATCTCAAGGCAAAAATGGCGGAAATCCTCTATCAGATAGCAAATTTCCTCAGCTTTCAAAATATGTATACTTTGTATTTAGAAATGTGACTCCATCGGCTCGAAAAATAACAAAAACCAACAATAACCAAAATTTAACAACTCGAGAATTATTGCTGGATCGCCAGGGAAATTACTGAGCGTGGTAAATCGACCCAGTACGATCAGAATCTGCTATCGGAATTCACGTACCATCTCCGGGAGGGGAGAGAACAGGAGGAGGACACTAACCCCTTCGTAAACGCTCTAATACCGCATCCGTGCAACATTTCGGTTTTTGTCATTTTTCGAGCTGAAGAAGCCACATTTATAAATTCAAAGTTGACATATTTTGAAAGCTGAGAAAATTTTCTATCGAAACAGGAATCTTAGCGTGATTTTGCTCGTTTTTTACCTTGAGATAGCACTCAGAACTTGCAATCAAGAAATGGTCTAAAAACTGATCATCAAATTCTGAGCACTATCTCAAGGCAAAAATGACCGAAATCCAGCGACAATTCCTCTATCCGATAGCAAATTTTTTCGGCTTTCAGAATATGTATAGTTTATATTTAGAAATGTGGCTGCTTCGACTCGAAAAATGGCAAAAATCGGAACTGTCAAAGTAATTCTGACAGGAACTGTGGAAACATTCAAATCGGAAATAAATAATGTAACCATATTGACAGCTGTCAAATTGTAAAAACAAACAACAAAGTCAAAGTTACTTGGTTAGCTCCACAATCGAATCGTTAAGAAAAAATTGAAGAGGATGTTACCGCCCCAAAGGAGGTGAATGGGGGGGGGGAGGGGGTGGCAAAATTTTTATGTTGTTTTATAATTCGCTTGTAATTTTCCTCTAATTTGAAAGGTATCATCGAAGGTCATCGTATTCGTTATTAATTAAATTTAATAACACAACCATATATAGATTAATTAACTTATTTTGATTGGAACAAAAAAAAAAACAGATTATACAAATCTGTAACTGCAAATTACTAATATGCATGCATAATCATTGTCTCTCAGGTTTAATTTTTTTTATTTTTTATCAATATACTTTATGATGAGAATTAGCGGTAGGTTGTCCTTGAACATAATATCAGATCCACAAACGTGTCAGAATCCCAACAAAAAAGATATCTAAACAGTTTCTATATCAAGTTAAATCCGTTATTTAAAAATTAGCAAGTTTTCTCCCAGTGTATAGGAAGCTGTTAGCATAAGTAGATCGAAATATGACCGAATTTCTATGCAAAGAAAGCGATAGTGTATTGAAGAGTTTTAATATAGATGAAGAAAAATTCGACCACTATTTAGACCTGTTTTCCCAATGGATAACCAGCCAAAAATATCTTCAGCAGAATTTTAGTGAGTACATCCAATTAAATTGTTTAAATTTGTTAAATTTTTTTGTAATATAAACAGATGATACCTGTCGTAAAAAATTTTTATTATGGGCTAAATTAGATTTCGAAAAAGCTAAAATAAAATTTAAAAAATACTGCTACAATTGTATTGCGTATGAGGAATTTGTCCGACACAGAAATGTAACATTAGAAGGAGATTTAAAAGCGCTAAAATTATTGTAAGTATTATAAAAAATAAAAAAATTATTTCAATCCAATATTTTTTTAGTTATCATGCACCACTATTTAAATTAACACCGCCAGGTTATAGATTGTGGTATTTAAAAATTGTCGACCCTAATAATTTCGATCCTTTAGTAATGCAACGGTACATAACTGTAGCGTGTAAGCATCTTCTAAATCAGGACGATAAACACATTAATGTTTGATTTACAGGCGATTTTGTCATCCACAAAGTAGGATTAGTAGCAGGGGAAGTTGGAATTTTCGATATGGGTGATACGAAACCTCAGCATTACGCTAAAATGTTCACATCAACTTTCCTTAAAGCCATTAAATATAACATGTTAAATCTACCATTTATGGTGAAGAATTTATACGTCATCAATTGTCACCCCTTTCTAGAGAAAGGATTCTCACTTCTCAAAACAATCCTCCCTCAAAAACAAGCGGATAGGGTAAAAATAATTTAATCATTCAACAATAATATACTATATCTAATATTTTTAGATTGTAATTCTATACAACCCTGACGATCTTAACAAATACATCCCACCTGAATTCCTACCAAGTGATTACGGGGGTAAATTAGCATCTTTAGAGGAGCTACAAACGCAATGGATTAAATATCTGACGGACGAAAAGGAGTTCTTGGAAGAGCTTGGCGATACTAAACCGAAAGGACCTATACCTGCAGAATTCCAATCTATAGAAGACGAGTTCGGTGTTGAGGGTAGTTTTAGGAAGTTGAATATTGATTAATTTTGTTTTTAAGTTTGAAATTATAATTTGTAATTTGATCTGATTCCAAAGTTCAATCTAACCTGATCGAAATGATGTAAAAAATATTATCGCGTTTAAAGTTTTAAAAAGCCGATAAAAATTGATATCATTAATCCCTGTAATATAATGTTTATCTAGAGACAAAAACAAAGGAAAGGAATAACGCAAATACATGTGTAAAGATAAAAAAAAATGTTTTATACACTAATTTAATATTAAGTGCATTGTGGTGCTTTAAAACGATCGTATCTCATTTATCTTTGATTAAATTTATATAGCAGTCATAAAATATATAATTAATAAACTAATACAAAAGAAACTGCATTAATAAAGATTTTATTTGATGATCCAATGAGTACCCCCACACTTACTTGCTTCAAAATTCAAACAGGCTGTGAGATCATCATTTTGTCAGAGATATAATTATATCTAGAAGATTTAAAATTTTATTCGTAAGATAATTACAATAAAACGTTTATTGAGTGTTAAATAGAAGTTATCTGCAAAATAAAGTATTGTAGTTGCTAAATGTTATCTGCCAGTTAGTAATATCTCTCAGTTACTTAACTAACACTTTTATCCTCACATTGATAAACCCACCCTTAATAATCCGGATGATTTGAAAAAGTATATCCCTCCGGAGTGTTTATCAGAAGAACTAGGTTGAACAGAGGGAATTTTAAAACAAAATTTTGCAGTTGGATATGGTTGAATATAAACTATCACATAAAAATATTTTTGAATAAATATCACTTCCGGTTAACCGGAATAAAAAAGATAATATAAAAGGTACAGTAGAAAAATTATAAGAACAACAATAATAATAACGTAAATAAAGATAACTATTGTTGTGAGAGGACGATAGGCGCCGGGGTTCAATTCTCTGGAGGGACGGTGACATTTTTTCAGAGAGTTTAATCCCGGATCGACTTGCCATTCGCTGTTGGGACAAAAACTACACCGCGGCATCATAGTTGCAGTGATAGCCAGACAAGCGATACAGTTTACGGAGTCACTGCAACTAAGCACCCACCACATTAAAAAAAAAAGTTATCTAAATGGTTCCATATGGCAACCGTTTCTATTGAAGCATTCTATATTCGGAGACGCATTCCTGTAATTGTTGTTCTTCAAATAGCATCTGGTGTTATTTGCCTAAAGAATCCCTTATTCCCATAATTCAATGGGAAGAATTAACGAAAATACAATTCACAAAATGACGTCAAAATAAGTGGAAAGTAAGTATGTACAACAAATTAACTAAGCACCCTTGCTTCAATAAATTGACATATCTGAGCATTTTAGGTACGGAGATTAATTAAATCGTTATAACTTATTCACCTTCCATTTTAGGTATAGGAACATTTAATATAGATTACGAGGGAGCGTTTTTATATTCGCGGAATGAGCGGGTTGTAACGGGGCAAAAGTGATTAGGCGCATGGGGGGCGTGGCCTGTGCAGCGACTCATAATTAGTATAAATACATCCAACCGGAAGTGGAGCTGGAAGAGGAGTGCCCCTCAAGAAGTTTCATTGTTATTATTACAGTTAGTCTTTGAGCTATCGTCAACCAAGTAACATAATCAGGAGTGAAAAGTGAAATATGGAAAAAATCGAATATCGTGCCGTTATAAAGTTCCTTACCAGGCAAGGAAAATCAGTCGCAACTATAATGAATGAGATGTCATTGGTTTACGGCGACTCTTGTCCAGGAAAAACCATGGTGTACAAGTGGCATAGTTTATTTAAACAAGGAAGGGAATCCCTTGAAGACGACCCGAGGCCGGGCAGGAGCATTGAGGTGACCACGCCAGCACTTATCCAAAAAGTTGAAAAAATTGTAGGTCCTCGAAGATGCTCGACTAAAGAAGAAACAACTCGCAGAAATGGTTGGAGTATCCGATACAACAATTTTTAAAATCCTACACGATCATCTCGGCATGTCTAGGGTCAGCGCAAGATGGGTGCCGAGAAGGCTCACGCCGCCGCAAAAACAACAGCGCGTAGAGTGTTCGCGTGCATTTTTGGACCTCTGTAATGAAGACAAGGATGGTGTATTGAGTCGAATTGTTACTGGAGACGAAACTTGGGTTCATCATTATGAACCTGAGTCCAAACAAGACTCCATGCAGTGGCATAAAAAGGGCACAGCACCTCCCAAGAAATTTAAAGTGTCACAATCAGCTGGGAAACTCATGGCAACGGTATTTTGGGACTCGGAAGGAATATTGTTGATTGATTATAAAGATAAAGGTGTTTCTATAATCGGAGAATATTACGCTTCAATATTAGAGCGACTAAAAGAAGCCATTAAAGAGAAAAGACGGGGAAAATTGACGAAAGGTGTGCTGCTTTTGCACGACAACGCGTCCGTCCACAAGAGCCGCGTTGCGTTAGCTGTCCTGCATAAGGTGGGCTTCGAAATCGTGAATCACCCATCCTACAGCCCAGACCTGGCCCCGAGTGATTATTACCTGTTTCCGAAAATGAAAAAAGAGCTGCGGGGTAAAAAATTTACTGCCGATGATGAAGTCAAGGAGGCAGTTTCGGCGTATTTTGCAGATAAAGAGAAATCATTTTTTTTATGAGGGTATAAATAAATTAATTGAAAGATGTGAAAAATGTATCCGTCTTGCAGGTGAATATATTGAAAAAGAAAAATAATTTGGTTTTTTTATTTCCACCTCTTATCCCCCATTCCGCGAATATAAAAACGCTTCCTCGTAAAAGAGAATCTTTCGTAGAATCAAACTATCTAGGAAAATATATACCTTTCCATTTAAAAAAATCTGCTTTCCGAAGATTGAACTTATTTATAAGCAAGCAAGTTTTTAAACACCCTGTATAATGTTACAGAGAAGAACTTCAAATGTCGTGTAACTACATAATATCAGCTGTGCGTATGCAAAATTTCATTTGTCTTTGTTACTCCTACGTGACGTAATATCACTATAAAGTATGATCGGTATCTGTCACTTTTTTCTTTTAATTGGGAATAACTCAGAAGGAATGGTATTTAGGTATAGGGTATGATTCATGAAATATGTGTAAAATTCGTCGTAGAAGCGGAATCTGTAATTTATTTTATAGCATGCTATTTAAAAAATCGATGCTGATGCCCACTTCCGGTTATTCGGAAATATTTTTATTTCAAATTCAACCATATCCAACTGTAAAATTTTGTTTTAAAATTCCGTTCCGTTTGTATAATACTTTTAATAGGCTATTCTCACCAATCACCCTGTATATGACTTAGTGAAGTTAAACCTACAGGACCTTTACCTGAAGAATTTCGGAGTGTTAGTGATGAATTTGGCGTCGCAGGCAGTTTTCGAAAATTAGCTATCGATTAATTTTAACTTCAGATTATTGTTATCATTTAAATATTGCTAAATTATATTTTTTTTAACCTAGCTTTTGATCTTCTAATTGGGATGGATTAAAATTTAAACTATTAAATTATTTTTAATAATCGACTTGTAGGCACCATTACTTAGCAGATCATTTCCTAACAATATGCACTAATTCAACTCACATCAGGTGTGAAGAGATTTGAAAATTTCTTTGCCATGTTATGTCATTCTTTTCTGACGTTTCATCGCGATTTTCACATCATAAAAGAAGAAACTTGCATCGTTTTGATAGAATCTATGATGAGCACAAAATTACATAAATATCCAATACAGCTTGTGGCAAAAATATATTTTTTATGATGGAAATTAAAACACTTAAAATAAAATGATTTAGAATTCAAAATTTAAACCGGAAGAATCAAACTTAGAGTTAGTACCTTCAGATAAATTGGAAAGATTTTCATCAGAAGAGAAACATAATTCCTAAGTAGATTCACAACGACTAAAAAGCACTTCATCTTTAAATATAATTCGATCTTTTGTTATCAATTATAAAAGCAATTAATATGAACAAATTTAATCCTATTATAATTCTACATTAAGTGAAATAAAAGTCCCTCCATTCTTTCGAAAATATTGCAGAATCTTTGAGAAACTCTATTTTCACTCCGTCACAAGTTCAAGCACAAACTATCTATTAAAAATACATTCTAGGTCAATAATTCTAATACGAAAACAATAATCACATATCTTTATCCAACCTTATAAACGAAGTTTGGGAAATTTTATCCTGCCATATCAAAAACTGAAACAAAATAATTATGTTCTTAGGAATCATCCGAACGATCGTTAGGACAATTTTTTAAAATCATTTTCCCTAAATTGTTAAATTATTTCTTATTTAGGTTTTGACAGACTTCACGGGAGATTCAAAAGTATAAAACACATCCAATACAAAAGGAGACACATTAATCAAGATTTCATTTGATGAACCAATGAGTACTGCCACACTTACTTGCTTCAAAATTTCACAGGAAGATGCTAATCAACTCTTAAAAACAACTTATTAACTTAGATACATCACATTGTGCTAAGCGATTTAGACGACGACCTCAACTTGATCGTCGTCATCTTCAATACACAAAAACTAAAGTCAAAAGGAACCATTTATAGGTCTTATATTAACAGAAATAATTATGAAGGTTGTCTGTATTTACACAAAATTTATTTTAAAAGAATGATCGAATTTGACTTTTCAAATGCTGATAAAGTTTGAGAAGTCATCTGTGTTACCGCACCTTGAGGCACTCTCATAACTCCGCGTATTTCTGTAGTGATATTTATCTCGTGAAACACCGTAAAATACAAAAAAAAAAAACTTGTATAATTTTGCAAAGTTATTAGATAAAAATAAAAAGTTGTTTCAAATACCAGTTTCACTTTTAGTCGATTGAGTATTTTACACAGAGTATTTCCGTTCCTCTTTACTTAAAGTTGTGTAGAAATATTAAAATCTTTAATTAAGACAGCGATCAATATGACAGAATTAATGTTTAAACCCGACGAAGCTAAAATATTAAAAATTTTAAATATCGAAGAGGAAGAACTAAATTATTATTTAAAGCTGTTTACGGAATGGATATCCAGCCAAACGGATCTTCCACACATTTATAGTGAGTTGATTCTTATTAATTAATCCTTGCGAAATATGTGATTCATTTACCCACTTTAAATAGACGAAACATGCTAAAAAAGTTCTTGATATGGGCTAAATTGGATTTCGAAAAGGCTAAGAAGAAGTTCATCAAATACTGTTATAACTCAATAACCTACAAGGAATTTATTTGTAATAGGGTCTTAACCTTAGATGGGGATCTGCATTCATTGAACTTTGTGTAAGTACCAGCAAGTAATTGTTTAAGTTTACAATTATTTATTCATGTATATAATGTTCAACATATTGTAATAATATACAGCGTTAGTAAAAAGTCCCGGAACGGTCGAATAACTTTGTTATTTGAAAATTATGATTTCTGAAATTTGGTATGGGGGTATAGTTAATATAAATGCATTTTATGCAATACAGTTTATATTTTTTTCACTACCGGTTTAATCGGCAATACGTCCAACTTTTTTTTTTTAAACGGAACGCCCAGATTTTTTAACACTTTTGAATGCAAATAAAAAACTACGTTCAGGAAGTATTAAGATGTTTATTTTTATTCACAAGAAAACAGTTAAAAAATTAAAAAAGTATCCTAATACAGAAAAAACAAGGTACCTTTGAAAAAAGTTGTTGTTTAGTGTTTGCATTCTTTTTGCCGTCACATTTGACAATTTTAAAAGCGTTTTAACTTTTGCATCGCTATAAATTTACTTATTTTAGACATTGACAAATTTGAAAATGGCAGTAAAACTTACTGAATCAGAACGAATTGAGATATTAATGATGCGCGTGGGTACGGTGATCGTCAACGTTCTTTTGAAGAGGTTCGTATTTTGTTTAATACTGTTTATCCGGATCGTCACATTAGTAAAAGTACGGTATGCCGAACAATTCAAAAGTTTGAAGTCTTTCGTCAGGTGAAGGATTTACCTAGAAGGGGACGTCCATTAACAGCAACAGATGAAGAAACTAGTTTGAATATGTTCCTTATAGTGGAAGAAAATCATCACGTGTCCACAACAGAATTAGGTCAAATTCATGAGATCTCTCAAAAATCTGCTCATAAGATTCTTAAATCAGCAAGAATGAAAGCCCCGTCCATGAGTTAACTGAAGATGATCCAGATCGTAGACTACATTTTTGCGAAACAATGACGGAATTGATCGAGCAGCAGCCTAATGTTTTAGATCACATCATTTTTTCAGATGAGGCAACGTTTTGTCTCAACGGCACTGTGAACAGACATAATTGTCGCTACTGGTCAATTGAAAATCCGCATTGGATTGAACAAGTCCGTACACAGCGTCCTCAAAAGGTGAATGTCTGGGCTGGTCTTGTTGGAAACAACATCATAGGACCATTTTTTATAAGAGGAAATTTAACTGGCAACGTCTACTTAAATTTATTGCGAAATGAGGTTGTTCCAGCACTTGCGGCCCTCTTTCCAAATGCAAACATAGGTGACCACCCTAATGCACATTTTTGGTTTCAACAAGATGGAGCTCCTCCCCATTTTGCCCATAATGTCCGCGATTATTTGAATGAAATTTTTCCGAAACGTTGGATCGGACGTAGAGGAGCAATCGAATGGCCAGCACGTTCGCCAGATCTCTCGCCATTAGATTTTTTCTTTTGGGGTCACTTGAAATGTCAAGTGAACAAAAATCGTCCCCATAATCTTGAACAATTGGAAGAGAAAATAGTTCAAGAAGCCAATCGCATCACTCCAGAACAAATACAAAATTCAATAAGAAATTTTACTGACCGTTTACATTTTTGTCAAATTGTAAATGGAGAGCATTTTGAACAATTATTGTAATCGCAACCTGAATAGACAAGTATCTTGATTTTTCTGTATTAGGACACATTTTTTAATTTTGAAACTGTTTTCTTGTGAATAAAAATAAACATCTTAATACTTCCTGAGCGTAGTTTTTTATTTTGCATTTAAAAGTGTTAAAAAAATCTGGGCGTTCCGTTTAAAAAAAAACGTTGGACGTATTGCCGATTAAACCGGAAGTGAAAAAAATATAAACTGTATCGCATAAAATGCATTTATATTAACTATACCCTCATACCAAATTTCAGAAATCATAATTTTGAAATAACAAAGATATTCGACCGTTCCGGGACTTTTTACTAACGCTGTATATTTATTTTATTCCTTTTAATCATTAACGTAGCATTGACCTAGCTCTGTATGTTGGAGGTCACATATATACATATATGTAGGTTGTTAAATAAAATGTTGTACCGCTACTTTCTATGCTAATTTAAAATCTGGCTCCACTTTTTTGCAAACACGTTTGAAATATTTTATAAAAGATTTAAATATGTCTCCTCTTTGGAGTTCCACATCGCTTGTTATCAAAAATATAAACAATAATCATTCCCGTTACAGTTATGAATCACCAATGCGTCGATTAACTCCGCAAGGTTACAGAGTCTACGTGTTAAGTGTATTTGATCCTGAAAATTTCAACGTCTTTCAAATGATACGTTCTATAGCATTAAAACGTAAGTATAACCTTCCAAATTTAAAAAGTTCAAGTTCCTAATCAATTCTGAACCAAACAGTTGATTACAAGCTCCACATAGATGGAATTGTAGCTGGAGAAATGGGAATATTCGATATGATCCACATGAAACCTCAGCATTACGCGAAGATGTTCACCCCGACTTATCTTAAATTCGTTAAATATGGTTTAATGAATCTACCGTTCATGTTGAAGGATGTATACATAATCAACTGTCATCCTCTGTTAGAAAAAGGATTCGCCGCAATGAAAGCAATTCTCCCGAAGAAATTAGGTGATAGGGTGAGATTATTTTGATTCGTAAGTGGTAATAATCATACGTGGGAGATTTAGTTTATAGCTCTTAGTAATCCGGAAGATGTGAAAAAGTATATTCCCCTAGAATGTTTACCGGAAGAACTAGGCGGAACGGATTTGTCATTACCGGTTTTGCAAAATCTCTGGGCACAATACTTCATGGATGAGAAAGATTTCTATATGAGACTTCATGAAGTTAAACCTACAGGACCTGTACCTGAAGAATTTCGAAGTGTTAGTGATGAATTCGGCGTGGCGGAAGTTTTCGAAAATTAGCTATCGATTAATTTTAACATCACATTATCTTTATCTTTCAAATATACTTACTGTTAAATTATATATTTTTTAAATCTAGCATTTGATCTTCTGATTGATATAGATAAACATTTAAATTAATAAATTACACAGAACAACAAATTTCCTTTTTTTTATTTTTCTTTATGAATTATATACAAACTTATTTTGTTTTATATTTTTAATAATTATTATAAAATAATAAAATATCTTCTATCACGTCTGGTATTTAGAAAGTCTTTCTTTTCACTTTTCTTTTATATTGGGATGAAGTGGAAATATCCTGATGAAATTTTTCCCCATGCTCGTCACTAACATCGCCAAGATTCGGGGGAAAGAAATTCAGGTGCAAATGCAAGAAATGTATTTTAAGACTCATATTACAGCCTAATGCATAGTAACTTCTAACAAGTTCACTACCTAACAATTTCCTCGTAATCTTTAGATTTTTTATTTCCTAAGAAACTCTTTGTCACACTTTTAAATGCATCCCAAGCAGAACGTTCTAAATCGCTCAAGAGTAAGTCAAATTCTCGATCCTGTTGTAACAGATTAATCTGGGGTCCTATAAAAATCCCCTCTTTAAGTTTTGCCTCAGATATATTAGGAAATTTTTGTTTAAGGTCTCGAAATCCTGTTCCCTCTTTGTCCAATGCTTTGACGAAATTCTTCATCAGAACTAATTTTATGTGTAATGGCGGTAAAAGTATTTTATGACGCTCCACCAACGAATTATGGACTACGTTCTTTTCTCCAGAAGTATATTTTATTCTGGTTGGCCATTGTTTAACAGTATAGTGCAAATTTCTCGCTCAACTATCCCATTCACAAAGGAAACAGCAATACTTTGTTAATCCAAGTTGTAGACCAAGTAGAATTGCAACTACTTTGAGATCAGATCAAGGAGACGTGTCATATTATCATATGTTTCCTTCATGTGCACGGCATGACCAACAGGAATGGAGGGGTAGATGTTTCCTATATGTAGAAGGACAGCTTTCAAACTCAATTTAGAAGCATCTATAAAAAGACGTCATTCTTCCGGTTGGCGTTTGTAACCTAATTCTCGCATTAAACCGTCAACATTTTTGCAAAATGAAAGACCCTCTTCAGTTGAAAAATACTGCGACAGTTCTTTCTGGCGATTCCGATATACAGAAATAGGCGTACCCGGAGCTCACAACTTCCATCCTTGCAGTCTTGATCCTAATATTTCTGCCTGAGCTTTTGATAAATTGAGATGTCGAACTAGGTCATTTAATTCCAATTGATTTATTAAATGAGGCATGCCCTCTTGAGATGGCAAATATTCTTCATCTGTGTCCGACAACTCTGAAATGTATTCTTCTATCTCGGTTTCAACATGTTCTTGGTTCGAAACATCCATAGGACTTGGTACTGGCAAAGCTTCTGAATGAGGAACTGGACGAGTGGCAAAAAGTAAATTATGATAGCTTATTTTTACTGGAAAACCCGAAGGTCTTTGTACAGCAAAAGTAGCAATCTGTCGAATGATCCTTTTGTTCTCGCCAAATCATAGGCCCACCAAATAGCATATCTATGCTCTTACCATTTATCCAGCTCCTCAAAGTAACAGCACATTGCACAGATATCGTGAGGGGTCCACAACTTGTCTTGATTTGTAATTTTTAATTTAAAATAAAGGTTTAATACGATTTTTCTATTAACGTTGTAATATTTCGTTTATGCTGTTGAACGGTGAATTCTCCACATACATAACAAAAACTATTAGAATTGTTTAAACCTGTTGCGACAAAAAACGTTTAACTAATGTTACTACCATACATTGAGTCAATTTGAGTCAAATAACGTGTCTGTAGTGTCTTATATACAGAGTGCGCACGTTCGACCTGCTGATAGATGGTTTAGCAATGTGTGGTCGACTGTAACTGGGTGGAAGCGCTACGTTATGCTCTCTCTGACGCTCTCGCTGTATTATGAATTCCTTCCTAACACCTTGATAACTGAGTCTAACATGCACGTACGCAGGCGCAAGTCTGTTGCCATCTCCAATGTATTCTGTCGTGCTTGAGCATTTCGCCCTGTTTTAGGGTCTTCAATGTGTTAGAGCAGGCATAGGATTTTAATATGTTAGATAAAGAGATACAACGAATGCATTCGTTCAAGCAAACAGTATCGATATACGTTTCCTGTGTTAACTAAGGGATGTCTCTTCGCTGTTCTTTTTCATCTTACACTAAACGTTTCATAAGGTCGTAAAGATGGTCACCTGGTATAAGAAATATGCACAGATCTATTAATTCCTTGATTTGATTAGTTCTAGAGAAAAAAAGGGAGTGGTTTGACGACTATGACGTAGAAATGAAGCCCAAACATGTTAAATCCTGTTCAGACATGCCCGTTAGAATGATAATATCTTGATAGTTTCTTTTAGCTTACTCATACATACATCCCAACAAAACTACATATTTGAATGTGAATCTCCAATGTGTTTCACTTTTCATGGGGACACCTAAATAACTTTTTTATTTTGAAAGCAATCAATATAAAATTTTTATCAGTTATGTAGACCACGACAATGCATCTTTTCATATGAATAGAGTTTTTATAAAGTCAAAATCTAGCCAACTACGATTAAAATAAAAAGTAGCGTTTCAAGTCGAAATCATTTAGCGATTAAGATAGAGCAAAAAAGTATTAAGAAAAGTTATTACAAATCACTTGGAAGAACTCCAAATATCAAATTTCTCTGAAAAATTTGTAATTTTACATTTTTGGATATCCATTTTTTGAATCAGCAGATGATAATTTGTTATTGCAATAATAAAAGTGCCAATGAAACAACAAAATTTTTCGCAAATTTTATTCAGTATTAAAGAACAAAATATAGCAACAATTTAACGAACAATATTTTAAATAGGATCTTTTTTCAACTAGATCACCTTGAAGACGGATACATTTTTCCAATCGTCTTTTGTGATTCAGTACAATATCTCGTCGTAGTATTTCTGGGGAAATTTCTCGGCAGGCTTGTCCTGTTTCTCTGACACAGTTCCTGTATGTTTTGAGGTCTTGATGCATTTTAACATTTTTAATTGTTCCCCAATTTCCCGTCAAGTGGTGTAATGTCACGATCTGAAGATGCCCAACTCTATTAAATCGGGCTATTGATTGACCTATCCATCTTAACGGAAAGTTCTCGTCTAACCATGTTCGCACTATTCTTGCGTTATTCAAAATAGGGATCCATCTAAATCAATACAAATCTCGAAATCAGATCCAGTGGTAAATCATCAAACAACATCCATTAATTCAGTATTTAAAAAATGTAAAAACCTTTCTGCATTTAGCGTGTCAAAAAAGAAAAATTCGGGCCAATGATTCGTTGCATTTAAAATTCCGAACCACATCATTAATTTTCTGTGAATATTGTCTTTTACAGTTGATGACCCAGTTTGGGTTTTCTGTTGCCCAGTATCTACAGTTCTGGGACGAAACTACACCGTTAGTAGTAAATGTAGCTTCATCACTAAACATAATTTTTTTCAAAAATTTCTGTCATTTAGATAATTACCTTGAGCCCATAGACAATACTCCATTCTTCTATCTGAAATCTCCATCTTCAAGAGTGTGTAAATATTTTGGCTCATACGGTTTCAATTTGTGACGACGGAGACATCTCCAAATTTTAGAGTAAGGATATTTAAATTTCTAGCCATATCTCGTAAACTCGTGTTTTGATTATTACGATACGCTGACTAATATTACTGCATCTAAATGGTGTTCTCGATTGTTCAATCCTCGTGGACGTGGTTTAGTAAAACATTTCCAGTAGTGTTAAAAATATTATTCAAGTATGCAACAGTTCGATGACGGATGGGTGGACGTTCAGGGTGCCTCGCATTAAACTCTTAGCCGCCTTCGGGTAGAACGTACAAAAATCACCAACAATTTCGAATAATTTCTACTTTTTCAGCAATACTTAAATGTCTATCGGCCATTGCTTAGCAAAGTTCGATAGTTGCAACTGATATAAACTATTAAGTGAATTGACGTTTGATGTTTGACGTTTGAACTGATGAATCGTTTTCTTGTTTCATGGCACTCTTATTATTGCAATAACAAATTATCATCTGCTGATGGCATAAAAATGGAGAAAAATGTAAAATTACAAATTTTTCAGAGAAATTTGGTATTTGGAGTTCTTGAGTGATTTGTAATAACTTTTCTTAATACTTTTTTGCTCTATCTTAATCGCTACCATGACCCGACTTGAAACGCTACTTTTTATTTTAATCGTAGTTGGCTAGATTTTGACTTTATAAAAACTCTATTCATATGAAAAGATGCATTGAGTTTTGTGTAACTTTTTCAGAAGTAGTCCAATCGCTTCAATCTAAGTTTTTTATTTTAGGAAACTGTTGCTTTCAATCTGCAATAATCTGGTCTTGACTTCAGGTAATATTAACTTCAATTTATCCCTCTACCCTGTATCTATAATGATCTGCTTCATGGCCTTCTTGTTCTAAATAAATTATAATTTTAATGACACCACACCTGTAGACGAGCAAATTTATAGCAAAAAAAAAAGGGGGCAAAAATATTGCTAAATTGTCCAAATTGTTAAGTCAGCAATATTAAGTCTTCTTCCATAGCTAATATCATTAGGTACCTTTCAAAATCGTTACAGTCATAACAGTCTCAGGAAGATGGAAATACTTTCGGTTGATTGTGATTGAACTCAAACAATTGTGTAGTGATTCTGATTTGCTCTTTTTGCGTTTGAAGCATCTTTTTTGCCCCTTTGAAGCTTTTGAAGTGTTGACCCCCTCAGAGGTCAGGACAAAACCCTTTTCTGATCCAGATTATTTCGACTGCATATTCAAATTTTGCTTTATAAAGACAATAATTTTTGGGGTTGTGGAGACTAGAGTTGGCCCCCTCAGAGGTCAGTTTGTTTTGAGCAACAAGTAACCACCAATCTGTACTGGCTCCATTTTGAAATTAATTTGTCAAATCTAATTTACTGAAGAAACATAATTTATATACAGGGTGTTTCATAATATATGCGCAGGACTTCACGATGTGATAGCTTGTGCAAAAATATGAAAAAAAAAATCCATCAACTTACCCTCTAAAATGTATCATTTTCGAAATACAGGGTGTTGAAATTCTTTGTTGAAATATCTCCGGAGCCGTTTATCGTAAAGAAAACAGCTTTTGTAAGCATTTTCTACTCATAATATGCTAAGTTGTGTGCGAGCATTTTTTTTAAGTCATAATTGGTGAAGATTTTGAAGGGGTAGTGGTTGTTTTTCTCCGCAACTTCTACGCCACTGGGAAAAGTACGGTTTTGAGACACCTGAGCTCTAAAACCGAGAAAAATCAACTTTTATGTTGAAGAATTTTTTCAAATAAAAATTTTATTTTACTAAGGGTGGGTTTATGAATGTGAGGATAAATAAATTAACTTGCAGATAAAATCTTATTCGTAAGATAATTACAATGAAACGTTATTGAGTGTTAAATAGAAATTGTCTGCAAGATAAAGTAGTTGTTGTAGTTGCTAAATTTTATCTGCCAGTTAGCAATATCTGTCAGTTACTTACCTAACAATTTTATCATCCACTATTCTTTTTAAATTAAATTACATCACCCTGTATCTCGAAAATGGTGCATTTTAGAGGATAAGTTAATAGAAATTTTTTTTCAAATTATTGGATTATGAAACACCCTGTATATATGTTTAATTAGCAAAATTTTATCCACAATATTGTGTTAGTCTCACTAAATTCATCGGCGAATGGCGGAGAATAGGTATGAGACACCCCCTTTTCAAAATTGTCTGAATTTGTCTCATGAATGTAAAAAATTTGGTCTAAAATTATTTTGCATAAATTAAAAATTGAGTTTGACAGATAATATATATAAAAGTTAAAATATTTTTTTGCTTACAATTAATGTAACATTATTTGTGTTAAATTCAAATATCTCTAAACCAACCCCCTCCCTCTCCTTCCTCTCCCTGATACTAGGATCACAATACACTCGGTGTCCTAAGTAATCAAACGCTGTAATCTTAGTGTTACCGATGTTTTATCCGTAAACAATAGTACCTAATACGTAGAATGTGTGCAAATTAAACACATCTTTTACTAACATCGAATAAGCTTACTATTGACTTGTACATTTTAATTTTAATTGTAATTTAATCAACAGATGATTGTTGCTTAAAGAAATTTCTAATCTGGTCCAAATTGGATTTCGAAAAGGCCAAGAAAAAATTCGAGAAATTCTGCTACAACACTGTAACCCATAAAGAATTTACTTACGATATTTTCGCCACTCAAGAATTGGGATCTGTAGAAATCGGGTAAGAATACACAAAAATGTCTATTAAAATAGCCACTAATTTTATCTGTATTCTTAGATATCTTCTTCCAATGTCGCATTTAACTCCGCAGGGATATAAAGTCGTGTGTAGTTTCGTAGAAGATGCTGATAAATTTGATCTAGCCGTATCGTTGAGAGTAGCAACTACAGAATGTAATTAATTGCAAGAATAGATATACATATATTTATCCTTCTTTTCAGTTGATTTCAGGATTCATCAAGATGTGCTAGTACCAGGAGAGATTTTAATACTAGATATGAAGCGTTTAAAACCGAAACATTACCCTAAATTATTCGTTCCGAATTTCTTCAAATTCGTCATGTTTACTTCGTATAATTATCCTTTTAATCCGAAACACGTAATCATCCTGAACTGCCATCCTCTACTGGAAAAGGGAGTGAATTTGTGTAAAATGCTCGTACCAAAGAAATTATCAGATAGGGTAAATCTATTTATTATAGGTACCAGTTGCGATTTTAATCTGATATTTTGATTTTTCTAATTTAGGTTTGTTTTGCCAGTAAAAATGAGGACCTGCAGAAATTTATCCCTCGCCAATGTCTACCTAAGGATTACGGAGGTACTGAGAAATCGTTGAAGGAACTTAGCCAAATCTATGTAAAATTTCTGTTTGAAAATAAGGAATTTTACCAAAAATTAAGCGAAATGAAACCATCTGGACCTGTACCTGAAGATATTCGACAATTTGAAAGTGAATTTGGTGTTGATGGTAGTTTTAGGAAATTAACTATAGATTAATCTGTTAAATATTTATTTGTTAAACATTTTATTTTAATAACAAAAATGTTACGTTTAATTATAGAAAATTAGAAACAATTTTCTTTTATTATATAAGCATTTCATAATAGATTTTGACCTTGAAGGTGGCTATACCAAATTACGTGGTATCCTTTTTTATCACTGACATCAGTGGCCGCCATTGATTGATTCAATGCAAAATTTTAATGCCAGCAAATGTCCGTTTGAAATAGGTAGTGGTTTCGTCATTCCCAAATCCCTCCGTTTTGGGGGAGTCGAAATAATCTGGATCAGAAAAGGGTTTTGTCCTGACCTCTAAGAGGGTCAACACTTCCACCACCCAAAAATGGTTGCCTTTATCGAGTACAAATTTCAATAAGCAGTTTTAATAATCTGGATCAGAAAAGGATTTTGTTCCTTGTAATGTGTGTATTGGAATATAACGACAACGTCCTTCCTATATTTGCAGGAATGGGTTGAAGGATGTCAACAGTTTTGTGTATCTTCTGGGAAGTAGTCCAATCGCTTCAACATAATTTTTTTCTTTTAGGAAACTGTTGCTTTCAATCTGCAATAATCTAGTCTTGGCTTCAAGGAATATTAACTTCAATTTATCCCTCTACCCTGTAACTGTAGTGATCTGCTTCATGGTCTTCTTGTTTTAAATAAATTATAATTTTAATGACACCACATCTGTAGACAAACAAATTTATAGCAAAAATAATGCTAAAGTGGACAAATTGTTAGCATTATTAATAATTATTATATATATTATCTGTCAAACTCAATTTTTAATTTATACAAAATAATTTTAGACCAAACTTTTTACATTCATGAGACAAATTCAGACAATTTTGGAAAGGGGGTGTCTCATACCTATTCTCCGCCATTCGCCGATGAATTTAGTGAGACTAACACTATATTGTGCATAAAATTTTGCTAATTAAACATATATACAGGGTGTTTCATAATCCAATAATTCGAAAAAAAATTTCTATCAACTTATCCTCTAAAATGCACCATTTTCGAGATACAGGGATGTATGAAATTTAATTTAAAAAGAATAGTGGATGATAAAATTGTTAGGTAAGTAACTGACAGATATTGCTAACTGGCAGATAAAATTTAGCAACTACAACAACTACTTTATCTTGCAGACAATTTCTATTTAACACTCAATAACGTTTCCTTGTAATTATCTTACGAATAAGATTTTATCTGCAAGTTAATTTATTTATCCTCACATTCATAAACCCACCCTTAGTAAAATAAAATTTTTATTTGAAAAAATTCTTCAACATAAAAGTTGATTTTTCTCGAAAACGGTCAACTTTAGAGCTCAGGTGTCTCAAAACCGTACTTTTCCCAGTGGCGTAGAAGTTGCGGAGAAAAACAACCACTAACCCTTCAAAATCTTCACCAATTATGACTTTAAAAAAATGCTCGCACACAACTTAGCATATTATGAGTAGAAAATGCTTACAAAAGCTGTTTTCTTTACGATAAACGGCTCCGGAGATATTTCAACAAAGAATTTCAACACCCTGTATCTCGAAAATGATGCATTTTAGAGGGTAAGTTGATGGATTTTTTTTTCATATTTTTGCACAAGCTATCATATCGTGAAGTCCTGCGCATGTATTATGGAACACCCTGTATATAAATTATGTTTCTTCAGTAAATTTGATTTTACAAATTAATTTCAAAATGGAGCCTGTACAGATTGGTGGTTACTTGTTGCTCAAAACAAACTGACCTCTGAGGGGGCCAACTCTAGTCTCCACAACCCCAAAAATTATTGTCTTTATAAAGCAAAATTTGAATATGCAGTCGAAATAATCTGGATCAGAAAAGGGTTTTGTCCTGACCTCTGAGGGGGTCAACACTTCAAAAGCTTCAAAAGGGCAAAAAAGATGCTTCAAACGCAAAAAGAGCAAATCAGAATCACTACACCATTGATTTTCGTCTTTATTTTTAACCTGGAAGGAAATTGGCACCCATAGAAGGAAGCCATAGACAAAATTGTGTTCCCTAGTTTTAAACTTGTTACGTTGGTTACACTTGATGAAAAAGATATCCTAATGAAGGTGAAAGGTTAGCAATTTTTCAAGATTTAGCATTCAGATCTTGTCCCCCATCCGTTTTGGGGGAGTCGAAATAATCTGGATCAGAAAAGGGTTTTGTCGTCCACCACTCAAAAATAGTTGCTTTTCTCGAATCAAAATTTCAATAAGCAGTTTCGATAATCTGGATCAGAAAAGAATTAATATAACGACAACGTCCTTCCTATATTTCCAAGAAGGGGTTGAAGGATGTCAACAGTTTTGTGTAACTTCTGGGAAATAGTCCAATCGTTTCAACCGAATTTGTTTTATTTTAGGAAACTGTTGCTTTCAATCTGCAATAATCTGGTCTTGAATTCAAGAAATATTAACTTCAATTTATCCCTCTACCCTTTAACTATAATGATCTGCTTCATGGCCTTCTTGTTCTAAATAAATTATAATTTTAATGACACCACATCTGTAGACGAACAAATTTATAGCAAAAAAATTAAGCAAAAATATTGCTAAAGTGTCCAAATTGTTAAGTCAGCAATATTAAGTCTTCTTCCATAGCTATTATCATTAGGTACCTTTCAAAATCGTTACAGTCATAACGGTCTCAGGAAGATGGAAATACTTTTGGTTGATTTTTTTTTAGTTTTTGTCGAAACAAGTTTATACATAATCTGTGTTAGATGCGATGAGACTGATTCCATGCTTTAATGTTCTACCTTTCACCTACTTAACCCCAAAATTTGAGCGAATTCGGTTGATATTTCACTCCGCTTTGGCCTTGCATGTAAAGTCACTTTAATCGAATGTAGGCTTTCACGGCCACTGTTTTATAAAGATGTATTTTTCGGGTGTTGCCGTGGTCGTGGTAACAAACTTGACGTTTCGCTGATCATGCTGTCAGCTTCTTCAGAAGAAGCAAAAAACCACTCACAATGAAGAAAACATTGAGAAAGCCAAAGAAATTGTGTCTGCAAGACTCATCAAAGTAGAAACTGGGATATAGAAAAGCGCAGTCTACTGAATTTTGACTGAAGATTTAGGCAGATAGAAGACCTGTGCGCGCTTCGTGCCACACACTCTTTGACAGACGATCAAAAATATTTTAGAATTTAGCAGTTTTGCAAAGACATCTTAAAAATTTCCCAAGCAATTTGAAAATTTGCTCTTGAATCTTGAATCTTGTCCCACAAAACGGAGGAAGGGCAAGCCATCAGCTTCGAGAGCTCTCCGTCCCCTTGCAGATAAACGAATCCATAGAAATTCTATCTGACAGCCGGGTTGCCCTTAGAGCGCTACAGCCTGTCAGGTTTATTACTACTACAGGTACTGGAATCAAAGGCAACGAAATAGCTGAGAAGTTAACAAGACATGCGACAACGAACGACCATTCATAGATGCAGAATCGAATGGCAATATCAGAGCCTGAACTTTGTCCAAACGAGAAAAGTCTTCGAAAGGTAGTCTTTATAAGCAGAGACAAGTGGATGAAACAGTCCATCTCCTTGCTATCTGTTCAACAGAGGACAGGAAAGGGCGGATATAATTTAGGGTCGATCGATTAGATGATCCTGGAATAAATCAAATAACTCTTGACTAGATTGTGAATTCTTTGTTCGGGTGTGACCTTGTTAAGACGACTAAAACGGCATTTTTTTTGGCCCAGTTTGATCACGCAATATGGTGCGTAGACAACATATTATAAAAAAAACAATTAGCGACAAAAAAAATAAAATTTATGGGTTATATTTTAGCAATCTTAAATATAAAAACTTGTTTCGTTTTTTTAAATATTATTAACATACTTGTTGTAGTAGAATCACTAATCTATCGACAGCGGCGTTAAAAATATGTTAGTAGGATGATGTAACGTCACTAAAACTGATTTATTACCCTAAAAATATGTAAATTTCTCCATTTGTTAATTAGAAATCGATCGAACATTCTTTTAGAGTGTTTTTTTTTAATCATAAGTTATTAATAACATAAATTGTTATAACTTTTTTTTGATCTATGGTGGGTGCTAATAATTCTCTGTCTTAATCTAAAATAAAAACAACCCACATAGCATATGGGGTATTGTCAATAATTCTTGTCAAACTCGTCATAAATCTTCTGACTTTCTTAACCCTGACAGCATGAACAATAAAATTTGTTGGTGTTGCTGATAGTATTATTAATAATTCACCAACTACGGAGAGTGTTCCTTCTTCCTATCTTATTGATAGCACTCCCCCGTGAGATGTCTTCTAAGTTAGGTCTATATTTCAAAACATGGAAAAATCTTCCTCCTCCTTGCCAGTTTGCCTTTCATAACAACCTTTCTACGAATCATGATGAATGTACCGGATGGTCAACTAAGAATGTCGCTTATTGACCATATCTCAGGAACGGTCTACAGTACAAATAAGGTGAGAAAAAAATATTATTGAGTAAAGTGACTCTAGAAATTTTTTGTATTTTGTCAAATAAAGGGAGGGGCCGAGGGGACACTTTGTGTCGAAGAAACGCTTATAACTTCGGTTCTGTTGACCCGAATTTTGCAAACTTAGTCTCGTTGAAAACAACATTACTGCTCCAATCTAACGCTTACCAATTGGAACCGATCTAATAAGTGACGTGCATGCTAGAGGGCGCTGTTTAAATTTTTTCGGGAATTTTGGTTTTTCTCGAAAATATTAAATGGAAACATACAGTGTTGCCAACAAATTAAACAAATAGGCTAAATTACCAACAAATCAGCGAAAACTGGGTATCGCTATCTTTTACCAATCCGAAGATATCTTCAGAAACGTGTGGATGGTAAAAATTTCTTCTATAAATTTAAGTTATTCTGCTTCCCGTGAATGGAATTTAACAAATTTAGTCTTATTAGATAGGATTTTCATTGGTCTACGTTTCGTGATTGAAAGTGTTTAATATTGGTTTTTCTATTACCGCTAGAAACGTTGCAATTGGTATATTTATGAACCTAAGTAAAGCGTTTGATTATGTTGAGTACTGGGTGTTGTTTGAAAAATTGGAAACAATTGGAATGAGGAGACACTGTGCTGCTTCGGATTGGGAGACGCTGAAGGGGGGAGTGCCCCAAGGCTCCATTCTGGGTCCTTTATTATTTTTAATATATGTGAATGATCTTTCTCACAGGACTAAACATAAAACGATATTGTATGCTGATGATACTTCCGTAATTCTAAGAACTAAAAAATGATGCAGCACACAATGAAATATTGACTACTATTGAGGATTGTGGTTCATGGTTTGACAGGAACAGACTGAAGCTGAATATTGAAAAAAGCATGTGTTGAACTTTGGTTACTTTGATGAAAGACCCAATACAAATTATTTATGTATTTTTTGACAAATTCAATAAATGTATATATCACTGAATAAATAGCTTAGAACTAGAGGGAGCTCAGAGTACAAGTTTCGTAAGGACTGGACGCTTTGACATTGTTTTACAAGCAATTAACTCATACCATGATAGACTAAGATTTACATTTGAAAATGATTTCTTTGTTTTTAAATGTTTCTGTTGATAGGCATGGCTATACGTTTTTATATTTTTTATTAATCGCTGTTTTATTTGAGCTATAAGTAAAAATATATCCGGGATTAAAAGATAAATACCGGCAAGCCAAGATAAACCGCAATTTACAAGTACACAATATCGCAGGGTCAATTATAAAGATTTATTTTTAAATCATTTCTCTGTTAAGGCGTTAAAATAAAACTACAACATCCAATCTACAGTGAGGACTTCCATTTTAATCCAAGAGTTTACAATTAAGAAATATATTATATTATCTTGTTCACCTTGAATTATAATTAAGGTTAAATTTCTTGCTAAAAATTGGGCAAATCTGTATCGACTTTCATATTGAACAAAACATTTTTAAACGAAAATTACACCTCTTCTTGGCGAACAATTTTTATAATAACCCCCAAATTCGAAGCGACGCACATTTCCTGGTAAGTTACATTATAAAGAGCTGAAATAATTTCAGTATAACGTCGAGTAGTTTCCGCAAAGATATAACAAATGGTAAGATGCTTCAACAGCCAACAGAAGCACTTTCAGCTATAGACAAAAGGAGGATCTTCAAGGAGGTACTCGATATAGAAGTGGAGAAGCTCGAACATTACACGAAGTTATTTTCAAAATGGCTCGTCACGCAGAAACATTTACCTCAAAATTGTAGTAAGTAGATTTATGTATATTCTAAATATGTACAGTCTATTCCAAAATTAATGTCACCCCTGATTATTTAATGCAAATTAGATGCATCGTTTAATCGAAAAATTGGTTTGCACCTCAAAAGATTAGTATTTACGAACGAAAAATCGTATTGGATTATGGGAAACATCATTTTTATGGGTTTGTTTAGCCTGTGGGAACGGCATTAATTTTGGAACAGCCTGTACATGATTACTATCTTTTATGTTTCAGGTGAGAACTTTTTGCAAAAATTCCTAATTTGGTCGAAATTGGATTTCGAAAAAGCCAAGCTTAAATTGGAAAGGTTCTTCTACGGTAGAATGGCTCATAAGGAATTCTGCTGTGATAGATCTATGACGCCAGATAAAGATTTGAAACCCCTTCAATACATGTAAGCAAATATGTGTACACTCCGTTTTAAAAATTAATTACTTAATTGGTTTATTTTAGATACGGCGTTTTGATGCCCAAACTAACCCCAGATGGATGCAGAGTAAATATTGCCAAAATACTTAATTCTGACTTCTACGATATATTAGCATTTTCCAGATGTGCACTAATCGCATGTATGTATGAATATACAAATCATTCAAAATTAATTTTCTCCATTACTCTTTAATAGTTGACTATAAATTCCACATAGAGGGCATCGTCTCCGGTGAAATGAGCATCTGCGATGTCGAAATGCTTAAACCCCGACATTATCATAAGGTGTTCAACGCTACCTCGTTTAACTTTATAAAATTGTGTGTGTCCAGCTTTCCCGTACGAGTAAAAGATGTATTTATCATTAACTGTCATCCTACGATAAGGAAAGGATTCGAGATTATCAAGAGTTTCATCCCGGTGAAAATAGCTAAGAGGGTAGGTTTTATTTTAGAAATCCGATAAACATAACGAATTCAGTTTGGCTCAATTATTCGATTCGAAAGTTTAAATTTTAAATCAGGTATTCGATTCGAACCAGCATTTTCTGGAAAATTTAGCCATGATCGAGAACTCCTTTTAAACATTCGTCTCTCTAAAAATTTCTGGGGGTGGATGAGATACCAAACCTACCGAACAAACCAAAACGGGTTAAAGGTGCAATATTCTGAACTCCCATCGTCTCTTGTTGCTGCCAAAATCTTCCATATCATCTTACAACAACCTTTCCTTTAGAATCAGGTTTAGTAATTAAAATTAACCAACTTAAAGTAAAAGAAGGGCGATAAGGTGGAGGTTGGCCCCTTTGGTCTTCGAAATACATAAGTCAGAGACTGGCTGGTGCAAATCCAGCCAACGCCCAAACAAAATGGCTGGCCAAAGATCCCTTTCACTAAGTTGGGGTCCCTGGTATTTTAAAGAGTTTCCCAAATAAACTGTCCAGCTTCCTCAAGTTAAGACCTCTTGATTTGTGTTAAGAAGAGTATTTTTTTTCTTTCAACCACAGGAAAGGACATTTGGCTTGTATTCTCACAGCTTGACCACTAATTTTGGGATAAAGTTTTCCTCAAATACTCCGATTCAGTTTCAAATACATATTTTCTAACAAATCAAACAGATTCCTTACAATTATCAGAAAACACAAACATTTTACTCCAATTTTCTAAACCAATATGCAACATCCCAACCAATGTCATATATTAGCAATGCCTGCAATTAGAATACATTCCCCAAATAGTTTTTAATTGTCAATCAATATAAATGCATAGCCTACTTTATTGTAATACCTAGGTATATTAAATAAAAAAACTAAACACTTTTGCTAAACAGGTCATTAAAGCTCATATTTTGTACTCTTCTTGTTAGGATGGTACTAACTCAAGTGTGGGGCTTTTACTTCTGCATGGCTTCGTTTATTTTGAACAACATTTTCTGCATCTTCTTCATCATTCCTTGCTTAATTGTCAGTAGTAACCCATTTACCACCACATTCAATAATAATGATGCATAGCCTACTTTATTGTAATACCTATATTAAATAAAAAAAACTAAACACTTTTGTTAAACAGGTCATTAAAGCTCAAAATTTGAATTTTATAATAATTTTGTTAGGATGGTACTAACTTTTTTTTAAGTGTGGGGCTTTTGCACTTTAGCTGGTTCTGTTTATTTTGAACAACTGCTTTTTTCCACTTCCCTGTTTCCATCTTCAATAATTTATTAATTTTGTTTAAAGTATTTGATGTTATTACTATCTTTTTATGTCCTTGGGTGCAGTAGTAACTGCATTTTACTTGTCACCAATATTTGGGTTTTGTTCCAGCACTGTTTTTTTAATTCCCTGTTTCCAGGGCTACCATTGAATGAATGATAATTTTGTTTAAAGTCTTTGATGTAGATTTTTTTTAGCCAACATGTAAATCAAGTCCTTACTGTTTATGGTTTGTTAGTGTTTTAATTGGCTACCAAAATTTCAATAATTTATAATAATTTTGTTTTTTTGATTCAATTCCCTCTTTTTTGTTTAAAGTGCCCAAAACACTCGAGAATATTTGGGTTTTGTTCCAGCACTGCTTTTTTTCCACCTCCCTGTTTCCAGGGCTACCAAAATTTGAATAATTTATAATAACTTTGTTTAAAGTATTTGATGTTATTATTATTTTTTTATGTGTGGTGGGTGCTTAATTGCAGTGACTGCGTACCTAAGATGTATTACTTGTCTGGCTCTCACTACAACTCTTGCGGTGTAGTTTTGTGCGTATAAATTGTGTGCAGCATCATATCTCTTTATAATATCGTGCTGTTAATCACTTTGCTCCCAACAGCGAATGGTAAGTCGATCCGGATTTCAACTCTCTAAAAAAATGTCACCGTCCCTCCAGAAAATTGAACTCCGGCTCCTATCATCAACCCTTCTAAAATTAGTGTTTTGTTTTCTAACCCCAAAGGAGCCTTGTTTTTAATAAGAGAAAAAAAATCTAATAAAACTGTGATTGCGTTCATAATTTGGATTAATTTTGAATTTCCGTTTTTTTGTAAAGCTGGTAATCCTGGAAAATCATCGAGAATTGCAAAAGTACATCCCATTAGAGTGTCTTACCGGCTGATTATGGTGGAACAGCACAAAAAATGGAATTAATTCAGGAATCGTTTCGAGCTTATATATTGGAAAATGAACAGTTCTATATAAACGTTGGTAATATGCTACCAACAGGGGCTGTACCTCAGAAATACGAAGAGACTTATAGCAATGAATTCGGAATTGATGGTAGTTTTAGGAAATTAAATATAGATTAATTTTTTTAATTTAGTAATAGTAGTACATATATCAATTAATGTAAATGTAATATCAGAGTCCAATAAAGTTAAAAAAAAATTAGCACATGCAAAATTAATTATCTCGTTCACCTTGGATTAAAGAAATAAAAGTTATCGGCATTTTTCTATGCAGTTATCTTACCATCGTCAAAGTAGTCACATCATTAATTAAACCAAAAAGTGTTATATTTGCGTGTTAAATTGTACGAAAGGAAACGGGATAATTTGAATATGGTTACACAACCCACAGAAACCCTCTCGGCAGCAAACGAAGCAAAACTTCTAAAGGAAGTCCTCAATATAGAAGTGGAGAAACTCGAATATTTCATGAAGCTGTTTTTGGAATGGTTGGCTACGCAAACACATTTACCTCAAAATTGTAGTAAGTAAAAAATATGATGTCACCTATTGGTACACGTTTTTTTTAGGCGACAATTTTTTACGGAAGTTTTTAATTTGGTCGAAATTAGATTTGAAAAAAGCCAAAAAAAAATTCGAGAAATTTTGCTACGGCAGGCTGAATTGTAAGGAATTCCTATTCTCTCGAGTTATAACCCCAGATGAAGACTTAAAGTGCCTTAAATACTCGTAAATATATGTATATAAATTTATACGACATGTTATTTAATAATATTATTATATAATTCACAACAGTTACGGAGTCATGATGCCCAAACTGACACCAGATGGACTTAGAGTGAACATCGTTAATATATACGACCTTGAATCTTACAATATACTAGGATTTTGCAGGACTACAATGCTAGCATGTAAATATTTATAAACGGAGATTATTACAAATTAATCACGTTTCCATTCAATTTTTGACAGTTGATTATAAGATCTACCTAGATGGCATCGTTGCCGGTGAAATTACCGTTTGCGATTGCGAAAAAATTAAACCCCAACATTATCCAAAATTGTTCAATGCCGTCAGTTTTAAATTTGTGAAATTGGGCGCGACCACTTTTCCTGTAAGGGTAAAACATATCTTCATCGTTAATTGTCAACCGGTGATAAGGATGGGGTTCAATATTATCAAGAGTTTAATACCGGAGAAAATTGGCAACAGGGTAGGTATCATTTTATAATCTAATAATCTCATTAGACCCCAATAAATGAGGTTGAAATAATGCTATTACACTTCAGCTTCTATCGTTGACGCAAAGACGAGCATTGACAGTTCCTGTTAAGATTAGGTCATATTTGGAAAACTGATAAAGCTCTTTTTAACATAGGAAAATAATTTACAGGATGTTCCATTTGAAAAAAATAAGTCCGAATTGGATTTACAAAACTCGATCACCCTGTATACACTGGTTCAATCACCCTGTATAAATTCCAAAAAGGTTTTTCGAAATTCCCCATCGTTTTATTACAATCGTCCACCCCATCTTGGTTGCACCACCCTGTATAGATGGGCAACTTAATATACTTGAACATTCCCATAGTAAATGATGGATGTGATCACAAGAGGGGTGAGGGGAAACTATGAATAGACAACCTAACCTTACTGCAGTGGCATCACAGTTACACTTTTATTTTGCACATGCATAACCTAAAACAACTGAATTCTTTTTAAATTTACATAAACAATTTTGAATCTTAATTCTCAAATCTAAATCCTGCTCTTTATTCTTCTTTATTTGATCAATAAACCCTAACTTCCACCCCAGTAGTCACTCCATTCCTGATAACTTGAAAATAGCACGACTGAATGGCTGCTCATGACTCACTTTGATAGACATGTTATCTGCTGGTTCGTCTAAAGATGCTAGCTCATTTGAGATCTTGATTTTTGTTTTGACTACCATCTCTATTGGTGTTAACTCTAGTAGCACTTCTATTGAAGTAGCCGTATTACCATTTGATTATCTATTATTTCTGGTTAAAGCCCCCAGGTTTCCCCAAAAAACTTTTGCGATGTCCAGGTTTCTTTTTTAGTATTCTGTCTAAGGGCCCTATTTATAATTCGTGCTTGAGGTTGTGTCGCGATTTTGGCATATTTGTAATGACATTTACGTCAAAATCGCTTGCTCAAGCATCGACACAACCTCAAACACGGATTTATTAGTCCTTCTTCTAATACGCCATCTGCTGATGGTATTAAGAGCATTTTGCATTAGTTGGTTCATACGTTTATAGTTCGTGCTTGAAGTTGTACCGATGCTTGAGCACGCGATCTTGACAGATTTGTTTTGACGTTTACGTCAAAATGGTACACCTATGTATACAGGGTTAGTCAAAAGTATAGGCGGTTCATTTCATTTATTAACTTTATAATAAAATGTCTTTAACAAACTAAAAATGGATACATTTTTTTCTTAATGGCAACCAACCTCTGCAGCTTGACAATAACCTAATCTATCACAAAAATTTCGCAACGAAATTTACAGCCAGTTAGGTGATATTTCTTCAATTTTATGTCTGATTCTGGCTTCCAGGTCTTGTAAATTATATTTTTTAAATAACCCTAGAGGAAAAAATTCGTTCAAACACCGATAAGTAAATCGCACGGTGCTGAATATCAAAAGCTACTAGATGAACTCAAGGGGATGCCATGGTTCAGAAATTCAACTTAGATAGTATATATCAGGTTATAATCTCAGATAGGAAGGACTGGGACCATGGCCCCCAGTAAGAGCGGACTCAAACTGGTACACAGACGGCTCTAAAACTGATTACGACGTATGTGCTGGCATTTATGGAAAGAAGCCTAGCAGGGCCTTTTCACTGATTCAAATGTCGCTATTTAATCTGACAGTCAGTCAGATCAGTTTCGCAAGTGCTGACTCAAAGCTAATTTGGAATTGCGTAAGAGAGTAGGTGGGCCTAGTTTCCTTCCATAGGAGTTGGCCCTTCTTTCGGCCTCACCAAATTGCAAACTAAAATATCCATCTACGAATGAACATGTAACAGGTCCAAGGAATGGTGGAAAATAGATCACCAGGACAAAGACAGGCAAAGGGGTTCCTAAATGAACACAGGTTTGAGTTTGCTGAAGACCTACTGAGTAAAGACAGGAAGACTGTCAAAGTGATAGTACATAGGTCTGTTGACTGGTCATTGCAGACTGAATAGGCATATGTTTAACATCGGCCTGGCAGATGATGCTGTCTGCAGATTCTGTCAAGAGGAAGAAGAAACAAGGTTTGATGGCCTAGCGAGGACAATGGGCGTAGAGAACGCCACAGCTAACGGCTAGGCCTAATTAAGAAGGCAAAATTAGAGAGCGTCCTGTAGGATAAAAGGGGATCACAATAGACCTGCAAAGGTTGCGCTGAAACAGGTTTGCATAGCCACCCCATTCCTAATTTAATCTAATCTAATCTAATCTAGTAAGACCTCTGCATCACCTGAAGATTTGTAAGGTTTGAATGAGTTAATTGCCGATTGATGAGCCTCTAAATTTAACCAGGCCCAACCCCTCATCTCCCATGTCTTTTATTATCACCGAATTAGGAAAGTGAGTCTGAATTAGGCTCCTTGTCCTAGAAATCATATACCGTTTGAGTCGTCTTTTGACTTCCATCCCCTCACAAAAATTACCAAAATTGTCCTTGCAGATAACTTGTTGTGACTATTGTATGTTCAGATTGGGTGTCAAAAAGATTGAAAACAAATTGATTACAACAACAACTTTGATTTAATAATTTTTTATTTTAATTTTATAAAGTTGGTAACCCTTGAAAACCCTCAAGAATTACTGAAGTATATCCCACCAGAATGTTTACCGTCTAATTATGGCGGAACAGCAGAATCACTTGATGTACTTCAGGCATCCTTAGCAACCCATTTCCTGGAAAATAAACAATTCTACGTGGATATTGGTAATATGCGACCAACAGGATCTTTACCTGAGAAATATAACGAGATTTACGATGATGAATTCGGTCTCGATGGTAGTTTTAGAAAATTAAATATAGATTAAGTGTTTAATTAAATTTAATGTTTTATCTTAATATAATAATAAAATTATAATCACTAATCTTGCATCTTCATTTTATCGTGTTTTTCTATCCAGGTCCTGTTATCGATAAAGAATCTTTTCCACTGATCAGAATTCTTCTCAGTATGAGGAGCTTCCCCTCCAAAATCGCTCGGTATATATTGAGGTGGGAAAAACTTTAATAATTCCTCGAAATTATTATGGATTTGAATCTTGAAATTAAAAGAAAAATTAGAATTAATAATTTAAAAAATTGTTTTAATCCTTACTCTCTGCTTCAGTTTATCAGGTAGGAAAGCTTTAAAAAGTGTTATTACACAATTTACAATTCTATTGACATTTAATAAATGTATTTGCCTAAGTCTGCTGGGATAAACTTTAGTTACTAGATGTATAGCCCTTTTAATAGTTGGTATCGATAATTGTCTCATATAACTTAAACAGAATCCACTACAGTCTATAATACAGATATGTCCGGCTTCTGCAGTGTTGGACAAGCCAAAATCAGCTAGAAGTATAATTTTAAAAATTAAATTTGGTTAAAATAAAAACACATGTTGAGACTACCATTTAATAAGATATATTTCAAACATTCGTGGAAATTCTCTCCTGTCATATTCTCTTTTGGTATCCTTAATATTAATATTCTATAACAATCTTTCGTTAGTTCAGGTACAATTGCTAGACATCTATTTAAAAAAAAACGAAGCATTTAAAGGATATCAATTAATAAAAACGATTTTTTTGACTTACCTATGACTCAAACTATCTTTAAAGGCATCCTCTTCCAAACATCTATTTTGAAAAATGTCAGGGAACGTTGATTTTGCTTCCACATAACTTTCAAACTTCATTTTAGCTTTATCCAAATTATTTTTACACATACGCAGAAAATTTTGAACTAATTGTTTTTCTAAATAATAATAATAATAATAATGAGAGCATACTATTATTCCTCAACTTCGTAACTTACGGTAATCTCGAGGTAAATGTTCGTGGTTTTCAATCCATTCATAAAACAACATTTCGTTCTCCCGGAACTCATTAAAATCAATATTTAGATCTTTATGTATAATTTTAAACTGTTCGATAGTAGGAAATTGTATTAATTCACTCTTTAAAAACACCATCTTATTAGTTTCTAACTAAAGAGCACGCTGCCTACTACTTATAATAAATGAACTACATTCGAAATTAACATTATCAGTTTGTGCTGTTAAAGGTCAACTATATTAAGTACAGTTTAGCGCTGAATAGCCAAACATATATGAAGATATGTTTTTACTTGATGTCAAGGACATTACTATCATCTTGATTTTGAGATTAAAACTAATTTTGCTGTGTATACATAATTTATTATCAAAAAAGATATCATTAGATAAACACAACAACAATTAAAGGAAATACTTTTAATGTTGATTTAATTTGTCTTATACAGAGGTTGTTATAAAAATTGTGACACAAGAATATGAGTACACTAGATGCAAAAAGAGAGAAGAGAAAAACTGAAAAAAATTTGCATAAGTTTATTAATCGTTTAAATTTACTGTAACATTATATTGTTTAAAATATGAATTAATATTTATTAAGATCATATTTATGTATCCAATCGGATCCATAATGCTGTTCCAAAAGATTACCGATTGATGACTTGTTGCCCTGTAAACAATTTCTGGTCGTACAGTTTTCAGAACAAGTACTGTAACATTTTCGTTTCTATCTTGTTTTGTAAAGATTGCACTCATTAAACTTAAAGTGCCAACGCTTTGCTTTTTGATTTGTCGCTCTATCAAGCCGAATACTCTGTCGGAAGGTAAAAAAGAATGTCCAACAATTGGAGATGTAATTTCCAAAGTTTTAATTCGATCTGGTGCTTTATATCCTAAATAGTACGCTAACACAGACATTATAACCGAATTTTTATTTTGTCCTAGACATCCGTCAGCAAACAGATGAATTTTTTCAATATTTTGATCAAATCTATGAGCTACTAACATGTTGTATACAGCTCCAATGCTATTGCATTAGAATTTTTAGAATATTGAGATTCCAATCATACATAAGAATGAACTGTAGCTGGAGCTAGCGAAGTTTGTGAGTTTCCTTTAACAATTGTAAAATTATAAAGATTAATTTCTTGCGAAAAATAAGCAGATTGATCCGGCAATTTTGGCAAAGTCAGATTTTTTTGGCAATCAAATCTAAACATTTTCTGAATTAGACTTCAGTGATTCGTAAAATGCTTTAGCCCTTAATGCATGCGCTCTATGTTCTGTAATTATTTTGCACTTATGTGCTTCAGAAGTTACTTGCTTTAGTAATGGCTCGTGTGGATGATCGATAATTCACGTAGCTTTGTGCGATGGTGCATTGTTGTGCCTGGATCTCGATATTTCGGTCGAACTCGTCGAATTCTAGGACTCCCAAATAATATTCTACGTTCACCGCCACCCTTCTGGGACCAATTCACTGTGAACAATTCCTTTTGAATCGAAGAAAACAGTCAACATTGTTTTGATTTTTCTCTTCTCTATTGGCTCTGCGGGTAACTTCCATGCCACACTCCGACATTTTGTTTTTGGCTCGTATTGAAAACACCACGAGTTGCAATGGCTGACATGCTTACCGAATTCCTTTGCGACGGCCAAATTTTTAACTGCGTGGTCATCTGTGTCCTAATTCCTATGCAGCAAAAGCCAGCTCAACCTAAAAATTAAACTTTTAGTTTACACGATTTTCTTGAGGCCAATACTCACCTATGGATCCCTGGTCTGGTCTAGTGCTGCACTCTCTCATAGGAAAAGGTTTAACACCCTTCAAAATAAGACCCTGAGATACATAGTCAACGACTTGAATATTCCTACTCTTCTTCAGCACGCAGCAGCGTTGGCCGAGAAGACATTTGGTAGAGTTTCTTGCTCTGACAATCCCTTGGTAAGAGAACTTGCTCACCTCGACCCCGACAGACCCCCTCCTCAACTGAGGGTTGCTCGGATTTGAACTACCACCGAAATGACCTAAGCCAACACATTGGCCTGGTACTCCGCTTTAGACTGATTCATTCTAGTCCGCTCTCTTTTTGTTTGTTTTAACCACTTTTAACTTCCTATGTTTCCTTTTTTAGTCCTAAATTTCTGTTTTTTTCTATTGATGACGTAAGTATAATAGCTAGTAACAATCAACGGGGGATGATCCCGTACTATTAGGAGGACTAAGGGGTTTAAGGGTTAAAGTCCAACTCTAGAAAGGAGATGGAAGACCTTCGTCGTCATCGTCGTCTCAACTACATTCACTGATATTAAAAGTGTTACACCCAGAAGGAGTAATTTGTTCAACTCGATTTTTTGGCATCAAAATGATTATATTTAAAGCATGTCAACTTTTTATCATTGATACTTTTTTGCGAAGAGATTCACGTTCATGTTTAGTTATTGTGTGTCCGTCTACGAGTGTTAAGCGTAACAAAATGCCTAGAGTTCGAAGATGTCAAAATTATCACCGTGTTAGTGACTTTGACAGAGTTAGAGTGTTGACATTTTGTTTTTGGCTCGTATTGAAAACACCACGTTTTATCATCACGAGTTGCAATGGCTGACATGCTTACCGAATTCCTTTGCGACGTTTTTAAGATGTCTTTGTAAAACTGCTGAGGAATCCAACCTTTTTAGTCGTCAAGTGCATAGAGACCATTTTGGTATCCCAGTTTCCTCTTCGATGAATCTTGCTGTTTTCTTCATTGCGAGTGACTTTTGGAGTCGTTGCTCGGTAATTGTCCTCACAAGGTCCTCACGACCGTCACTGAATCGACCAAAATCAACGGAAAAGCAGACATGCGTTCATCCCCGTACACATTTTTTAGGCTTTCGTACGTTTCTGCGCCTCTTTTACCTAATTTAAAACAGAATTTAATATTCGCTCTTTGTTCCATGTTGATTTTTCGACAAAGTGACTTTTTTTTTGAAGAGGCTGACAGTATGATCAGCAAAAAAGTTTGTTACAACGACCACGGCAACACCCGAAAGATACATCTTTATGGAACAGTGGACGTGAAAGCCTACATTCGATTAAAGTGACTTTACATGCAATGTCAAAGCGGAGTGAAATATCAACCGAATTCGCTCAAATTTTGAGGTTAAGTAGGTGAAGGGTAGAACATTCAGACATGGAATCAGTTTCATTGCATCTGGCACAGATTATGTATAAACTCATTTCAACAAAAACTAAAAAAAAATCAACCAAGACGGTTTCCTTCTTCCTGAGACTCTCATGACTGTAACGACTTTGAAAGGTACTTAATGATAATAGTTGTGGAAGAAGACTTAATAATGCTAACAATTTGTACACTTTAGCAGTATTTTTGCCTGATTTTTTTTGCTATAAATTTGTGCGTCTACAGATGTGGTGTCATTAAAATTATAATTTATTTAGAACAAGAAGGCTATGAAGCAGATCATTACAGTTACAGGGTAGATGGATAAATTGAAGTTAATATTCTTTGAAGTCAAGACCAGATTATTGCAGATCGAAAGCAACAGTTTCCTAAAATAAAAAAATTAGGTTGAAGCGATTGGACTACTTCCCGGAAGTTACACAAAACTGTTGACATCCTTCAACCCATTCCTGGAAATATAGGAAGGACGTCGTCCTTATATTCCAATACACACGTTACAACGAACTAAATCCTTTTCTGATCCAGATTATTCAAACGGCTTATTGAAATTTGGACTCGATAAAAGCAACCATTTTTGGGTGGTGGAAGTGTTGACTTCCTCAGAGGTCAGGACAAAACCCTTTTCTGATCCAGATTATTTCGACTCCCCCAAAACGGAGGGGGACAAGATCTGAATGCTAAATCTTGAAAAATTGCTAACCTTTCACCTTCATTAAGATATCGTTTTGATCAAGTGTACTTACATATTGTCAAAAGAAATTACTAACCACCTAGCAACATTAAAAATAACGATCACATATATTGGACTTTCCAATATATTGTAATAGAGCTCCTATATTGCGAAAATCCGTAGATTGGATTTAAAAATGCTAGATCCAAATATGAAATATGAAATAAAAAAGTTGGTTTTAACGATACAAATATAATCTAATAATAAAGTAACTGTAGATGACAAAACGTGTTTTGGAGAACATGTTGAGACTACAACCAGCAAGGTTGAAGCAAAACTGGCCAAACTAACCACACTATAGTAATGCTAGGTGTGGGGCAAAGTAATGGGGATTCAGAGATACAGTAAGCAATTCGAAAGACTGCAGAGTAATCTGATCCTGGGTATAGTGTCAGCATAGAGGACTGTCTCTGGAGTACCTCTCCATGTAATAATAATAACTGGCATAATGCCAATAGATCTATTAATCAGCGAAAGAACTATTTGCACGAACATCGGCATGATGAGCAAGAACTCTCGTTGACTCTCTGGCAAAGTAGATAACCTGTCTAACACAATCTTCGAATGCACGAGATGGAATCAGTTTCGAGAAGAAGCTTTATTGTAAATTGGGAGAAACTTTAACGGCTGACACGCTAGTTCCTCGAATGATTGAAAGTGCAACAAACTAGGAAAAGATACAAAGTACATTGAAGAGATAAAGAAGAGATAAAGGAGAAACAACCCCGCTTAACCGTGATAGGTTGCCGTTACGGTAGCACCTGATGTATGTTTCTGATAGTTTTGGTTGCCTCTGAGATGTTTGAAATTCAGAAGGTTTTTTGTGGGTTTGCACACACCTTACTGGAGTCCCACACACCGTCCATAAAGGATTTCCTCCTGGGTAAAAAAATGTTTATGAAATCGCCATTGAACCGTTAGCAGATCGAGATGACTGGTTAGTCGTCTCGAATGACAATCTACGAATTGTCCCAGCTAAAACAATATCTGCTTTGCTGACATGTATTGTTTAACACTCGACAACGTTACTTCCGAACTAGACGGAATGAGGTTAGAATTAGTCTAATTAAAGGAATGCTGCAAGATGTTTTTTCATTGCTCTTGTATGCTTGATTTTTCCCAAGTATATTAGCAAAATGTGGGCCAAATTTGATCAAGCTGAAAAAAAAAACTCTTTTTTAAGAAAGATTGCTGCTAAACACAACTGTGTTGCTTATTGAGACTATTTACGGCAGCTCTTTCTGTATAAATTGTTTCTGTCAAAGTTTGTTGTCCTATTAAAAAGTGTGTTTTTGTAAAAAAAAAAAAACGAGTTGCCACATTTATTTATTACTTCAAAAAATCATCGTAAATATTCATATAAAAAATGTAATGGTGCTAATGTATTTCCATGGAAATCTGAGCTATGATAGCGTTGATAAACAACAGCATGTATAGCTTAAAATTAAACGCCATACTGGTCATAATTCCTGCTAACGTCAACACAGTCGGCGAACGCATCATATCGGTAGCGAAATATTTCAAATGGTTAATCGTAGGATCCGAATTGCCTCTATCGTAGATCTTGTTCGTACATGTTACAACATCCGTTAGAAGCGCCAATCTATTACTAACTTTCTCATCGTTTAGGAAGCTCGAAAAACTCGGCACCTTTAAACTATTGTCGGTATCTTGAAGGTAATCGAATGAGTGCATGTTATATCTCGGCAGTAGCTTATATATAGTGTAATGTGAATCTAGAAGTCCAGCTACTTCAAGATATTCCTTCGAATTCAACAAACCATTGATCATCTTCAAAAAATGATCGTTGAATAAATATTTGGTGGCTGCTTTCAGTTCTTCGTCAGTATCGATGGTGTCTTCGAATATGTTGAGAATATCGGTGAAAATTTGGGTTAAAGTTTCGTTTAAGGAATTTAAAATATCTTGTGGTAGATCGCATATTTCGCTCGCAATTGTTGATCTCACAAAGATTAGGATTAATACAATCTTCATCTAACATATAACATATTATATTAATGCTACATAATAGGATTATAACCTCAAATTTCATTTCTACTATGATAGATTGTGGTAAAACATTATTTTGTGTTAATGGATTCGAACTAACAAATTCAAATTGGTTGGTCGTTTCTGGTTTAAAGATCACTTCAATCTTCCTATCAAGTTCGAAAAATTAAATAGATTTATGACACGAATCAATCTCTCAATACATCTAGAGCACAGTTTATCGAATTTTGACTGAAGATTTGGGCAAAACGAAGGTCTTAGTGCCACACACTTTGATAGACGACTAAAAGGAATCCGGTAAGTTTGTCAGCCATTGTAAAGAAAAAGAACATAAAAAGATCAAAAGAAGAATACAAACAAGAGAAAATATAAAAAGCCACAGACTCAGAGAAGACGACAAGGAAATACCAAGAAAGACTAAACATTAAGCTAAAAGAAAATGGACAAAAAATACCATTAGAGAAAAAATGGGGAAGATTTAAGAAAATAATTTTGGAAAGTGCAACAGAATGCTGTGGCACATCAAGAATAGTCAATACAAATATGAAAAGAACACAGTGGTGGAGTAAAACATTACAAGCGAAAATAAAAGGGAAGAAAGAAGCATGGAAGAAGTACTTGTAGGCACTAAAAATACAACAGATTACAGTATGTATAAACAAAAGAGAACTGAAGTCAAAAAAACAGTTAAAAAGGCAAAAGCTGAATCTTGGAAAATTTGGAAAAAAATGAACGATAATTTTAAACGAAACCAAAAACTATTTTACGGAACATTGAAACAATTACGAAAAGATTTCCAAGAATTAACAAAAGCAGAAAAAAAGCCAACGGTAGAATATGCCAGTAACGCACAGGATATTCAGGAAATAACAGAGGAAGAACTGGAAGAAGCCATAGACAAAATGAAATTAGGCTCAGCTGCAGAAATGATTCGATATTTGACGGTAGAAATAATGAATATGGCAATTGAAAGTAAGAAGATCATTGTTATCGATCATCCACCGTGTTCACCTGATTTGACTTGTAGAAAGGAAAACGTTTCGATTCCATCCAGATCATTCCAAAGACTTTGACCACTATACTAAACGCCATTCCAGCCGATGAGTTTGAATGAAGGATAAATCAAAAACTAATATTTCTTTAGATCTGGGACAGACTGTATATCTTTCATAAAAGAATGTTTTACCTTTCGAAAAAAAAATTGGCGATATTGTATACACTCACCTTATGCGAGTAAAAACAATTTAATTAAAACATAACTTAACAAGGTTATCCAACTGTCAATGATGATTAATTTATGAACGCACTTCATTAGCGGGACAATCTGTATTGTTTTAAGAGGAATTTTATTGGTAATTGTCCAATGTGAAGTAATAAACGAAACTTATATTGCCAATTGTTTAAGGCAAAATTAATTCGAAAATAAAATTTCTTATTAGTACTGACTTAACTACACTACTACTAAAAAGAGTTAATATATCTCATGAAGTCGTATCTTTCGGGTCGTTCTTTCGATGTAGCAATCGATTCTTCCGTCTCCTCCACTAGGCCCATCCTAGCTGGGGTCCCACAGGGGTTGCTTCTCGGCCCTGAGTTGTTTTTGATTTTCATGACACTGCAATCTACACATCGTCTAGACCTGACGCCCTTGTCTGCTCCAAGGTCCAAGCAAAGATCTGCCCCTCCAGTAAATATCTTCGTAGAGGACGTCCGTCTGCCCTGGACTTCCACCGTCAAATATCTCGGCATGACTCTGGACTCCAGGCTTACACTCAGACATCACTTTGCTGAGGCAGCGGACAAATTTTTAACTGCGTGGTCATCTGTGTCCTAATTCCTATGCAGCAAAAGCCAGCTCAACCTAAAAATTAAACTTTTAGTTTACACGATTTTCTTGAGGCCAATACTCACCTATGGATCCCTGGTCTGGTCTAGTGCTGCACTCTCTCGTAGGAAAAGGTTTAACACCCTTCAAAATAAGACCCTGAGATACATAGTCAACGACTTGAATATTCCTACTCTTCTTCAGCACGCAGCAGCGTTGGCCGAGAAGACATTTGGTAAAGTTTCTCGCTCTGACAATCCCCTGGTAAGAGAACTTGCTCACTTCGACCCCAACAGACCCCCTCCTCAAGTGAAGGTTGCTCGGATCTCAACTACCACCGAAATGACCTAAGCCAACACATTGGCCTGGTACTCCGCTTTAGACTGATTCATTCTAGTGCGCTCTCTTTTTGTTCGTTTTAACCACTTTTTAACTTCCTATGTTTCCTTTTTTAGTCCTAAATTTTTGTTTTTTCTATTGATGACGTAAGTATAATAGCTAGTAACAATCAACGGGGGATGATCCCGTACTATTAGGAGGACTAAGGGGTTTAAGGGTTAAAGTCCAACCCTAGAAAGGAGATGGAAGACCTTCGTCGTCATCGTCGTCTCAACTACATTCACTGATATTAAAAGTGTTACACCCAGAAGAAGTAGTTTGTTCAACTCGATTTTTTGGCATCAAAATGATTATATTTAAAGCATGTCAACTTTTTATCATTGATACTTTTTTGCGAAGAGATTCACGTTCATGTTTAGTTATTATGTGTCCGTCTACGAGTGTTAAGCGTAACAAAATGCCTAGAGTTCGAAGATGTCAAAATTATCACCGTGTTAATGACTTTGACAGAGTTAAAGTGTTCCCGAGATATTGATTTGTCCTATCGCAAATTGGCAAAGACATCTTATAGACATCCATAAGATGTCAGTACAAAATCCCCAGACAATATTTATAGGACCAGATTCCTGTGAACTACACGGTTGCTGAGTTGATTCTGAACAAGTTTCTAGTGTTTGAGGAGTTATGTTTTCTTCATCGTGGTCTTCATCAGAAAGTAATTCATTATCAAGGAATCCATTACTTGACGAATCCTGTAGGCTCATATCATTATTTTCTTTGCTTTCTGATTTTACATTTTGAGGACGTCCAATTTTTTTTTCGTGTTTTCTTTTTATTTTCTTGCTCAGTGCTTTGTCCTATTCGAGAAATTCTCAAAACATCTAATAAACTTTCGCTCAAGCGATCTTTAAGAAAGTTCGTTTCAGATTGTTGAGCATCTGGGAATTTTTTCAGGACTCGTTCTCTATCAATTGGGAGAATTCCACAGACCGCAAAACCATTTTCTAAAGAGTGTATTGTTTTTTTTAGTAATCAGCTTTTGGTAACACATCCCTATTCTTCTCTTTCCATTCGGTTAAATTTTGCCTGCATTTATCGTTTAAACGGTGAAAAAAATGCTACATCTAATGGCTGGCAAAGATGTGTGACATTGTTATAAATTCTGCAGCTTTGTAGTATGTCAAGATATATAGTTAAAACTACTTTAAGATTCTGAAAAAAGGCACTAACATTGGGTTTATTAAATGAAGTAAGATGACTGAGGCTGCATGCTTCGGGTTGACGAATACTCCTAGGTTCTTTCTTCTTTTCATGAAGCCCCTAATCCAGTCAATTCCAGCCATTTTATCTTTATGCCATGAGTTTTTTTGATTTTTTTCTTATTAGCCAAGGCTATTTCGTACGCCAGCTTTCGGGTTGCTATGATGGTAAGACCATTTTCCCACAAACCTTAAGATATCCCCTGATGTTTTCTTCCTTTTCGTCCGTGAATATGCGATTAATCGCTTAATTTGGAGTCAAACGACATTTTGGATTTTCTCTCCTTTAATCTCATGCCTGTTAGCGCTTTGACGGATGCTTACACCATCTACAAGTATAGCTTGGATGGTAGCTTCCATTCATTCTTCTGATGAATTTCCTATGGTTCGACGTTTTTCTTTACCTTTTCAAAGCTCTTTTAGAGTTTCTTCTAGTCTTTGATCGGTGTACTGACAGTGACGCCGAGCTCCAAGCGTAGATTTATAAACACGCGGCATTTCTAAGGTGGTCCACTTCACCACAGAAAAATTAGATTTTCAGTTATTGTTCTTTAAAACATTAAGAAGAGTTTGTTGCAAAATATTTATTATAAAGAAACTTTCTTCAATAACTTACCTTCTAATACATATAGGGAGAATCAGATTACACTACTTTTTCCTAGCACATGGAATAGAAGAGGTTTGATAGATAACACACTGCTACGAGGGAGCGTTTTTATATTCGCGGAATGGGGGATAAGGGGTGGAAATAAAAAAACCAAATTATTTTTCTTTTTCAATATATTCACCTGCAAGACGGATACATTTTTCACATCTTTCAATTAATTTATTTATACCCTCATAAAAAAATGATTTCTCTTTATCTGCAAAATACGCCGAAACTGCCTCCTTGACTTCATCATCGGCAGTAAATTTTTTACCCCGCAGCTCTTTTTTCATTTTCGGAAACAGGTAATAATCACTCGGGGCCAGGTCTGGGCTGTAGGATGGGTGATTCACGATTTCGAAGCCCACCTTATGCAGGGCAGCTAACGCAACGCGGCTCTTGTGGACGGGCGCGTTGTCGTGCAAAAGCAGCACACCTTTCGTCAATTTTCCCCGTCTTTTCTCTTTAATGGCTTCTTTTAGTCGCTCTAATATTGAAGCGTAATATTCTCCGGTTATAGAAACACCTTTATCTTTATAATCAATCAACAATATTCCTTCCGAATCCCAAAATACCGTTGCCATGAGTTTCCCAGCTGATTGTGACACTTTAAATTTCTTGGGAGGTGCTATGCCCTTTTTATGCCACTGCATGGAGTCTTGTTTGGACTCAGGTTCATAATGATGAACCCAAGTTTCGTCTCCAGTAACAATTCGACTCAATACACCATCCTTGTCTTCATTACAGAGGTTCAAAAATGCACGCGAACACTCTACGCGCTGTTGTTTTTGTGGCGGCGTGAGCATTCTCGGCACCCATCTTGCGCTGACCTTAGACATGCCGAGATGATCGTGTAGGATTTTAAAAATTGTTGTATCGGATACTCCAACCATTTCTGCGAGTTGTTTCTTCTTTAGTCGAGCATCTTCGAGTACAATTTTTTCAACTTTTTGGATAAGTGGTGGCGTGGTCACCTCCTGCCCGGGGTCGTCTTCAAGGGATTCCTTCCTTGTTTAAATAAACTATGCCACTTGTACACCATGGTTTTTCCTGAACAAAAGTCGCCGTAAACCAATGACATCTCATTCATTATGGTCGCGACTGATTTTCCTTGCCTGGTAAGGAACTTTATAACGGCATAACGATATTCGATTTTTTCCATATTTCACTTTTCACTCCTGATTATGTTACTTGGTTGACGATAGCTCAAAGACTAACTGTCTAATAACAATGAAACTTCGTATTTATACTAATTATGAGTCGTTGCACAGGCCACGCCCCCAATTCGCCGAATCACCCCCCTACAACCCGCTCATTCCGCGAATATAAAAACGCTCCCTCGTATAAAACATTTTTATTTTATTTATTGTAATACTGGCCTACATTATTAATGCTATCTATATTTGTGAGTTATGCTGCTGAAGCAGATTTCGCTATTGAGTACTAGATGGCAGATCTTATTTTATCAAAAAAATACCGGTTGGTCCATTTCACCCCAAGAGGTTCATTTCACTCCAGTTACATGTTAATAAAATTTCTTACAAATGTTATCGTTTCATTTCTCATGTCAAACTCAAAATTTCATTGCCAAAAAATAAAGTTAAAACTTTACCCTTTAAAAGACCTCAAATCTTTCTTTATTAATCTTATTAAAATTCCAACAAAATTAATCAACTGAAACAGCAACTAATAATTCTATCCTTAATAATGGCACGTAATCATCTATATCGACACCTAAATGCTTTAAAGCATTATACACTTTCTTATATTCATTTAAAGTTTTCACATAAGACCATATCGTTTCGAATTTCTCTAGAATCGGCTTCTCCTTACCCGGGAGCCCTAAAAATTCTTTCAACCTCTTCAATTTTGCCGCCAAGTCTTCCTTACCTTTCTGATACTGATCGGATTTGAGGAAGTTGTCGAAACTAGCCTTCCCGTTATCGATGAGAGTCATCCCGAAATTTTTCTGTACTTTCAGGATCCACGCTTCAAGTCCGTTCCCAGCCACCACCGATCTGTATACAGCGTCGATTGATTTAATAACGTGCGTGAACATGATATATTCCGGACGGTCGAATAATTCTTTGACCAGCTCCTTCCATTCTGGGCTTAATAAATAAGCGAGTCCCGCTTGTATGTCCTTATCAGTTCTGGCCATGTTGATGAAATCCGCGATTATTTTCTCCATACTATTGACGATTTCTATTTGAATGTCGGGCATCTGTCTAGCTTGTTTTGCATTCAGTTTGCGTTTTATTGCTTTGGATGTTGGCAATAACTCATGTTCTCGTTCCGGTTTATGAAAGTGTTTTCTACGTTTTTCACATTCCACTCTGAAAATGATGGGTACCAAAACGAAGAGAATAGAAATTAGTGATCCTTTCATCTGAAAATTAAGAAATTATAAACATTTTGGTCCATCGAAATACGAGTAGGAATTCTGATCAGTAAGATAGCTTAAGCAAAAGTAGTAGCTAAAGTAAAAACAATAGCATCAGCTAATTGTTAGGTACATACCTGTGATTATAATGAAGTGGTTACTCCGCTGGAGAAAATGGAATGCGAAACATAAAAAAATTTTATTGAATTTGTAATATAACAATGTGTGTCGAATATTATATCACAATAGGTTATAAATCTTGATATGATCTAGACTGGAAAATGTTCGATTGAATTCGACGAAAGAAAACGAAACGTTGCAATTGATATAATCCATCTATATTTAAATAAATTATTAATCAATATACCGTCCTCTTGAATGAATCTGCAACGCCGCCTTTAGACCTTTCAAAAAGAAATTCTTATCTACGTTGGAAGAAAATTTACGACCTTTTAAACCTTTTTGCTTAATAGAACTGAAGAATGCAAACGATGAGATAAAAATAATGAAAAATAAGGGCAAATTAAGAAGATATAAAGAACAAAAGATATACATTAATGATGACATCACAAAAGAGAAAAGAGAAATACGAAGAAAGGCCAAAGAAGAGAGAATGAAAGGAAAAACCGTTAAGATAGGATTCCAAAAGTTAATAGTAGAAGGAGAACAATGGAGATGGAATGGAGAAAAAGGAAATTGGAATAAGGACGAACAAGAATTCCCGAAAATAGTGTCAAAAAACTAATAGTAAAGACTAGTGCAAATAAAGATGATGACCCGGACAAGAAAAAGGAACGATAAAGCAAAATAAATAAAATAATGATCAATATGATAATGATGATACACCAAAAATACCACATTATATACAAAATAGAAATAGATAAAAAGAAGATTATAGAAAGGTGGAAAGAATACTTTCAGGAATTGTTAAGCGGAGGAGTGAAAAACGAGAATGCTAGTGAACAACAAATAATAGGAGAAGAATAAACAGAAGAAATAATTACCATGGACGAACTGGAAGAAGCAATACAAAAACAGAAAAATGGAAAAGCGACTAAAAGGAAGTGAATTAATGTTGGAAATATATAACAGAATATGGAGAGAAGAGGAAATACCAAACGATTGGAAGAAGTCGTTGATAGTACCGATAAACAAGAATACAGGAAATAAGAAAGAATGCAATAATTACAGAGGAATATCCCTTCTAAGTACTGCAATGAAGATTCTCGAGCAAATAATAGATTAAAGATTAAGAACAAAACTCGAAAATCACACAAGACCAAATATTCTCTGTGAAACAAGTAACGCAAAAAGGCTCTAGAGAACAGAAGAAAGTATTCTTAGCATTTATAGACTTGGAAAAAGCATTCGATAAAGTACCAAGAGGAATGGATGAGGAGGATGGAATATATTAAGAGAAAGAGGTGTCAATGGCAAAATAAGACGATTAATACAGAATACATATGTATAATAACAATACAAATGCTGTAATAGCTAACAATTTAGAATCGGAGATATTTAAAACGAATAAGGAGACGACGAAGGCAACAATGTACAAGAAAAAGTAAAAAGATCAGAGAGGGCATTCGCAGACGATATAGTAATTATAGCCGACAATGAGGAGGATCTGAAACATAACCTAGCAACATGGAATATGACACTAAAAGACAGTAGAATGACAATGAATAAGAGCAAATCTAAAGTAATGGTAGTGAGATACGAAAATCGAAATAAAAGGAATTGAAATAGAAAAAATAAAAATATTTCAGTACTTGGGAGTAAGAATTGATGGAAAAGGGACCCAACACGCAGAGATTAATCAAGGAATAGAAGAAACAACAAAGCTGTACCATAGCATGAGGAATAATTTCATTAACAAAAAGGAGTTGTCCCGAGAAACAAAACTAAAAGTATACAAGGCAATTTACTGACCGATATTAACATATGGCTGCGAATTCTGGATATTAAATAGAAGAGAAAAGTATAAAATACAGGCAGTAGATAGAATAAGAAACTCGGAAATACGAAAAGATCCTAGGTAGCACAGTGACGACACTTTTACGTCATAATTTAGTCATCGATTACGTCCTTATAACTGTCAATATCACGTCTAAATGACGGTAGGATCACGTGATTATGTCACAGACCAGTCACGTGAAAATTAGACGTCTTATGGACGTGTTCAGAATGACGTTATTTCGGTGTCAGCTTTAGATATACAATGTGGGGACTTTGATTGGAACAAATTCTATAAAAAATCAGGTGACACGTCGATTTTTATTTTTGAATACGGATTTTTTTGTGGTAAATTTATATATACAGGGTGGCCCAAAAATAAGTTACGACCATCACCTTCATTTTTTCAAATGGAATGACCTATTTTTTATTGTATTTTTGAATTCTTTATCGAAATATAAGTGTTTTTATGTACCATGTCCTATACCTAAACTCAACAATTATCGATAAATTTACGATTTATAATAACTAAGACCATATGTCTATGTCATAAATTAGTAACTACAATTTGAAGTGTGACTTAACGGTGGCAAGTCAGTAATCAGAAATACCAATATTAAAAAATAACAATGGGATGTTTTGTACGCTAGAAAAAAATTCCTAGACATACACCTTTAAACTTCGTAAATCAACCAAATGTGTTATGACGTCAAAAAGACGACATTATTACGTCTAAAAAGTTTCGGCATTTTTTCGTCGCCAAAGTGACGTCCTTATACCGCAACATTTTAGTGATCTGACGTCTTTTGGGAAGAATGCCCAATTAATAACGTCAATGTGACGTGAGTGTGCTACCTGGGATTTAAAGATGCAGTCAGTGCTAGATTGCATTGAACAAAAGCAGTTAGGATGGTGGGGACACTTATATAGAATGGAAAATACAACACAAACAAGAAGGAAATGGGAAGCAAGAATAATGAAAAATAAAAGAAGATGAAGGCCAAGAACAAGATGGAATGATGTCATAGCAGAAATTCTGAGAAGGAAAGGAGCGAAGCACATGACAAGGAATAGAAATGAATGGAAAAAGTTTATAAAAAGCTAGAAGAAGATTGGATTATATATATATATATTAAACCTTTTTTTGAGTTGAGGAAAGACATGATAGTCGGACGGAGCCAAATTTGGTGAATAAAGAGTTCGAGTAATTCGAACCCTCAATCAAGAAGTCCTAATAAAACAAAACATTATTGGACAACTGTCTGCTTCTTTTCAACATACAATTTTTCTCGTAGAGTGATCAGTCAAGCTAGAACTTTTCCAGCAGACTTTTTAACACAAAACTTCTTAGGCTTTGAAGAACACGAGTGTTTGCATTCCTTTGATTGTTGCTTTGTTTCTGGGTCGTAGAAATGTATTCAAGTTTGATCCATAATAACAATACGGCTTAAGAAATCTGCTTCATTTTCAAACCCAACAACTTAATTTTTAAAGCTAACTTCACAAGAAAATGCAAAATAAAAAAAACTTAGAGATTAAAAACTTTATTGAACTAAACGATCTTAAATATGTAACAATCTGTATTATATTACGAAGGTGTTGATGATTATTGTTTAACAATAGGTAATAAATCTTAATATCGTCAAGACTGCAGACACGCAATTTATTACAAAAAAAATAAAAAAATTAAGCATCACAATTGATATTACGAAACGAAAGAACTCCGCAATCAATAAACAAGTTTCAACATGATTTCCTCTGCAGACATCCAGCCTAGACTTTAATTCAAACACATGACAACGTTTCAAAATTTCCATAAAGTTCTCAAACGTGTCTCTAATTCCATTCGTATAAGAATTTATTAAAGCTAAGATGCTCTTTTGTTGGATCTTCCGTTGTAGAGGTTGAACACAAAAAAAGCAAAATAGTTTCAGAAATAAGGGTGATGTCCTAGAGCTAAATCGGAAACTAATACTTCTAGCCTTAATATCGATATGCAAGCTTCTAAATCCACACCTAAACTACTTAAAATATTTACCACCTTTTTATATGTAGATAAACCTGTGATATAAGGCCATAACTTTTCAAAGTTTTTTTTCGCCGGATGCTCATGATGCGGGTATCGTATCACAATATCATTGGCTACCATTAAATATGCCAACATTGTCTGTTTATCCTTTTTATACTTTGCAGTTTTGAAGAATTTAGCGAAACTGGCGTTCGCCTTATTATTATTATTATTACCGGACTTTCGTTTCAATTGCTGAAACCACGTTTTAACTTTATTGTTAAGTAGAGTTAATACATCGAACGGGCTAATAATTGTCATTAACGTATTGTATTCCGGTACGGCAATTAATTTATTCCATATTTTCGTCCACTGCGGGCTTAATAAATAAGCGATTCCTGCTTGCATTTCGCGATCGGTTCGGGCCATTTCCATGAAATCCGTGTATATTTGATGGATGCTTGACAGGAATACCAATTGAAGGGTTTCCACTGGATCCAACTCATTTTGACATTCCACTGTGGAAAGAAGTACCAGAACGAAGGAAATAGTAATTGTTGGCGCTGTCATCTGAAAATCAAAAATTTTAATCTAACTTAAATTGAAGTAGAATTGCAATGTTGCATCTAGGTAGACAGCAATTAATTAGTATTAGTAAAGTTAGTAAGTTCTATCTTACCAAGGTAAAACAAGCATGCACTTTTCTAAATTGCAATACCCGTACAAAGTATAACACTATATTCGCGTCAATTGAACAAAATATATTTAAATTAAAATTTAAAAAACTATAAAAAAAATAGCGTCATGCTTAATTTAAGACAATTCTTACGTTTAATTGACCTTGGCAATATTTCTGATAATATTCTCGTAAACTCCTCAATTCTTACCTGCTCTCAACCTTTATACAAACTATAAACGTAAAGTAGTGACGACAATTTTATTTCGAAATGTTTTTTAAGAGGATTTTTCATTCAAATTAATAGATCATAAATCACAATCGCAATTATCGTATTCAAACACAACAGTCAATGGATCTTGACAGTGTAGAACCCTTTATTGGTAGCACAGGTGTCAGATTTTCGAGGTAAATAGTGCGAAAACCCACGACTATTTTTTATCCGATAGCAAATATTCTCAGCTTTCAGAATATAACTACATTGTATTTACGAATTCAGTTTTAGAAAAACATGTTTTTGAACATAAATTTGAACATAATTTCGACAAATTTGGTCTTTAATTTCGGCACTTCAGTCATATATAAAACTTTGGAAAAAATCAATCTCCTTAACAATAAAAAATCCTCTCTTGGAGGTTCTATTTTTCTTACAATATCTTTTTTTTCATAAAAAATCTCATCCGGAAGACTGGACCACTTCCATTTCCTAGCTTAGCTTCCGTTGTGTACGCCTGTTATTTTTCCTGGAAAATGATTACCATCATAGAGTACCATAACATGATCTCCAGGTTTCAAATCTCTGAGCAAGGTAGAATCATTTTCGTCCCTGACACTTTCTGCTTGTTTCTCGCCTTTTTTAGATTTCAGTCGTTTATTTGGATTTGTGTGGGCCTTTCTCTTTCCTCTATATTTTCTTTTTAGCTTCTCCTTCTCGTTTCTGATCTCTCGTACGTTTCTTTTTTTCTTCTTCTTTCCTTCTATAATACTCTTTCCAGGCTTTGGAGGTGGTTACAGATGGAACTTTCTCATTTTTCTGTCTTTTTGAGCCTTTTTGGACATTCAAATCTGAAGGCCTCTCTCTTACTAATTCAAGTTTCTCTGGAGTTTCGTAATTTTTATTTGCAACATTTTTATTATTTTGATCTGCTTTCCCCTGATTATGGTTTTCATTATTAATCATGCACTCTTTATCAGCTATCTTCTCTCTACTCAACGCATCTTCACTTATATTATTCTTCTCCTCGTTTTGTATTTGTCTTACACTTTTGTCCTCTTTATCAGCTCTTTTCTCTTCGTTTAGGACATTTTCATCTATATTCTTCATTTTCCTTATCGTTTGATATTTCTATCTTCGCTCTTCATCTTCGAAAAATGCCAAAAACCGAAAGTCTACATTTTTGCAAAAAATCCAAAGCTCCCATGCCGCATAGTAGTACTTTGAGGTAAGATTTTTGAGGTGAACGGTGCGAAATCCCGCGATAGCAAATTTTCTCAGATTTCAGAATATATCTACACTGTATTTACGAATTGGACTACAAAATTATCTATCATGATTTTTTGCATTATTTTGATATTAGTTTTGTTTTCATAATTATCTATTGATGTTTTATTATTTATTATGATTATTACAATTTTTTAAATTATTTTTCTCTTATTTTTTTAGTTTAGTTTCTCTCTTTATTTCGGGTAGGAAGTAGGTAGATAAGTAAGTTTCGAAAATGCCACGCACCTATGTAAAAAAGCTGGAAGGTAGACCTTACCTCAACTACGAAAAGGAGAAAGCCATTGAAGCTGTGAAGAAAGGCATGTCCAAATTCAGAGCAAGTTAAAAGTTCAAGGTTCCAAGAACAACTTTGATTGATAAGATTCGTGAAACTCATCCTTTGAAACCGGGTCGTCCATGTGTGCTGACTGCCGATGATGAACAGCTAACAGCAGAAACTCTTGGTGTAGTCAGTGACTGGGGCTTCCCCATGACACACCAGAATATCCGTCAAATTGTGGGTAAGTATGTGACGAAGCAAGGAAGGGACTTTCCGGGATGGAAGAACACCGAACCAGGTTTAGACTTTATAAAGCAATACTAAACGTCGGAGAGTTGCCATGGGTAGAAGAGAACTAGAAGAATTTTTTAACAACATTAAAGACACCTTGGGAAATGCATTACCAGAACATGTCTATAACTACGACGAGACTAACATCACCGATGATCCTGGAAGCAAAAAAAGTGTTAGTGCCTAGAGGAACAAAGACCACTCCAGGACATCAGTAAGTATCATGGTTTGCGAAACAGCTAAAGGCGTCCTGCTTCCACTCATGGTGGTCTACAAAGCCCAACACTTATGTGAATATTGAACATTTGAAAAATTGTTATTCGATGTTTCGATTCCTCACATAAATGCAAATAGCACCCCAGAGGAAAGAAAAATTGCGATTGGAGACAACCTTGCGTCACACTTTTCCCCTCATGTCGTTCAAGCAGCAATAGCGAATAATATCTACATGACTCCGCTACCAACAAATTCGACGCATCTGATGCAGCCTTTAGATGTGAGTTTGTTTGCTCCCATGAAGCGAAAATGGCGAGAAGTCCTAGATTTATGGAGAAAGGAGTGTCGCCGAAAAAGAAACATCCCAAAACAACAGTTCCCAACCTTGCTGAACCGATTCTACTCCCATATAACAGACAATGCTGCCACAAATCTACAATCTGGCTTCAGGGCAACAGGGTTAAGCCCCTTTGATCCAGAAAGAGTTTTGGCGAAAATTCCTGGCAGCAAATCGACTCCTGAGAGGGCGCTAGATTCTAGTTTACTAGATTTTCTGAAACAGTCGAGAGGATATTCTGATGAACAGGCAATGAATCGCAAAAGAGGAAAAAATAACAGCCAAACTAGGCCAACAAATGCAAATGCCAGTTTTAACAAGCACTCCATCCCAATCCCAAAAATGCCAAAAACCCAAAGTCTGCATTAACGGTATAACGGTAGGCAAACTATCCGATTGACTTCCGTTCCATACAACACTCTGAGTTCTGCCTCATAGGAAATAGAAAATACAAAACATAAAAAAGTGGAAACGACAAACTTTATTGAATTAGAGAAAGGTCTTAAATATTTAACAAGCTATGTTATATTACGAAGGTGTGGATTATTGTTTAAGAATAGGTAATAAATCTCAACATCTCAAGACAAAGACATTCATTTATTTCCACAATTTCACATTTATTTATCATTATCAGGTGCATATTCCACAATTTTCATTATTCAATTATGAGATCAGCTAATCACTAGTTTAAGAAAATAATTATTTTAAAGTAATGGTTTGAAATAAAATGATAATTAGAGCATACTTCTAAAAGTAGCTTTAATTAACACAAAGTAATACACCCAATACAGTCGCAGCAAACAAAAGATGATTAATGGTAACCCAAGAAGCACCGCTATCTCTGCTGAAATCTCTACCATATATCCCAAAAACCAACAACCTATCTTGAGGTTTCGTCAACTTTATAGTTTTCTGAACGATTTTATTATTATCATAATACTGGCTGCTCCATTCGTAGTCAGTCTTATCCAAAGGTCTTATACTGCTTAATAACGTACTGGGATACTGGATTGCGGAATCTGACACTGTGAAATTCGCACTGATTGTAATCTCTTCGATTGTATACGTCCATTGGATGGTATCATATGAGGAATACCTGCGCAAAAAACGAGATAAAGATCAATCTAAAATGCATTCGAAATTAAAACGTACCTGCTCCCGCAATTTGAATAATCTTCATTGTTCTCGTTTAGATCTTGACAGAAAACTACAGCACAAACATCAATGCCACCATCACGGACCCTATCAAAACTCCTAACTCCAGAATAATAGAGTAGAGCATAATCATAATGATTCTCTGTTATATTTTGGTAGGACATCTTCCATGAAACCTGACATTCGACATCATTATATCTGAATGTACCACTCAATTCTTCAGCAACCATTCTATAACCTCCATATACTGAAAGGTTTAAGTATGAATGTGATTCCTTTAAGTTGTCGTAAATATTAGGACTTACCAGATACGTTGTCGTGTTTCAAATGGAAAGAATCCATCTCTTTACCTAACTTATCTATATCTGCTTCGTTGTCGGTATCTTCAGCCAAAACAGTACTTGAATCCCATTCTTTTAATACATTTGCGACGATAACTTTGCTACCATCGTTACTAATTAGATCTAATTGAACTGCTCCTAATTTACCTTCAATATAAAGAGAAAAATAAGAGTCAAACGTAATCTTCAAATTAGTAGGACAAAAAACTCAGAGCACAAACTCTACCCTGACCAATTTGCAAAACTTGAACATGAATAAGCCTGGAGACAATACACCGTCTCCAGATCCATCAAATACTGCTAACCTGACAATTAAGAACAATTCAATGAAACAAAGCACGCCAAAAAAAAGTCCAAGTCTTATTTGCATGCTCATTTTGTCTCCCTAAAACTTCAAAAAAATTGATTTAATTTTACCTTGAAAGATTCCTGAACCACCGCTACCTTGTTCAGCGGAATTTGCTCCAGAAGCTAGTAAAACAACATCGTTTTCAATAGCGTACATCTCTTGAGCTTGCAATGCTAAAAAAAAAATACATAAAGTTATGATTAATAACTAGATTAGAAGGCATAAAAAGAGAAGAGGAACTCACCAGTTAGAAATGGCGATTCAGAAAACCACATTGAAGGGAATATGATGTGTTTAACACCTTGACGTACCAATTGCAACGCTGGTTTTTCGAACATGATATCGAAACAGATGAAAGTACCAAAAGTAACATCAAAATCGGTTTCGAAAGTAGCAATCTCCGCTTCTTTAGTGATATTCATTTCAGGTTCTCCGAACGGATTGAATTTGCGATACCTTAATTAAAGAAATTATAATAATATTAATAAGTCATTATTATTATTCTAAATTAAGTTTACTTCTGGATAACAGTTCCAGATCTATCAAACACAACATTGGTGTTGTACAAATTCCAATTATCAGAAGCACAATCATCTGAAGTGCAGTTCTTCTTCTCCAACAGATTTACTACTAAATAAGTTGAGTGGTTTTTCGCAAGACACGATAGGTCGTTAAAAAATTGTGGATAACTGTTATCTCCACATGGTACAGCTCCTTCGGATTTTTCCGGAACTTCTATTGAGATTTCTACGAGCGTCTTTCGTTTTGATGAAACTCCTTTTGTGATTGTCCATTCTGGGAATACCACTATATCTAAATTCTGTAGAAAAAAATCTAATCACACATCGATTTTGTTAAATGTGTATACTACGTACGGAATCATCTAATTCGTCAATTAGTTTGACGTAATTTTTAACGTTAGCTACAGTTCTTTCATCGGGAGTTAAATTATAATCTTGCACTGGATAATACTCTACCACTGCTGCTCTGTAAGTACTATCAGACAGAGCCGAGAATGCCTGCAAATAAAATTGAGACAAATTTTAATTTTGGTGCCAAAACAAGGGAGAATTTGGTAAAATCTTTCAGGGAAACAATTTAGACAATGGATCCCTAAATGTTGATCAGAAGATCTGTGCTCCGTATAGTTACTATGGATGAAACTTGGGTACATTTCAACGACCCAGAAACAAAGCGACAATCGATGGAAGATGGAATATGGAGACAAGGCCTAAGAAGTTTCGTCTGGAAAAGTTCTTGCTTCAGTTTTTTGGGATTGCCATGGAGTAATCATGTTTAATTTTCCGGATAAGGGTGGAACAATAATTGGAGAGAAGACGAAGAAAGTTGTCTAAAAATGTTTTGTTTTTGCAGGATAATGATCCTGCACTCGAATCGTGTGTTGCCATGCTAATAATTCGTGATTTGTACACCCCCCTCCTTATTTACCAGATCTGGCTCCGTCAGATTATCATGCCTATAGAATAGAAGCTTCACAATGTTACATCTCATGATCCGTGACATAATCATGTGATATTTACGTGATTTCAATTTTACTAAATAATAATTATTAACAAATAAAAATATGAATACAAATTCATAATTTGAACTTTAGAACGCCCTTTAATACATGGCCTGATCATACTACGTTAACATATTAGTTTTTATTAATCTAACACTCAATAAACAATTAGAATCAATGTAAGTACAAAGTATCAGTGTCGGAATTCCTGTTGAATCACTCCAATTAATAAAAATACGATAACAATTCGACGAACACAACTACTGTGCACCAAACAAAAACCGACTCGATAAAAAAGAATGTATATTAATTTGTTATTACACCTATGTATGAATCAATTTCTTTTCGTTGAAAATAAGACCACCTTACCTGCGTAAAAAGTAATTGAAACACAACGTAATTAGTTAAATAAAAGCTATATTTTAACATTTTAAGCGATAGTAATCAAGCACTACTATAAACACAACTTATATCAATAGACAAAAGCAACAACAATACTACGACGCGACTTTTCACAACCTCCAAATCACAATCGAATCATCTAACTTGCAAATATTCGGTAGATTTTATTTATATATGAAATAATGTTATCTAAATATCACTTATGTTAGTTGTAATTATCGCCATCACTCAATATACAACAGCCCTTATCTGTCACCAGTCCTCTTCAGTCTTTCTATAGTGAAAAAGCACATATTACAATCAGTATATCTAGTATATTATTATACTAATATTTAAACTTTCACGTTATTGCATTAATTCTAATCAATATCCATCATCGCACACTTGTGTTATTTATGTAAATAATATCTAATATACCGAATATTTAAATGGGGAGATGTGCAGAAAAATCTACTAAAACACTATAGAGAAAATATACCAGAATTTGACCTTACGGTCGTTTTTAAAAAAAATTTACGATCATTTTTACAAAACAACAAAGCCTATTTAAAGTGTTACGCAATAATTATTAACTAATTATCCATTCACCGAAATGCACCTACGCATTCACAGTAGCATTTTATTTATTATACAATCCTGGTAAAAACAAAGATTGTTATCGAATTCTGTCTACCAAACAACAATGTAGAGCACAAACAATTTTTAATATCGGAAAAAAAATATATAAAACCTCCCATAAAAACGCAATAATGTATGAAACAAATTTGATAATCAAAGTTTATTAAAATCCATTATATTCTTATACTGTTATATATTTTCACGATGAAAATTAAATGTTATTTTCGCCATCTGTTGCTTATTCTTTAACATTGTAGCAAACTACAGTGTGTTGACTTTACCATAGATGTCACAGCAGTCGCGTTTAAAATTTGCCTTGCGAAAGACATATAATTGTTTATCTCTCTTGTTTCATTTTAATCGGTCTTATTTTTACACAGCATTTAGCCCTCTCCCACCCCCTGACCCTCCAGATTCATGCTTAAAATGCTAAAATCGATTACATATTTAAATATTGCTTTAGTTTGACCGACTACGCTCTTATTCTCTAATTCTGAACAGACCCCCAGCCCAAATTAAAATATATAATTTTCAAAATAAATTTTATGTGACATTCTCTGATAAGTAAGGTAAAAGAGAACTAATCTGCACCGAGAAATACATAGACTAATGTAATAATTATAGTAAAACTTTAAATACACCTGTGGTATATATAATGTCAGAATGTTTGACAATGGACAACAATAACAAAACGTGCATAATGTAATCTTTGCCTTACTTTCAGCCAATAAGAAACAAATGTCATTTGGGTCTGTTCAAAATTTTTTCTTTCTCTTTTTGAAATAAGGTATAGGATCACGTGAAGTGTTGCATCAATGTAGGTGTCGCTAGTGAAGGTCATTGCGTTGCGCTTCCTTGATAACGATGTATAACCTAACATAATATTACACAATAGATCAAAACACATTTAATTGTTTCACTTGACTTCCAGTTTTTACGATACAATAACAAAAATGGCTTTACAATGAAAATACGTTGTTTTTATCATTTTCTGCAGTGAAGAATTTGTTAAAATAAAACCGAAAACTTCAAATTTACCGCGCTTCTCTGAACACACAATGGCCGCATACTGCGATGCTGCGGTACTTTGTACTAACTTTGTATGTCAGACCTCACATTCAGATGGCGCTTACGGCCCTCTATTTTAATAATTTGAACTAGATGAAGCAAAGTCACATTTTTAGGGAATATATTTAAAGTTAGATGGAAATATCATTTTATCTAGACAAACAAATACAATACAATAACCTTGAATACTATGTCTTGTATAAGTTCATGAATTAAATCAAATATAAAGTTTGGCTTCCGCTAAGTTTGTTATAAAGTTAATTTTTTAAGTCCTACGTTTTTTTTAACAACAAATATCGGTTTACAAATTAAAGAAGACAGATATAGAATTTATTTAATCAACGCAAATTCTTAAATTGATGCCCATTTTGATCCAAACATTGCTGATAACGCGAAGTAATAGAATCGCAATCGTGGCGAATGATTTCATTAGAAATTTCGTTGCATTCTCTTCCAATTACCGCCTTCAAATAGATGTAATGTAGTCGGTTTTGACAGATAAACCTTAAACCACAAAAAAAGAATCCAGTGACGTGAGCTCTGAAGAGCGCGGAGGCCAGTCGATAACACCTCTTCGCTGAATCCATCTGCTCGGCAGATTTTCATTGAGATAAGCTCTCACATCAATATGATAGTGGGGAGGTGCTCCATCTTCCTGAAAATAATAGTCCTCTTCAACCTCAAACTACTGTAAATTAGTAAACGACACCAGTCACAGTGTTACCAAGAAAAGAATAATTCTCGCGCTGACAATTCACACCACACTGTAATTCCTGATAAATTTAAATGTTCTGTAACATGAGGGTTCACTAGTACCCAATAGCTGTAATTGTGGCGATTGATCGATCGGATTAATTTAAATGCTCCTTCATCACTCCAAATAATCTTGTGTGAAAACTGTACCATTCACAAAACTCCACCCTCCAATCATAATCATCTTCATTGAGATCGTGGATTAATCTTGAAATGTAACTCTTCCATTTTGCGCGCAAAATTTGTATGGAAATAATATTTTTATAGTCATATTTACTTGAAACTTGGTGTTAATTCTCTTTGGCACAATTAATGCCTTTTTCATTTCAAGCCCTAAAGGGGTGGCAAGCTTTGTTCGGAAATATTTTTATGAGCATATTTAGTTGAAATTTGATATTAATGCTCTTTGATACAATTAATAAAACATGTTTTTCGGCGTCAACTCCTAAGAAAAAAGCCCTCACGAGACCTCTCACGTCTATATGCCTACACCCAGCTCAGTGCCTTACGGTCAAAGCAGAAGCAATCACAAAATTAAATTTGGAGGTTTCAGGTTACAAATCAGCTGGTCCAAAACCAATAAACTTAGAAATTCTCTAAATATAGATTTTGAAAGTGGTTTTCCATTATTTTATCATATATCAGAGGCATCTTTAAGACAAATAAAACGGCTCTTTATATTATTAGTAACTTCTTAACATTTATTAATAAAATATATATACAATATTCTTTAAAATATTACACTTTGTAAGAAAAATATTTTTTTTAGTATTATTATATTAATAATACATTTACAAGTAATATAATACTTTTAATAGCTACTAAGTACACAGACGGCATAAATAACACGTAAAAAATAGAAAATATTTAAATAGAATCAAAAAAATAAAATCAAATCACTGTCAGATGTGCATATTGGAACCTGGTGCTGTTTTCAACTTACTATACGTTAAGGTTCTTGCTATGCCCAACTTGTTCGGAGTCCTTGGACTTCTAGAAGTTGACGGTAGAGGTTGTGCTAGTTCGCTGAAAATGGTACTTCGACAAGACGCTTTTTCAATCATGCTCTTCTGCAACAATTAAAAATATATATTTATATATATCATTAAAATTAAAATTGATTTAAATTAGGGGAAGCGTTAATATCGAAACAAAACAGCCCACTCCGAATACTTGAGTTATTTACAATGAAAATAATGTAACGATAGCAATGTAGGATATGTTTTTTGATGATTCTTTTAATAATGACGAAGCCATGCAAGATTATATTACAATAAAACATTCAATTTAAGACAATTCCTTACTGACCCTCTAATATTTGAGTAATTCCCGAACGCTGTATCTACAAAAGAAAACCGTCATTATCATTGAAAACACAATTTTATATGGAGAAATTCCTAATATACATTCTCTAACTTTCCGTTATAGTTTTATTTTCAACAGGATGTAGTAGGAGAAGATGAACTTATATTTGGTAACAACAAAAGTCAAGAAAAAACATCACCCTCGTAAATTGAACAGACGAAAGAACGAGATCATGGAATAAAGAGATGATTCGATTATATATAAAAATTACCTCAAAGGCATCATAATCCGTAAACTCATTTGATTGTCTCTTTTCTGTTAAAACTTTACTTAAACGACGAATTTTATCCATACGTTTTTTCCTCTCCTGCGAATACCGTAACCTTCTCTTTTGTACTGGATCTTTCTCTTTCGTTTTTTGTATTAATGTGTGATCGTTCAGTTTTATGGAAGGTGTCACTGTAATCAATCGTCATTAATCTATACCTCCAAAAAATTTATGAATACCCATCATGACAGATATAAACTTACCTCTCAACGGAGTTCTTTTCTTACTCGAAGAAAATAAACTAGTGGGAGGTAACTTTCGTTTTGAAGAACTTGTTCCGGGTGTCGAAGGAGCTGGTGTAAGAGTAAGCAAATTACGTTTACTCCCCGAAAGGGTAGAACCTAAAAATCCTGATTTAACCGGAGTTGGGGTTAAATTTCGTTGTTGCTTTTTCGCACTGAGATGCTGTTTTTTATTCTGTAATTAAAAATAAATAAAATTTTAATCAAATTTTTATATTTTACGCTCACATTTTCATAATCCTCCCTAGTTTTCTCGATTATATCAGGAATGCTTTGGCCCCAACTAAGAAACGGCTTATTATATTCTTCTTCAAACTTCACAGCAATGTCCAATAATACTATTTCCATTTCGCGTAACTTCTTAGTGAGACCATTCCTTTCCTTCTCTTCTTTAAGAAGCGTTCCTCCACGGTTTTTGTAACGATTGGGATCATTTTCTCGATCTTCTAATTCTGTCAATCGTTTCCAGTACTCCTCGCGTCTTTCCAACATCAATAAAGTCTCCCTAAAATTGAAAAATTTGCTTTATATATACAATAATTTCCGGCAGAAAATCTAATTACTTGTGCTTCTGGTAATATGCTCTCATTTTATCGACTTCTATTTCATGGAACGTTAACAGATCTTCTGTATACAAATTATCATGAAAATATTCAAACGATTCTCTGTCGGTAGATGAAAAATGACATTTATCCCAATATTGCATCAATTCTTCACGCATCGTTTTAATAAATTTCTACAAATCGAAAATATAAAATCAAACCCGTACGACACAAAACAGGAGGCTTACCTCAATATTAGCTTTCTTCAACCGATCGCATCTTTTAACCTCCTGCTGGAACGCCTCCAATGTTGTCACTGAATTCCCAGTATGCTTCTGCAAGAACTCGTTACTCCTCTTTATATCCTCGTCTAATTTTTCCCAAAGCAAACACACTTTCTCGCGTAAATGAGCTATCTCATTCTCCGTTTGCAACTTTTGTTGCACAAGCGATTCGTAATATTGATCAATCCAATTCATGTTATAATCGGTAACAAGGAAAAGTGAATCGTCTACCGAACATACAGTTTTCTCAATTTCTAAACTAGGTTTGATTTCGAGCTCCTGAACAAGATCCAGAATTTTACATTTAACTTCTAAAAACTTGGATTCGCGTTTAAATTTTTCATTCTCAAGCCCTTCGATATGAGCGGACAATTTATCAATTTCCTCAACTGTTGGTAAAGGAGATTCTTGTATAGGAATCGGTTCACAACCTAAAGACTTGCAAGCATCATTTTGGCGTTTTTTCAAGGATTTTAATTCGTATAATCTCTTCTCAATTTTATCTTCATATCTACAGCAAGCAAAATAGCTACAAGTTTAAAACGATTTAATTTTACTTACTCGGTTATTCGCCTTTTTAATAGAGCTTTTTCCTGGCCTAAATTCAAATTTTCCGAACCATACGGTGGCATTTTAATCCGAAGCTGCTTACATAGATCCTCCGATCGTTGTAATAGCTGCTCAATACTAGCGATCAATTGTTCTTGTAAATCCTTTGCATTCTCTAAAACAATCTTAAATGCTTCTATTACTTGGTCCTTTGTGACTTCTATCCATTGAGGTTTTATACTCTCTTCAATTCCCATACGATCCATTATACAACCTAGTTCTTCAACATGTTTTTGTGTGACCTCATGTAATTCTTTTATCAACTGCTCTTTCCAGGACTCCATTTTTCTACAATTAAATTTATGCTACAAAAAACGGTTGTCCTTCGATTTAAAAAAGACGTTAAAAAACTCTTTAGATTACTTTTTTTTTCAACTTTCAAACATTAAGAATGAATTTATGATTTACTCACCTCTATATGTGTCCGTATATATAAAATATTAAAACTGTTATTTACACTTTGCAATAAAACACTTTAAACTAGAAAATGTATACTTTTTAAAACATTCAACACTTTAGAGACATTACACAAAAACAAGCAACTGGGAACGACAATTTACAACTTACAACTGTCGCCAACTTTGGCCAACTCCAATTTAAAACTTTTCCTTTTATTTGATTGGTGGTTCAGAATCAAAATTCTACCATTCTATTGGATAATATAAAGCCGGATTCAATCAAACGCCAACTTGACGAAATTCAAAAATTTATTTTCCCCCCAAAATACATTTCTCAATTAAAATCAATTTAATTAACCTTTATGCATTATAGGTTCACCTACTATAACGTGTACCATATCGAATAAAGTTGAAGAAATCAATGTACCATAATTATACATATCAGATAAAATACCCAAATTGTGGATTCCACCGCCTTGTTGGACCACAAATATCTCATTGAATAATAAAACCAATGATGTGCTAAAATTCAGAACGCTATTTACGAATAATCCCAAATATCTGAAGAATAAAGGGACCTTTTCCTCCATATTCGGCGCCCTGCAGAGTAGTTCGTAATCTTCGTTATATTCGCACAAATTAATATGTCCTTTATCGACAGTCTTAAAAATAATTAAATTAAAGGATGCAAATCAAAATTTCATTTAAATTTTAAACTATACATACTTGTAACAAAATAAAAGACGCAATAATTGCAAGACAATTTAACCAGGAAGAGAACTCCATCGTATATAATTAATAAGGGTACGCATCGCTATTGTTAATTTTAATAAAACAATATAAAATGAGATTCACGGTTTTGATCAATTTGATAAGAATTATTCGCTGGTGTAAATCAATCTTGAATCAATTTCACGTCAATTGAATCATGTGATGCTAACTTCTCTTCAATCTAGCGGCCATATTGCCATATTGTCGAAAGGTGTCTTGAAAGATAGGTTATAATCTGAATTTAACATCTGCTACGTATTTAACTTATTAAATAACAGGTAAATGTTGTGAAATATATTTAAACGTTAATTGAGCTATTATAAAACCTAATTCGATAATAATTTTTAGGTATTTTAAACAAAAATGAGTCGCTTCTTCGCCGGATCTGATTCAGATTCCGACAGCTCGTCGGAAGAGGAGCAAATTCAACGCGCCCCAATTCCAACGTACACGTTCAGCGATGATGAAGAGGAAGTTAAACGTGTCGTGCGTTCTATGAAGGAAAAGAGATATGAAGAGCTAACGAATATCATTAAACAGATCAGGAATTACAAGAAGATTAAAGACATGAGCTGCATGCTAAATAGTAGATATCATTACGATGTCCCTTTTTTGCTTTTGTTTAATTATTGTACATTTTAGGCTTTGAAGAATTGCAGAAAGCTTTCATGAAAGCTGCACCAGTTATAGCGAAAGAAGAAAACGGTCAAACTCCAAGATTTTATATCAGATGTTTGATCGAAATGGAAGATTTCGTCAATGAAATGTGGGAAGATAGGAAAGGACGGAAAAATATGAGTAAAAATAACAGGCATGAGTCCGATTTTCGTTATTTATACGATTTATTTTAATAAACATTTATTTTTAGTAAATCGCTATCGTCTATGAGGCAGAAATTACGGAAATACTTGAAAGATTTTGAGGAGGATTTGGGTAAATTTAGGGAAAATCCAGATATGCCAGACGATGATGAGGAGGACGAGAAAAGTAAGTTTTGTTGAAAAAAAAATAAAAAAAATGTTAATATGTTAATATTTAATGATTAAATTAAACTAAATTTATTTAGAAGAAGTAGAAATTGAATCTGATGAAGAATCGCTTAAGATCACATCGAAATTACCTGAAAAGAAAGGTGCTTTACCATTAGACGATGGAAATGAATCGTCAGATTCAGATGATTGGCCTTCGGATTCCGAAACTAGCACGGATAGCTCCGATGATGACGATAAAATTACTTCAATGCGTGAAAGATTCTTAAAGAAGTCAGGTCCAACTGCTGAAGATGATGAAGAAAAAGAACGGAAAAAAGAGGAACGTAGAAAGGAGAGACAGGAAAAAGAGAGGAAGAAAGCTCGCCGTGAAGATGAGGAAGATGGTGAAGGTGAATGGGAAACAGTTAAAGGAGGAGTAGCTATCCCGAGTGTAAGTCAGGTTTTGTCGTTGTTTATATATTATTTTAATTCCTTGTTTATTTTATTTACAGGAAAAACCAAAAATGTTTGCTAAAGATGCTGAAATCGATTTAAATTTGGTTGTTAAGAAATTGAGTGAAATCATGGCTGCTAGAGGAAAGAAGCGAACGGATAGACGTGAACAAATCGAGCTTTTACATGAGTTGGTTAATATAACCGAACAACACAATCTTGGTCCTACAATTTCAATTAAAATAAAATTTGCAATTGTGTCTGCAATTTTCGATTATAATCCGAAGGTGTCCGATGCAATGAAGCCGGAATATTGGAATAAGTAATAGTATTAATAATAATCACTATTAAATTATTATCTTAAAAAAATATATTACAGATTATTGGAACGTATGACTGAAATGATGGATTTACTATTACAAAACACAAACATTTTCATTTCGGATACTATCATTGAGGATCAGGAATGCTTTGAAGCCCCGCCGTATAAAATTAGGGGATGTGTGTTAACTTCGCTCGAAAGATTAGATGATGAATTTACTAAATTGCTTAAAGAATGTGATCCGCACAGCAATGAATATGTTGAAAGGTAATTTACACAAATAACGATGGCTTCATATTATAATTTTGGATTTTTACGTAGATTAAAGGATGAAACTAAAGTTGCTGCTTTAATCGATAAGGTGCAGAAATATTTAGAAATTTATAATAACCAATCGGAATTGTGTCGTATTTATTTACGTAAAATCGAGCACTTGTATTATAAATTTGATCCGAGGGTTTTAAAACAGAAGGCCGTATGTATTATTTTCTTTAAAATCAATTTTGATTTATTCCGATTAATTTTAGGGTAAGATCGAAGCAGATTTTATAACTTCCGTTCAAGAAATGGAAAAATTGTGCAAATATATATATGCTAAAGATGGTACTGATAGGTTGCGTACTAGAGCTATATTATCTCATATTTACCACCATGCCTTGCATGATAATTGGTTCCAAGCTAGAGATTTGGTGTTAATGTCTCATTTACAAGAAAATATTCACCATTCCGATCCAAGCACACAAGTAAGTTGTTTCGATTACATTAAACTTGTTAGCACAACTAATTATTTTTCCCTATTTAGATCTTATATAACAGAATGATGGCCCATTTAGGCCTATGTGCTTTCCGACATGCTAATATTAAAGATGCTCACAGCTGTTTAGTTGATTTGATGATGACAGGTAAACCGAAAGAATTATTAGCTCAGGGATTGTTACCTCAGCGACAACACGAACGCAGTAAAGAACAAGAAAAGATAGAGAAGCAACGACAAATGCCGTTCCACATGCATATCAACTTGGAACTGTTAGAATGCGTTTATTTAGTATCGGCTATGCTAATCGAAATTCCTTACATGGCTGCTCATGAATTCGATGCCAGACGTCGAATGATTTCGAAAACTTTCTATCAGCAATTGAGAAGCTCTGAGAGACAGAGTTTGATAGGACCTCCTGAGAGTATGAGGGAACATGTTGTAGCCGCAGCCAAGGCGATGAGAAACGGACATTGGGGAGCCTGTAATAATTTCATTATTAATGATAAGATGAATGCTAAAGTTTGGGATTTGTTTTATCAAGCCGATAATGTGAGAGCTATGCTTACGCGTTTAATTAAAGAGGAATCTTTAAGAACTTATTTGTTTACGTATTCTCATGTTTACGATTCCATTTCGATGCAAACTTTAGCTGATATGTTTGAAATGGAGAAAGCTACGGTGCATTCGATTATCTCTAAAATGATTATTAACGAAGAGCTTATGGTAAGTATAATACATACAATTTTGACTCGTTTAATCATAAATATTTTCAGGCATCTTTAGACGATCCTACTCAAACTGTAGTTATGCATAGGAGTGAACCATCTCGTCTCCAATCGCTAGCTTTGCAGTTGGCCGATAAAATTAACAATTTTGTTGATTCTAACGAGAGAATTTTGGAGACAAAGCAAGGCAATTTCTTCTTGCGAGGCGCTAATCAAGGTAACTTTAGAAGCGACAGGCAAAACTTTGGAAGATCTAATGCGCAAGAATGGAACAGGAATCGTAGAGATAATAGAAGAGATTATTAATAAAATTCAATGTATTATTGCAAATTTTCATTCAACTTCCAATTTTTTTTGTATCTTTTGTGTAATGTTTTGAACAATTAAATTGCTTCACCAAAATTATTTTAGAGTTTGATTTTGTACCATATTTATTAATATTTCATCGTAATTGCATACAATTTAATCATTTTATCTTAAACCTAATATTTTGCCCGTTTACTCTCAGGCTCACGCTTATGTATAATATTCTGTATCTTCTGCCATTCCCTATCTAAATGAGCTTTTTCATTTTTATCCTTGTGCTTTCTAGATCGTCTGCCATCAGCCATTTTAACACCGTATTGAAAAGCGGCTTTCGGTAAAGCCTCCTTTTGATTCATATAATCCGAATATTCTTCTGCAGTATCGAAATCCCATCTACCAATAGGACCCTTCTTATTACCCAGATCCATTTTAGAATAATCAACTTCATCATCAGAATCATCAATCGCATCATTCATTTCCTCCAAGCCAGGATAACATTCTGCATATCCTTCCGGCTCCTGCGTTAATCTATTTAGAATCTGAGCAGATTTATTAATTTTCATCGTGGGTGCCAAAATTTTATCATCATCCTCTTCATGTTTATCAAAATATGTATGTCTCTTCCGATTTTCTCTATTATCCGATTTACCTTTCGCTGGGACATAATCCCCTATATCACCATATATAGAATCGTCTCTATTAATCTGCTTATCATCTTTTGTGAATTCGGCATTATCCGCATGGTCGAAATCTCTGCGATCATTCCTTTTATTCTTTCTACCTTTACGATTACCTTGTCGAAGATAACTCAAAATTTGCGTCAATTTATTAATGACGATATCGTTTGTAGATAATGTCGTGGTAGATTCTAATGCCGGCACATCCGCTCGAGACCTGATTAAAGTGACCGGAACGTCTGTTTCAGCATCATCATCAAGATCTATAACGTATGCCATTCTACCTGGTATAAACAGATCCGATTTAACAATGTGGCGAGATTTCAGCGAACAAACTGTGTGATATATTGACCGACCTAAAAATCGAGAATTTATGTATGAATTTATGAATCCGAATTAATCACAAATAATTATTTTACCAATTTTAGTTTTAAATTGCATTTCATCCTCATCTTTCTTATGAATCTTCTCTTTTTCCTCCATCGTTTTATTAGCTATCCTCTCTAATTCCTGTTCTTGCTCCTGCTCCTTTTGTTGAATCTCCGACCTAACTTTCTGCAATAAAGCATAATCCAACCCCTTTACTAAATGTGTATGTTCCATATCACCACCTAAAAATTTCGATTCCTGAATCATCTGCCTTCGACGTTCAGCAGCATCGAACCCCGATTTTAAATCAGGCGCTACAGCACGATAAGCTTGCGCCGTATTTATAGGATCATCACTTTGATAATCAGGATTAACACCCTGCCTCCTTTCGCTAGCTCGATCCCTATATTTCTCAGCTAACTCGGCCATCTTCGTATCCTCCTGTTTCTTCAATTTAGCGTAGAAGCTTTTCTTCTTACGGCGCTCCTCGAAACGGTCGTCCTTAGGCGGTGGCATCTTCGAATTGTTAGCCATCGCTTCCCGTATGGAACCGGGAGCTGGTGCATGAGATGGAGTTGCCCTGGGTGTCATGAGGAGCTTTCGAAAATCATCGTTGGTTAATCTTTGCGAACCTGGTGTCGCGTCTGCAGGCATTTTGCTCTTTATGAATAATTTTAGTCTAGATTGTTGAATATAAAGGAATTAAAAAGATTTAAAACTTTATGAAGTGAACGTCAACTTGACAGAAATGTCAAAATTGTTGTTGATAGATTTTTCTGTGTAGGCAACCCAATTGACAGAGTTTTGTGTAGCTTGGCTATGTATATAGTAGAACCCCGATTTATCGAACTTGTTTTCCATTTTCTGGATTGTCGACGTTTAAAAATATGTAATTTCTTTTATTTTGGTATATCGATGTCTACTAAAATGCGAAATCAAGTCAATTTATATTTATTATTATTACACTTGAATTAAATTGCTATAAAACACATTATATATATATAGTTTCTAATTAAATGTAACTTTTAAAGTCAGTCCGAGGTTAGAAGACATAAAAATAGAAAATATATTTCTAATTCTAAAAAAGTAATACTTTATTTAAAAAGAAAAAAAGAAATCAAAACAAATTATCTCTTTTTTTATGTAATTTGATTATACAACTAGTCACAAAAAAAATTTATATTATGTATACATAAAGTTTGCCTAAGTAATATTCAAAACAAATTAAACTTAACTATGATACAATCTTGTATTATTTATAAATTTCTCAGTTGAATTGAATTTTAAATCTTATATGTCACATATTTCTGCAAACACTGACGGTTGAAATAATGGAAAAATCACCATGCTTCTAGGCATTCTTCTTGTTTTCTCAAAATAATAATAATAATAAGCCGCAATTGTCATCGCAAAAATATGTAACATAACGAAATAATAAAACTTGTTATCATTTAATAAAAATAAAAATATATAAATCTTGAGTTATTAAGCTTTATCATTTTTATCTTCTTCGTTATTCGGTGAATGCCATGTCAAACGTTCTTCGTAAAACTTGATAACGATTTGCGGACATTTCTGATTAGCCTGCTTCGAAGGAACTAGATCTGCCTCATCTGTGCCATTCCATTTCATTAAGAACATTAGTTGCCCTAGAAATCGATAAACGATAGTCAATCAATTAATCTTTATTGGTGTTATGTTCTAGTGGGTGGTCAACTAAGAATGCTCGGCCATATCTCGGGAACGATTTCTAGTACAGTTTCGAGAAAAAACTTGGATGACCACTAGATGGCGCAAATGAATATAAAAAATTAATATTGTTATGCAAAATTTACCAAGTTGAGGTTCATCACAAAAATGAAAATAAGAATTTTCTGGGGGAAGAAAAACGAGTGAATAGAACTGCAGTCTCTATTTTTGTCTTATTAAGGGGTCTACAATCTGTTAGACAACCGTAATTGATTCGACGGTTTAAAGCATCCGACATCACAAGTTAAAACACAACATTCATTGTGAAATTAATTAAAATTGTGGCCATGCGGTCTGTTTGTTCACCGCAATTACTCTGAAGAAGAATTTAATAAAATTGGAACGGTTAAGAATTTTTCCATTGGCTGCTAACCCCACTAACTCTACGATCATCTTATTTACGTTTAGTTAACGTTGTGACAGCCATTACTTCCCCTCTAACTAGATATTTCCTATTCTTACAATCAAGTTGTTACGAGCAGTCTTGTATTTAAAAATCTTTAACACCTTCTCAAGCGGTGAAAGAAACAATAATATTAAATAATTTGAATCATTAAATTAAATGAAAATCCTTTCCAATAAAACCAAATTTCTTCGTTGGTCGTACTCTCTCTACCAGGGCTGAGTTTGTTACTTCTAAGCTCTCCAATCTTCACGGGGTAACCCTTACTGGCTATGAAATGTGGTAGAAAATTATGGATAATATTCTCCTCAGGGGTACTGATTAAAAGTTAATCTGTGCGATCACATCCTGCGCCCTATTCACTACAACTCGGGAGAAAATGGTCCGGATCGAACCAGCCATTTCTACAATGATAAGGGTGGTGGATGTAAAGATCCTTTGTAAGGATTTTCGTTGCCAGCTGAACGGCACATCGATGTATAAAGAAAGTCTTAAAACAGGACACAAAATCATCAAACTCAAACAGCACGGGCAATATCTACCCCTCGTCTCAATAGCCTCAGTGGCTCTGAAGAAGTTGAAGTCCCTCTCGGAATCCAAAGTGTTGATGAGAACGAATCCTGCGATTTTGAGAGAGGTTCGACAAGATAAAGAGAGAGATGACTCAAGTTTTAGATGTTTCTCAGAGCCACTTTCGTGAGTGATATATTTTTTTTTCCCGAAACTATACTATAAACGGTTCTTCAGATATGGCAGAGCGTTATTCTTAGTTGGCCACCCGATATATAAATATTCAAACATTATCGCTTAGTCAATTTGTAAAATTACGTATACATTATCAAAAATAATCGAAATTTATATTTACCTGAACTATCTGTCGCACCGATAATTTTTTCTGGTTCTAAACCCCTATCGAACCCGTGTAACTTTTTATCATCAGGCTTTTTCTTCTTAGGATCTACTGTAGGGGTGCCTATCAAAAAATAAGATTTAAAACGACATAACAAATCAATTAAATTTAAATACCGGCCGATTTCCTCTTTTTATTTTCCCGTTCTTGTTTGGCTCGTTCTGCTTCAAAAGCTTCTATTAATTTAGGGCACTCCAAATTACTCACCGGTTCCCAAGTGTTATCTTTATCATCGTAACCGTTCCACTTGAGTAAATATTCAACATTACCTTTAGCATCGTACCTTTTATCTACAATTTTCTCAACTGTATATTGTTCGGATTCGCCTAATTCATCTTTCTCGGTTACTTTGCTCATTGTAATTTATTTAAACTGAAAAAAATAATTTTTTTAATTAAGCATTAGATATAAAATGAAAGCTGAAATGTGTTTGGTTAGAAGAAAGCGTTGTTATTGTGAGGAGATAACTGTTCAAACTGCTGGTGATTTACGAACGCCGACAGCCTCGCAGGTTGTAAATAAACGATTAACTGAGGTATAAACGGAGTACTTACAGGATAATTTAACAATAATTATAGCGAATATCTTTTGTGTTTCAAGTAATATAAGACAAGCCAGCGGCACAAATATTTTATAAATATGGCGCATCCAACATGTTTAATATAAATGGCGGGAAAGACGTTTATGTTTATAAATATTTATTTTTTAATTGGAGATATTTTACAAATATAATGCAAAATAACCGCGTTTAATTGAATTAACTCTTGATACAATTTTCATCTTTAATGTAAATAAATAAATAAATGAAACAATCAACCGTTTCTTATACCTACACAAAAATGTAAATATTAAAAAAAAATTACCGTTTTTTTTTCCTATAAAATCAAATTTATTCTTTAATATTTAAATCAGAATAAAAGAATCAATAAATTAAATCGTTATTATCTTAAACAAATAAATTAAATAGATAAGTAATGTAACAAAAAATCACTAAATTTAAGTTGGCTACCCTAAATTCATTGTTATCATCATGTTTAACTTGACATCGATCACCTTCAACTGTCATTGAGTTTTATAACTGGGTTCAAATAGGTTGTTTAAGCTTGCGGTCTTTTGAATTTATAAAAAATTTACTCCGATTCACTTAAAAAGAACTGATCGAAAATGTCTCTGAATAAATTAACTATCGACTGCTTAAATGTTGCTGGTAAACGTGTGCTAATGAGGTGAGAAAATTTAATTTGAAAACATCCCAATTCATTTTTTTTTTCTAGAGTTGATTTTAACGTTCCCATGAAGGAGGGAAAAATAACTAATAATCAAAGAATTGTCGCCGCTCTTAGTACCGTAGAATATGCGATTAAAAACGATGCGAAAAGTATCGTTTTAATGTCGCATTTAGGTCGTCCAAATGGGCAGAAAAATCAGAAGTTTACGTTAAAACCTGTAGCGGATGAATTGTCAAAATTGCTGAAGAGGTATAGTAGGTGATGTATCCCCCCTTTTCTCCATTATATCCTTTAATCCTATTTCATCCGAATACTTAAATTATATCAGAGTCTATCCTAATTATCGTTTAGGGACGTTACGTTTTTATCTGATTGTGTTGGGCCGGAAGTTGAGAAAGCATGCGCTGATCCCACACCAGGCTCCATATTCCTCTTAGAAAACTTGCGATTCTACAGAGAAGAAGAAGGTAAAGGTTTAGACGAGAAAGGAAATAAAGTTAAAGCCGCTCCCGAGAAAGTAGAGCAATTCCGTCAAAGTTTAAGGAAATTAGGCGATATCTACGTGAATGATGCTTTCGGTACAGCTCACAGAGCTCATTCGAGTATGCTTGGCGAAGGTTTCACCTGTAGAGCAGCCGGTTTTCTCCTTAAAAAGGAGCTGCAGTATTTTGCGAAAGCCCTCGACAAGCCAGAACGTCCGTTTTTAGCTATTTTGGGCGGTGCTAAAGTGGCCGATAAAATTTTGCTCATCGAGAATTTATTGGATAAAGTTAATGAGATGATAATCGCTGGAGGAATGGGTTACACTTTTTGAAGGAATCAAAAGGAATGAAGGTATGTTTTTATATATTTATTTACTTAATTATTTTTGTCATTATAACAAAACATATATTTTTAATTTTTTGATAATGTTAAAATGAAGCACATTGATTTTTTTCTCATTCGTAATATTCAAATATCCCAAGCTTCTTTAAATACGTTTCGAATCAATTACAACAGCTGTAGTTTAAGTTAATCCCCAGGAACATCAATGTAAATACTAGTCCGTAAACTGAATGTAACAAATGCTTATGCCGTTTATCATAATCTTCCTCTTCCAGAATCAGCTTGTCTAATGGAGGCTGGATTTCTTTTATATTTACGGAAGTTATAGAGTTCGATTTCGGTGTAACAATCCGTTCAACTGTAGTTTCAACTGAAGGCGTTGAAGATATAGCATTTTCACTGCTAGCATATCGAGCTAACATGCTATCGTAACTGTCATCCGGAGCTTTTCCGAAACCTTCCTCCAAGAAATCACGACTAATACTTTTATGATTTTCGAATAAACTTATAAGGTCAGATTGATTCTGTCTTATCTTCGTAATTGGATAACTATTACGTTTATCACACATTAAAGCATCTGAAAAATTAAATTATAAGAAAAATATTAAATTTATTAATAGAAATTACCTGAAATTTGTTGGTAACGGTCTCGAGTAACAAAGGTTTCAGTGTAGATATTCCTAGGATATTCATCGATACTTATATCGGAAGGACTAACTCCGAAACAGCTTTCTAATCTACTATTAGCGTACTTTTCCATTTCCAATGCGTCTACAGAACTGATTTGTTTGAGACTAAGTCCTTTATCTGAGCTCCCATCGTAAATTGGATCATCGGTGTTACTCAAATCTGCTCTCGATATAACCTGACATTCAGCAGATATTACCTCAACTGTAGTGTAATCCACCTGATTCCCTACCGCGATACATGCCATTTCTGTGAGACCTCGTGTAACTTGAGCATCTCTCGTGCAAGTTTCAATGAAACAACAATGCCCATCCTCACTTGGAACTTGTGTTTTCTTGTCCGATATTAAAATGGTTGTTTTGATTCGATTCATTTGATCATTGCCACAATTTATATTCATTTTATATCCTTCGATTTCATTGAATTGCACTTGCGTTTCAAGGGTTTGAACGATTTCATTTTTAAAATCCTCCATCGGTACCATTAATCCAGTCTCATCGGTTTGCATCCATTGATTTGTACACAAAATATCATCTTTATTATCTACGTTGATGTATTCCTCGTTCATGTCTTCCATAAAATCTTTTGCAGTCAATGGTCTGTCGTCAACTCCTATCGATTTATCGATACTATTTTTGGATTTATCGCTCTCTTGTTCGACTAGAGTATCTTCCACTATAGTGACTCCGACAGCTTTATCGGAATTTAATCCTTCGTGTTGAACAGCTTGATTATAGGTTTCGGCCACTTCAAAAACTTGAGAGTTCTGTTGTAAAGTTGCCCGATAATAAGGCATATTCGGATAAATGTGCAATGAAACTGTGTCTTTCGAAATCATCGCAAGCTTATCTAGGAAATCGATGAAATTTTGCGCAGCATCACTATTTCGATAATCCTTAACAGCTCGCATAAAAGGTGTTAGATACTCATCGCTCTTCTTTTCCTCGACATCAGCCTCCAAAGTATCGGTAGATGCATTTAAATCATCGATATGCTACAAATTTCATATGATTAATTTTTTTTTAAACGAATATAATTGATAATACTCACTCTGATAGATTTCATGACTTCGTCGACTTGTTCGCAGAAAGATGTGATCGCTTGTTCACATTCCGAAGGTACTAATTCAGATTCTGCTTTTGTTGCAGATTTTTCCTGTGGAATTTGTGTATCAGTTACTTCTTGGGTTTCGATAGCTTTGACAGCTTTCTCATCTTCTTCGTCCAAATTCATAATCGCATCTAAACCTTCGATTACCTTTCGAATATCATTGCCTAAACTGCAATAAGTGTCATCTAATTCCTTTTCTTTGGCTACGTCAACTGTGGAAATTCTCTTCACTGCTTCGGGAGTTTTGACTCGAATAGGTGGATTTTTCTCGATGTCGTCTTTCCACGATTCATCAGTCGAAGATTTATTCCTGTTTTGTAACAGATTGACATCGGTGATATTTTTACTGCTGTCGACACTTATCATTTGATCACTCGAGTCGGCTAAACTAGTGCTAGTTTTTGATTTAAATTTACTAGCACTCTTTCGGATATTTTCTTTGTTAATCTGAAATAATTCATTTTTTTTAAAACGAAAAATTGAAGTTAATTTGTGCAACTTACCTCTTTTAATTCGTTTATGGTGTTTAAGATGCTCTTAATCTCAAATTCGATCTCATTAAAAGCATCGGTGTGTTGATTTTTGGGATTCGCTAGAGCATCGACAATTTTAAACTCTAAAGTGTCAATGATGTCGTCCAAATTTTGTCCTAGAAGCGTTTTATGAGTCTCCATTATATCTTTAACTTCTTTCAGCTTATTTCTAGTGCTACTAGCGTTCTTATTTAATTCCATAGGGGACACATTGATGACCATATCTTTATTGGAAGATCTCTCGTTAGGGGGGATGGCTTCAAATTTCCTTCTCGAGTGATTTTTTCCTAAAACTTTAGTGACTAAATTTTCAGCCGGTGTCGGTTTATATTTAGTCCTCCACAATTGTCTTTGATTAAGCGGTTCTGATCTTCTCGACGTAACATTATTAGCTTTAGTTTCATCTCCACATTGCATCGACATCTGGCAACGTCGACAAAGTTTCCTTCCGCTGCGACAATCATCATCATGATCTTTTAAACATCCGGACACTCTCTTGTAAGTTGAACTCCTATTCGAATGCGGTGAATCTTGTTTCGGTTTATTTTGGTGATTATATTTGGGAATAACAGGCATCGCTACGATAACACTAGGTTGGAGATCGTGGAAGATGTAAGGCTTTAAAATTTGAACTATTTCCCGTTTCGACATCTTCTGGATTTTTTCCAAATTCTCTGGTGTAATCCGCATATCCTCGACGTTCTTTTTTGTTAAATTCTGCTCGTCTTTATCCGATTTCGATAATTGGTCTTTCTTTCCGATTTTACTTTTCGATTTATTCGATTTTCTCACGATGGTTACCGGCATTACCGTTAGGATCTTCTTCATTCTTAAATCAGATTCAACGTTGTAACCTTTCAATTTAGCTCTAATATTCTCTTTCGAGATCTTCCCATTTCGAATCCTCTTTCCGATACTCTTAATCGAAGCTGTCTTCCCTATAATTTTTAATTTATCCTCAATTCTCTTTCTAGAGCGCATCGAAATTGTATCATCATCTTTCGATTTCACATGAAGTGTTTTCCGCTTGATATATTTAGGTCTTAAAGTTGGTTTTAAATCAGCTGGGATATTAACTTCATCGTTAAATTCTTTCGGACAAGTATGAAGTGGTTTTGGTTTATCGATAACTGTAAACTTTTGTGGTTCAGGGCTAGCTATACACATCGAAGCTTTAGTTGTAGATAAACTATGAGTGTGCAATTTATCTTTCTCTGTATTAAACTCTAATTGCTCGTATAATTTATAAGCATTCGATGCAGATTTTTGTTTCTCCGCAGAGATACTATTCGAAATCTGCGAGGCTGTTTTGCTATCCGAAACCGGTGTACTCCTCAATAATGCTTCTAGCACCTTCGGATCTTCATGATATAATAATTTGTACAATAGAGTTTCTTCGATGCGTTTATTAGCATCAGTATCATTAATATGATCTTTCCTGGGGTATTCCGATTGAATCGGTTCTAAATCTTTAAGCGTAATCTCATCTAAGATATCGTAAGCTTGGATGCCCCGTTTAGAATCGCTCCTGACATGCATCCAATGCATTTTCTGTTGATTAAGGAGAGATGAGGTGTTTTCGACTACCACACCGCAGGTACATTTATCCTTTAAGCAATTTTGACACGATTTTTTGAGTTGGGCCTCTTCGATAATCTTAGATTCTTTCCTTCGTCTAACCGGCTTGTGTTTAAATGCCTCGTTAAAAGCTGTATCCTGTTGTTTCTCCATAGCCTCTTTGAATTCGCAAGGCATAACGTGGACTTGCGACCTCTCCTTTTTAGCTATGCTCTTTAAAGCCCGTAGAAATTCGCGATATTGACTTTTAGTCGCTTGTTTCTTCACGGTTAATTGAATCTCTTCAATAACGCTAGGTGGGGTTCTCTGCCAAATCGGTATCTTCGCTGTGGTAGCTTTGACTGCTGATGTACTCTTGACTATAGCTTCAATTTTAGCTTTAGACGATGATGCTGAAGGTGTTTTTGCCGGTTTTGTAGCGGCGGATCGTCGCCTCTTCGATTTCGATGAGCTAGGTCTCCTCTTCTTTTGTTTAGATTGGGGTGGAGGATGTTCCACCACAGCGTTATCCCCAGCCATTGATAAATTCTGAATTAACTCGTCGATTCTTGTATCGGGAATTGATTCGGTTATTACTGTGTAGGTTTGATTTCTAGGGGTTGCGTTTACTTCTTCGATGACCTGAAAATTTATTTTTATTTAAAATAAAAAGGAAATTAGGGGAATTATTTTAAACTCACTTCGGCTTCAGGTTTTTGACGTGGAGAGGGTGGGCTCCGCTTGGAAGTTTGCATCGATGAAATACTGCCGTCATGGACGCTTCCACCCTCACTTGAAACTTCGAAAGATTTATTCGATTTTAATTTCTTGTAATTTTCCTCATCCTTTTCCATGTCTGTTAAGGTCGTTCGGACTTTCCCACAGATCTCGTTTAAATGCGCTATACTCTCTTTGAGGGTGAAACTCATTTGTTCGTTGACGTTAGCTATACATTCTGTAGTATTACTTCGAACTTTCTGGTAAATCTCCATGACTTTAGTTTTGGTATCTTCATTCCGCTTTTGACTACCGCTTCTGCTACTGCTTCCAGTTCTAATTTCCGCTCGATTAGCGCTTCGACTGCGGCTCCTTTGCAGTTTTAATTCCTCCAAATTTTTAGCTTCTTCTTGCAATACCGCTCTAACGCTGAGGGGTTTAGTCTGATCTGGTAAAATATTTCCAGTACTTTTAACTCTAGGAACGACTTTTTTATGGACGTTTCTGTGACTCTTAGCGCTGCTGACTCTTCTATTATCGTATTTAGATTTGGTTTGGGGGTTTTTCCCCGATTCATCTTTCGATGATGATTTCGTTACGATTGGAGGTTTCACTGGAGGGACGAAAGTTTCATTCAAAGCGGTTCTTACCGATTTAACAGGTTTAGTCGGTAATACAACCTCACTAGGTTCAGGCGTATAATTAGGAACCACTTCGGGAACTGTATTGAAATTAACAACATTCTTGCTTTTCTTTTTCTTACCAGCTTTTTTCATTGAAGATACCGGTTCTATAACTTCCTCTTTCTTTTTACTACTTTTCTTCTTCTTCGGCACTATCTCCTTTTCAATACTCAAAACTTTTTCGATATCTTTTTTAATCCTATTCTCGACTGGACGTGATTTCCCTTTTTTCTTCGTTGAAGTTTGTTCTAAACAAGCTGTTGTTGTAGATGATTGCAGGTTTTCTGGGGGTGGCTGTTTATTTTTGGTATCGGATGATTTTTTAGGTGGAACCACTTTCTTAGGGGGTTGAACCGGTTTATCCGAATGCGACGGTTTCTGAGTTACCGTCAAAGCTTCCGAATTATCGTTAGCGTTAGTGATAGTAACCGTAGACCAACTTATCGAGGACACCGATGCAACTTTAGGAGACTGTAGTAGATAAGGAGCGTTACTTGAAGCTTGCACATCGGGAAAACTAAATTTTTTCGTCAACGACGACGAAGACGACAAACTATCTTCGATGACTTTTTGAACGCTTTCATTAACGGTGTTTAAACGCGCAATCGTCGTTGAAACCATCTCTTTGAAATCGGCGATCTGTGGTCGGTCCTGCCTCCTGAAAGAAGCTAAAGTCGGCGTTTTCGGGCGTTGTTTATTCCTTAATTTTCGTCGCGGTTTATCTTGATTTTGTAAGTTTTGATCGAAGTGTTCTTCCCCTATTTTATAACTGGAAACGTCTTCTTCGACGTCCGATTCGTCCCCCGAACATTCTAACCTCTTCCTGTTACGTCTGAATTTAGTTTTGCGTGATTTTGGTTTGAGCGAAATCGCATCTCCTTGTTGGCTAGCCTATTTTTGTAAAATTGAATTAAAATTGCAGGAATCACCCCAATTAGCGAGAGCTCATCATCGTCGCTTTTATTGCTTTTGCTGGTAGGGTGATCCCCGCAATTATATTATGGAAACCTATTAAAACTTACCTTTTTAAGATCACATTTACTCCGGCTTTGGGTCAAAGAGCTGTTAGAATCATTCTCATCTTGTTTGCGTTTCCGTTTCTTCTTCTTCTTGTTATTATTACCTTTATTATTAATAATTATACTACTTATTGGTTGTAATTCAGGTTCTTCATTATTTAGGAAGATTTGAGATAATTTAATACCAGTAGAAACGTCAGCTTGTTTCTCACTACCTTCGTAGAAATCGACAACTTCCTGAATTGCCCCCTTTTTATTCCTGGATTGTTTCGATTCGATTTTATCCGAGTTAGTCTTCTGTATTTGACGTTTAAGTTTATTCTTCTTGTTTAATTTCTCCGTCAGGCTCGAATTAGTTTCGCTGTGGAATCTGCAAGTTAACCTTATAAGCTTAAAGAATTTATAAAAATGTCAAATGGGGGAAGTACCGATTATTCCGTTCGCATGATTGAATCAATTCGGAACAACCTTTCTTGAGGCCCTCTTTAATACTTTGAATGATATCCTTCGTGTGTCGTACATTATCTTTACTCTCGATAAAATGCGGTTCGTTGAAATTCAAATTGGTTCGACCTTGAATGAGGCGGATCCTATGCAAGAGGCTGTTGCATATCTGCGTCTTCTGAAGTCGCATTATGGAATCTGTCGTGTGGGGCTCGTCGATCATATCCTGCAAAAACGTATATGTATTTAGATTTGAATGTCATTTTGACGGATCGCGATTAAACGCGAGGATCTCGTTGTTTTTGCGCGTGAGACTTACGTCAAATTCCGTCGAAATTTTCATATAACACTAAAAGTTCCTTCCTTGGCATACGTGGTGGTCGCACTCGTGAGCGTAGCTTTCCCCTTACTAACAAACCGTTATGCGATCATTCTGCAATGGATTACGCGACGAATTGTTCACAGTTACTGATCGTGGATTTTGATTTTTTGTCTGTCAAAAGTGTTTTTTCGCTTGTTTGGTGTCAGAAGCGTTTTTTCTGATTTCGACAAACTCGATGGAAGTTTTGTTTTCAATGTCGGAATGTGATCGGTTGTCACGGTTTTATTTTAGAATAATAGTACCTTTGTTCGTGGCTAGATTTAAATTACGAGGGCAATAATAATTTTCTCAAGCTAAGTATGTAACATTTTTAGTACCAAAGTAGTCTAATTGAGATCTTGAAATCTTGAGAATTAGGAATAAATTTGCACGACGTTCGTAGATTGATCGTTAGTGTAATTTGATTTGAAATAAATATAAGTAGGCTTAATTTTGATGTTGATAATAAGTTTTGAACAATTTTTAAATCTGAAACTATAAAGCGAAAAATTTTTCAGTTATTTTTCGTTTTGTTTTAATGTTGAGATGACCTTTTAAAAGATTCAAGAATAGCAATAAAAAATGTCGTCGAAGACTATATTGGTTTTTCCAAAAGTCGCGTATATAAAAATACCTGCTTGAATTAATCGTTAGTTTGTCGCTCTTTTTACCATAGTCCTATTTTTACATGTTATTTTTTGTCCGCGTAAATATTTCCATAAATTAAAAAATTAGAATTTAAGCAATTCAATCTTCTGTTGTAGCGTTAATGTTTTGTTTTTCTATATTTTCATTTTAATTTTCAAATCCTCAAATTATCCGTTTTCAATAAAAAAATAATAAACATTATGTTGACAAAAGTTCGTTTTTTATTGTCCTCTTTTAAATGACTGAAATATGGTAACTTTAATTGCAATACATCTTTATACAACCAATAATTCGAAACAAATATCCCAAATCAACAATAAGACAATTATCATTCTTTACTAAAACAGCACGTCTATTGGAATTCATAGCTCAAGACGTGGACCAACATTCAACTTAATTTAATCAAATTCGATATCAATTTACGTTTTACGAACATGCAAACATTGTACAGAACAAAATCTCTTTAAGTACTAAGACTTATCTCAAGACTTGCTAAAATTTACATTTAGCTTATCAATACCCAAACCTTCGAATTATTTGAACAACACGACCTTGCAACGAACAAATTATCAACAATAAGAACAGTTCTAATCAACGAACACATTTTTGTTACATTCCTGCCATTAATTAATACAAACGGGATATAAATTACACTGTAGGTGCAACGAAAAACCTATCGACCTATTGCCCGAGTGGCGAGATTTAAAACCACGTCCAACGGTTCTTCCCTTCCGAAGTATGTAACTATTTTTTATACCAAATAGTCTAATTGGATCAAAACCTTGAGAATTTTGGAATAAATTTGCTTCTGCATTCGATCTATTGTAATAAAACATAAAACAAATGTAAGATGCTTCATTTTGATAATGACAGAAATTTTACATAACCTGAAACTAAAAGCGAAGTATTTTTCAGATTATTTTTCGTTTTGTTTATGTAAGTTTTCTTCAAAGGTATCCGGACACGACTAGATGGAGAAATTATTGCATGGAATAATACTTTCAACTTCCAGCAAATCAACACTGATGTTATCTATCTGCAGTCCCATTAGTGGTTTGTCGCTTTAAATACCATAAATAATTTTTACCATATGTCGTAAACATAGCATAAATTAAAATATTAGAATTAAGATTTTGAATCTTTGTAGCGTTAAGTCTTGAAATAGTTGTTCTAATCACAAATCCTCGAATTGTCCGTTTTCGTAAAAATTAATAAACGTATGTATTATGTGTGTACGTTTTTCTGCCTGTGCCAAATCTGTAACATTTAACCTTTTATGCACTTATATAACTTAAACATACAATAATATTGTTAACTGCAAAATCGTCTTTTAGATCTGCCATCAACAATAAGATTCAGATCTCAATTGAAGTAGCTTATTAATACTGTAGGGACGATATTTAAAATTATCTAGGTTGTTATTTAAAAAAAACAGAAGAAACAAATTATTATGAATTAGAATTATTATCAGATATGACAATCTTACAAGTTCAATTTTTTGCAAAAAGTTTATTTTCATTATCTGCTTCTTAAATATTTCGAATCCTGGAATTTGGTCTTTTCTTGAAGATATAGATACAGATATACATATGATTTGTGTATTTATAAGTATATTTGATGATTCAGTAAGACGAAAAGTTCAAACGACGTTAGCAAATCTAAGTATATCCGAACATGAAAGACGAAGAAGAATATAAACTCGGAAGAAGAAAAAATCTTACAACAGACGAAAATGGCGAGCTACGAAGAATCAATTTTAGAATTGACGAATTTAAAAGAAGAAGACGAATCTGAAAAGTTAATATTAATGAATCGTAGTGCAAAAACTAAAATGAAGTTGAAAGATATCATTCTGAAAAATCCTAAAGATATTTCCATATAAAACAATAAAAATATTATCCTAAAATAATATTTGAAGATGACTTTCAAAGATACCCAAAAAATACGAGAATTTACAGGATTTAAATGGATTTGAACGGAGACGAATTCAAAAATAATCGTCCTTTTGTTAAGCAATCTTTCAGTGTTGAAAATTGGTAATCCAATTTATTACATTTAGATTATGAAGTAAGCTCTGAGAATGAATTGGCTGAAAAATTATGTCCACTTTAATCAATGATGATTTCATTCTGAAAGATGACATTTCCCTTGCAGAAAACTGAGGGAGCGTCATCGAGCAAGATCCTTTATACCGGGTTTACAACGCCGTAGAACGATTTATAAACCAATTGCGTTCCATCATTACGGTAAATTTCCTGAAAGCTGGAAAAGAACAAGAATCCTCCCATCTTTAAAAAAGATGAACACCGTGGAGAATTACAGACCATCTTGATCATTTGGACCTTTGGAAACAATTCGAAAAGTGTAATTTATAAGCATGCATATATTTTAATACTAAATCATGGATTTCTCTAAAATTCGTTTGTGCTCGTTCCAGTTAAAACAAACTTCGCTAACACAATTTACTCTGAGGGAATTGGAAATTCAAAAACAAGTCTTTGGAAACCCAACCCAGATTGTGACGGATAGCATTTGACACGATAGATCAACGATTCTTAATGAACAAACTACAAAAACTGGGATTAACACCGAAAATTACAACAGGATTATCCATTCGTATCTAACTTGAAGATCTAATTACGTTTTATCATAATGGATACAAGTCGCAATAGAATTCCCCTTCATCTGGTGTGCCACATGGCTCAAATCTAGGTCCTCTTTTATTCAATTATACATTAACGACTTATTGATGCAATTAACATGTCCGTTATTAACTTATGCTGATGATTTGAAAATTTATAGTTGTATAAAATCCTGGAATGATGAAGAACAACTCCAAATGTAATTTAAATCGTTTTGAATGATTGAACAGTCAAAATTCAAATAAGGTTGATTCATTAATAAATGTTGCTTTATATCTTCCAAAAGAAAAGATCCACAATATTTCATTGGTATATATCCTAAACAGTAATATATTGCTCAACAAGTTAATGGTATTAAACCTTGGGGTGTACTTTTGACACTCGTATCAGCTTTTCTAACCATATTGACTCGATGTGACATCTGTCAAGAACGTTGAGTTTCGTAATGCGTTGTTGCAATTTTTTTAATAATATACAGTTGATGAAGACACTTTATTTCAGTCTAGTTGTGAGCAAATTGGAACCGAAGGATCTCGAGATATGACTCCTCAAAGTACCTGTCTTACAACTTTCCATTGAAAAAGTTCAGGGAAGATTTTGAAATATTTGTCTGTTTAAAAAAAAAACAGAAGAAACAAATTATTATGAATTATAGAATTATTATCATATATGTCAATGTGACAAGTTCGTATTTTTTGCAATAAAGTTTATTTTCAAGCTTCTGAATATTAAAACGAATCCTACAATACTTAGCTCAAGATTTGGACCAAATTCAACGGGAGAATCGAACCTTCCTTATCAACTTTCCTGTCTTGATTTCTTCATTCCTAGAATCTCTTTTTACTCATACCTTCTTAACACTTTTCTCAAACTAATCTTCTTCAAACGATCTCCAGTAAGACGAAGATGTTCTTAAGTAGCTAATCTTCACTAAGACTTGGACCATTTTATTGATTTAATTTACTTAATTAAATGCTTTTGTTTTTATTTTTACTTACAATTCTATCAACAATTTCAATTGTTATTATTAATTAACTGAGTTTTACGTTGTACATTATATGTATATTTAATTAATCCAAACTGGATATAAATTACACTTGGACAAAAAAAGCTATTATTATTACCGCATTATCTATTATAAAATGCCCCTGGCACAAAAAATATAACATAAATTCTAGGTTTGCTTTTCAAACCTTCAAGTTCAAGATCTTAACATAAAAATGAGTGCACATTCTTCTAAGTTACATTTCTTTTTCTTTGAAAAAATAAAGTTATGTTTTAGGATGCTAAAACTTCAAAACAGACGCGGAAAACTTGAAAGAATAGACTAGGTAATATCAAGTACATTTTTATTTTAATTTTCACAAAACATCATCAATATTTAGTGTTACCATCTCTAGCCCTAATTACCGCTTGTAAACGATTCTTCATGGAATGAATAAGTTTAATCGCGCTGTCTTGCGGGATAGCGTCCCACTCTTCGGTAAGTGCTGCTTGAAGTTCAGTTCTCGTAACTGGTGCAGGATTTCTAGCCCGAATTTTCCTTTTGAGTTCATCCCACAGGTGTTCAATAGGATTCAAGTCCGGGCTGCGCGCCGGCCAGTCCATAACTCGTATTTCAAGTTCTTGCAAGTAACGCCTTACGAAAACTGCACTGTGTGGACGGCCATTATCTTGCATGAGAATGAAGGTTTCCCCGATAAAACCAACGTAAGGAACGACATGGTTCTCTAGAATTTCTTGGATGTATCGGTTCGCAGTCAAACCTCCTGCTCGGCCGCCGGTTTCAATAAAAACCAGCTCGGTTTTTGCGTCCATAGAAATGCCAGTCCACACCATACACGAACCTCCTCCAAAAGCCACCTTTTCTGTTATGCAGCATTGTGCGAATCTTTCTCCCGGCCTTCTGTATACTTTTGCTCTTCTGTCACTGCCGTGCAAACACACTCTGAACAGTACAGAGCGCCATTGCTCGTTTGTCCAATCAACATGTTCTCTTGCGAAACGGAGACGAGCTGCTCGATGAGCTGGGGTCAATTTTGGACCCGTAGCTGGCCTTTTTGGACTAAGGTTAGCTGCCTTGAGTCGTCTTCTGACTATCCACCGACTAACAGCCACTCCCCGCGTTTCTCTGAGCTCCCGTTGAATTTGTACGCCGGTGAGAGCCCGATTTCTTAAAGAGCTCTGGACAATGAAACGGTCATCTCTCACTACTGTGCACCGCTTTCTGCCGGAACCTCTTCTTCGATGAAAGCTACAATTCTCCTGGTATCTTCGGTAAACTCTTGACACGGCAAACTGACTCATGTGCAGCACCCGAGCGACTTCCCGTTGATTATGGCCTTATTGCAATAATGCAACCGATTGAGCAGCTATTTCGATTGTAGTATTCATTAGCAGCTAATATTCCTAAATGTAGCTGACGGAAATGTATATCGGTTGACGTTTGACAATCAACTAATACTGGTTGATAAGGTAGAAAGGCTTTTAAACGACCTACTGGCTTGCAAAGAACAATGATGTCAACTTATACAAAATCTTGTGATTATCGATCACAACAAATTGTAGGGTAGTCTAAGTGTATAAGAAACGTAAGTTAAAAGAATATGCACTCATTTTAAAGCTAAGATCCTGAACTTAAAGATTTTGAAAGCAAAAGTGGAATTTAAGTTTTAGTTTTTGTGCCAGATGTAATTTAATGCGAGTGTGCAGCCTGAGTCGATTTTTTTGCTCCCGAGTGTAGATTGAGACTGTCCCTTTTGAGACTCTCACGGACGTCAAACCTCTCTAATCGGCTTATAGACCCTCACGAGGGTATGTGGCGTCAGCGGAACTATGCCATTAGAGCACCCACCCGGGCAGAATCCGAGTGTCGATACAAAGGGAGAGAATCTGACGAACACAAGAGCTGTAGAGGGACAACTCGCACTAACGCACACCTCGTTGCATCAAAGCAAAATTTGAGTTCGAACTAGCGTTCGTATTAAGTAACAACCTACTTACTACACAACCTATCTTTCGTTAACTTCCATTCGTAATTTCACGAGAAACCATTCCCAAAATTTCAGTAAAACTACAAGAATTCAATTCGTCCAATGTAAAATAACACAACCGTCTCTATAGATGATACCTCTACCGTTGTCGACGGTCAACTGAACCGCTATTCAACGGCATGCGCGGTTTGTCGACCTTAGGTCGTTAAAATGTTATTGTGACGTCAACCGGAAGTTATAAAAATGTCATTAAGTCTGTATTGTTGTTATTCCGTAAGGATGTCATCTTATAATGGAACGGATAATTAAAAGTAAATAGAAAGAATAAATAATGTTCTATTCTAGAGAAAAGGAGCAATATACAGGGTGTTTCAATAGTGCGGTGTCGGTCGGTATCTCGATACTTGTTGAAGATAAAAAAAACTTTTAAAATGAAAGTGGTTTCATTCTTAAGGGGGACGATAGCTTAAAATTGCTTTCGTTTATACAGGGTGTTTCGTTTATACAGCCTTTAAAATGCAAAAATTCATATGACGATAATGTTAGTACTTTATATCAAGTTTTGCGATAGTTCTTACTACAAAAGTCCTATCTCCTAAATTCATTTTTGCTAGATGTGTACTCCAACTCTCTTTCCTATCACTTTTGGCTTTAGTACAGTCTTCAACGACTTGTAGTGAAACGTCCACAATTTTTTTTTTATTTAGAAAAGTTTGAGAGCTAATTTTTTTTTAATCTTATAAATTAAAAGAAAACTTCATTTCCAGATCGGAAAATCTTTATTTGACCCTAGAGGTGCAAAAATCGTCAACTGCATCATGGAGAAAGCCGAAGAAAAGAACGTTAAAATACACCTCCCTGTAGATTTTATTATCGCCGATAAGAAAGCCCAGGACGCCGAGGTATCCCAACCTGATTTCACTCATTTTCAACCTCAATATTAAAAAGTTAAAAATTTAACAAAACCCCCTTATCGAACTCTGTAGGCAACGGAAGTGACCCTAGAAGATGGTATCCCCGATAACAAGTTAGGTTTAGATATCGGGACGAAATCGCGACAAATCTTAGGCAGCGTTATAGAGCGTGCCAAAACTTTAGTTTGGAATGGACCTCCTGGCGTATTCGAGTTGAAAAAATTCGCCGGCGGTACTGAGGTATTCATTAATAAGGTTATAGAAGCGACTTCGCGTGGTTGCACCACTATTATCGGCGGTGGTGATACAGCTACTGTCGCTAAGAAGTTTAAGGCGACCGATAAGGTATCTCACGTTTCGACAGGAGGTGGAGCAAGTTTAGAATTGCTAGAAGGTATTTTCGGTAATAATCGATCATCTTAATCTTGTTTTAAATAATAATTTTAGGAAAGAAATTACCTGGTGTCGCTGCTCTGACAGATATTTAAATTTTAAATTTAAACGAGAAGACCGCATTTTTTCAAGGATGATCCGATTAAATTTGCAGTGATTTATTTTTTGTTTTGTAATAATATAAATCAATTATATGATCTTCAAAATAAATCCTGTTTATGTCACCCGGAAAAAAAAATCAAGCGTATCTTTATAAATTAATCTGCGATCATTCTCAATCAATTTTTTTTTTAATCTTACAGATCGGCAGCTCACTATACGACGAAGAAGGTGCTAAAATCATTCAAAAACTACTCGACAAAGCGAAAGCTAACAACGTTCAAATTCATTTACCAGTAGATTTCGTAACTGCTGATAAATTCGCTGAAGACGCTCAAGTAGGCGAAGCCACCGTCGAAAGTGGCATCCCCGACGGTTGGATGGGATTGGATGTCGGTCCGAAAAGTTCCGAATTATTCAGGGAACCGATCGCCAGGGCTAAAGTGATCGTTTGGAATGGACCGGCTGGTGTATTCGAATTCCCAAACTTCAGTAAAGGTACTAAGAGTTTAATGGACGATGTCGTTAAAGCTACCGAAAAAGGTGCTATCACTATCATCGGTGGTGGTGATACTGCGACTTGTTGTGCCGAATGGGGAACTGAAGATAAGGTCTCGCATGTTTCTACAGGAGGTGGAGCTAGTTTAGAGTTGTTGGAAGGTATGTTTAGTTGGGAATTTGCGTTTAAATAGTTTAAAATCTTAATTTTCTCTTTACAGGAAAAGTATTACCTGGTGTTGTAGCTCTTAGTGATCCACAATGAAGACGATAATTCCAATTTGCAGCAATTTTATGCGCAAATAATTATAGGAAATCTCTAAAATCTGGATTAGGACAGAAATAATCTACTGCTTTTCGTTTTTAACTTTTATTATTGTTGTTAAATTTACATTTGTATATATAAAATAATAAAGGACTTATTATAATGATTGTTTTATTTTATTTTATTTTTTATATTAAAAAAAATACTGAGGAAATGTTAGTTGTCTTCTGTTCCAGCTTCCTCTTTCAATTTTTCTACAAATTCTGCAAAAAAAGATTATTTATTATTTATTTGGGAATTAATTCAACGTTATTCAAAGAGATATCACACAATCGTGCACTTATTCCAACACGGTCGATAGGAACGAATTGAGATGGGCTAAAATAAAACGTTTAGTTCATGATAAGTTCATAAAACAAATAGTGATAAATTACACTGTTTTCGTGTGTTCTGCAGTCCCTTGCGTTTCGATACATTTAAGTTTAAGGAGATCGTCTAGTGTGTCAGATTAAAAAAATCAAAAGAAAATGGCTGAAAGGATTTTTTCATGCAACTTTCAAACACGATTTTTTCTAATTGATGCTATGATGGCTGAAAAGATTTTTCGAAATAAACAACTTTCAAACGCGTTTTTTTCAAAACACGATTGTTCTAATTGTTACCATGATATCTCAAAAACTATTTAATTGATTCTGCCCAAATTTATACAGCATGTTTAATACATATAAAACTACAAGTTAAACTACAATAATTAAGATTGCTTCGTTAGTTTTCTTTTTATCAGCTATATATAGACCAAAAAAAGTACGAAGAATTGATTTTTTTTCCTAAGGCGCAAAAGAATATGGTTTTTCTGGAATTCTAACTTTATTTTAGTTCCATGTAGAGCCTCAAGTATCACGATTAAAATAGCGTTTGTTTTTTTGATTTCAGGGTACAGGGTGTTTCAAAACTTAGCAATGTACCAAAGTTATGTTTTTCTTAATGGAACACTCTGTATTTTATGCCATTTTTGAGTTGTACACTGAAATCTAGATCAACTTAAGGTTTCCTATGTCTAATTAAAGTTATCGAGTACAGGTCGTTCAAGTAGCGAGGCCAAACCATGTGAACTTTTTCGTGCATAACTTTATTATTTTAAATGGAACACCCTGTATGTATTTATGTTATCAGATAGAACATTTTATTGTCTAGAAACCAGTATCGGGAATTCCTAGATCTAGATTTCAGTGTACAACTCAAAAATGCCATAAAATACAGGGTGTTCCATTAAGAAAAACAACTTTAGTACATTGCTAAGTTTTGAAACACCCTGTATATTGCCTATTCTTTTTATATTGTAGATCTAATCGACCTACATATATTCCAGTATGTAACTTTTTCAAAATTGTTATTTTGACTACCAGAGATCACGGCGTTCCTAATGTTACACCCTGTATATGTATTTCTATCACAAAGTTTGTTTAAATGTTAATAAAAATGATATATAATTTATATATTGTTATATTGTAATGGTTTTTCGAAAAAAAAATCCCCAAGAAAGCATTAAAATACGGCCTTCACACTAGACGACCCCTTTAACGATTATAAGAGGTACCAACCCCCAATAAACATTAAGGAGATATAACAATCTCAAAAACACCTTAAGCAATATTGTTCTGAATTTATCACTCTTTAAAATCCTATGGTTGAACAAGGACGACTAGTCGAAGGTGTCTAGTCATACTCAATGATTCTTGAGCTCATTCGAACGGATTCAATTGTTTTATCCAGGAAATTGTAACGCGAATCTAGCTTCCTCTCTGTCTGTCCGGTCCAATCTTTACAAGTAACAAACAGCTAAAATTGTAGCGGTTCTCAACACCCCAATAAACAAGATGACATTGTTTTGACGCCATTTTTTCTTTAAATTAATTATGTCACAGTCGTACGACGTCATTTTAAAGGCTGTGACTGACGTCAAGCTGGTCAATAACGTATTTATGTACGCTAATTATAACGAAAATTTTTCACAATTTAGTACATAAATTAATGAAATAAAGAAAATATGCCGTATTTTTGACGTAGTTCTAAATACACGTCATTCCTCTGTATAAAAATGCTGTCAAAATTATGCCTAAAACATGTCACACTAACGAGGTCGCATTTATATTTATATTCTAACATAAATTTGACTTTCTTTATAGATCATTACGAAGTTTATGACGAATAATCACTTAAAACTGACGTCAGATTGTTTTCTAGAGCAACGAGAAGTTAAAAAAATAGATTTTGAGTTAGAAAAAATTCTGTATGTATGCGAGGCTAGTTAGTATTATCTTTGAATGTTTGGAATAATTTAAACGCAGTCCAAAACAAGTGCAAACTAATTAAGAGTGATATCTTTCATATACGAATGACGACAGTACAATTTTATGAACAATTCTGTCACTTACTCTGTATAATATCTCCCAGCAAACAAGGTGACGTTATCTTTACGTCATTTTTTCAAATTAAGACGTCATATTGATCGAAAAATGACGTGATTATGATATAATAATACGAAAGTATCCTTAAAATGCTAAAAAGACGTCACATTAATGACGTAATTGTTCTGTTTCTAATAGTCTAATTTTCATGCTATGCAATCTATGACATAATCACGTGATCCAGCCGCCATTTAGATTTCATATTTAGAGGAATTTTTGGAAAAATTTCAATAACATTGAGCATAACTTAATATGCTTGAAAAATGCAAAATATTTTTATGAATGATAGAACTTACCGATTATAAAATTAATGTGATTCTCGTGACGTGTTTTAGCTTCTTCAATTGTCGATTCGTAATCCTTCATATTACCGTTTAAATATTGCGCTTTAGCAAGAAATAGGCGGGCTCTGAGATGATCCTCGTCTAATCTCAGGGCGAATTTAGCGTCAGAAATGGCGTTGTCGTAGAGTTTTAATTTGATGTTTGTTAAACAACGGTTGTTATATAACATGCAGCTATCTTTTATCTGTTCTATTGCCTAAAATATTAAAATATAATGAATTTAGATTATTAAAATAAATATCATTTACTTTATTATAACAATTTAAAGCGCGTTCGTATTCTCCCCTCCTAAACGCCAAACTAGCTTGTTTTTTAAAAGTTTCCATCTTTTCTTTCCTAACCAATTTATCCTTATATCTCCTATCGGCGTCCTTGGACACCTCCTCCATAAAAGCTTCTGTAAAGCAAACTTCGAACTTGGCTAAAATAAGTTAATTTTGAATAACCTGCCTTGAGACATAGTATCCGGATTTTCATTCTTTAACAGGGCTTTCTTATTGATAATGGTCCGATCGGATTTTACCTTTAAAACCACATTCTTCTCGTCTAATTTCTCCACCATAGTCTGATCTGAATCTTTCAGGTATTGGTCGGCTTCTAAGAGGCCGATATTCTGGAGCTTTTCATCTTGCGAATTTAACTTCTTCACTATCTTGTTGACTTCGGTAACGCGATGCATGAAATTTGTAAATTCCTCTTCGAATCTGCCTAAATCCTGATACATTATTACCTGAGTTAAACTCAACAGGACTTGACAATATTGATTATCTAAATACAATGTTGAAAGGTTACTATGACTACAAATAAATTCGATTAAATTTTATTGCTTAAAACTTTTATTTAGGTACATAAAATAAATATCACTTTACGAGTTCTAATAAGCCAGTTTTCCCTGATAATTTAATTATATTGCCCGTTTTGAAATATTTCGTAGCGTTTTGTACTCCTACTACGCAAGGTAAACCGTATTCTCTAGCGACGACAGCTCCTAGAATGATAAAATTTAATAATTTGAAGCATAAGAGACGTTTTAATTGTGATCTACCGTGTGATATAAGCCCACCGAGTTCTGTTACGACTCCGGAAAGCATTGGAAAATATGGTGACCAAGCTATATCTGTGCTGATTGTAATTAAAATATCTCCTGCAAAAATAAAATTCATAAAATGCTTAGCCTCTTCAGGAATAGTATGATTAATTGTTGATAAGATAGGTTGGTAACCGAACTAGTTAGTAAATTGAGACATCTAGCGGCTGACTGACAATTCACGTCCTGTCAATAACTTCTGACGTCGTCCGATAGAGGGAACGAGTTTAGAATTGGTTTATTATCCGAATTGATTCAATAATAAGGACGCTGATGAGACCCAAACAGGCTATATTGAAACAAAATAATTTTACCTGGTTGTATTGATTTAGCTTCTTTGATATCGGTGATAACACAGGCTCTTGCAACTAGATTTCCTTCATATACAGGTGTCCCTTTTAATTGGATCTCACCATTGCCAATTTCAAATTCTTCAAGATTAAAATCTGTATCGGGAATTGGGATGCCTTGATTTATTTCCGGAAATTGCAATTTATCCCATTTTTCATATTGACGTTTCCGCTTAGAAGCCCTAATTTTTTAAAAAAAGCTTACTAATCAATATTTAATTGATGAAAAAATTATACTTAGAAATTAGTTCTGGTGATATTTGTCTTGATATAGTTTTTAATTCATCGTGAGTTAAAAAGAAAACTAAATCCGGTTCTGGAATCAATTCTTCTAATACCATTTGTTGTCCTAATTCCCTATAAGCTAACCTAAACCTATTAATACCCCTGATTAACTCTGATTTGCTCTTTTCTCTACCAGCTACAGCTTCTCTGCATTTTTTAACTAAATATTTGAGGATGTACCTTCAATCAAATATAATAAAATAAGATATATGGTTCTAGGGAGATCTAAAATTATTTTACCTGGTGAGTCCTTTTTTGGGCGAACTTAATTTAGCAACAGTTTCTTCTACGGTGAGGCCTTGAGCTTTCTTAGTAGTAGTTTCACTGATACAATTCGCTTGGAGCATCGATATTACGATACTAGGATCCATCGCCCAGGTATTTTCCCGAAATTCAAACTAAAAATTAATTTTAATCAAATCAATTTTTGACAGGAGAAAAATTGCTGACCTCCCTAAATAATCTATGGCCATGATTTGATAAAAATTCATCCAAACTCTTCCTGATATTTGGGCAATTATCCTGCAACCATTCCATCCCATCTTCTGGATTTATTTCCAAAAAAGCTTCAGCTTTTTTGGCTTTTTTTATATTGGTTGTAATCTCTTCTAGTATCACCGGAATTTCAGCCGATTCAACTGAGGAATTCGTGGATAATAATAAGGCTACATCAGTATAATGTTCGTCAGTGAATTCTTCAAAATAAAATCAAATTTTAAGAGAGAATTTTGGGCTAATTATAATCGGCATACTTTCATTATTTTCGGCCATTGTAACCATCGCCGCCATTTGGTACATAACACTGGTTACTGAAGTGTGTAGATGATACTTAATCAAAGTGGTGATGTTATCGAATCGCTTTTCGATTTTATCCAACATTTTTTTGGATGAATCGCAAGATCTAAACTTGATCTCCCAATAATTATTGAATCTCGATACTTTTTCAATGATTTGTTTGTTATTCCAAGTAAATCCGAAGAGTTTTAAATTGTGTTTTAGAGCTGCAACACCTCTGAGAGCTCCACTTCGTTCAAGAGCAATTTTGAGGAGATTTTCATCCAAAACTAAATGGCCGAAGATGGCTAAATCCACGACTTGAATGCTGATTGTTAATTTATCCCCAACTTTACCATACATGTACTAGAATTTTGAAAATAATATAAATAATAAATCCCTATTTAAAATAAAATTAATTAAGTACTGTTAACATATCCAAAAACATCGTATGCGATGATATCAATAAAGGTCCGAAATTATAGGGATTTGGGCGTCTAAAATACGATTCTGTTTGCATAGTTTTATCCAGGATTCTCATCACTACAGATTGAGAAAGAGGTGTTACAGCACCTTTAACAACTTCACCTATATTAGCTCTGGTGTACATGCTTTTCTGGGAATAAATTGGTGTATCGAACTCGTGCTGTAATTCCCAATCTGTCCAATTGTTCAAACTTGTTATAGGTCGAGATTGAAGTAGGTACAAATTATCCTAAAATCAAGATGATTGAATAGGTTTAATTTAGTTTTTAATTAAAGATTTATCACCTCGCAAAACGCCCATTCGATATCTCGGGGATTCCCGAAACGTTTCTCTAATAAAGCACCAACTTCACCTAATCTTAAAGCTTGATCCTCACTAATGCTTAATTTTTGTGTTAAATTAAAATCGACTTGCTCCTCTTTAGTACCCTGATTATCATCTTGCAATGTTATTTGAGTCCGTTTCGCACCAATTTCGCTTCTTAATATGCTGACGTCATCAGTGTGAGTTCTCGAAAGTATTATAGTATCCGGATCTGAACTGCCCGAAACAACACTCTAAAATAAATCTTCATTTTTAACCGGAATTAATCGTGGATTAAAAATTAAATTTGCACCTCTCCTAAACCATAATTAGATGTTATCACCATCTGGAGGGGGTCACCAGTTGAAGGATGACAGGTGAATAAAACACCAGCACTTTCAGCTGGTACCATCCTTTGAACAACCACCCCCATTTTCGCGTCGATGGAAAGTCCATGGCGTCTAACAAAATAAAAATTGATTACGGATATCATTGCAAACTAATCAAGATTCACCTGCGATACTCAACGCTTTGGAAGGTGAATAAAGATGCCCAACAACACGCAACCGCCTTCAGTACATCTTCGTTACTAACACAACCTAATAAACTGGTATTTTGACCAGCTGCAGATAAATCTTCTGAATCCTCATCCAAACCTGAAGATCTCACAGCCCATTTCCAATTTTCACCGGGGAATTCCCCAATTTTCCCAATTATCTGCTCCCTAATCTTGTGGGCGATTGGGATTTTTGTGAAGATTTGAACAGTGCTTTAAAATAAATTTTAAAATAATTTTTTCGAATTCCTAAATGAAGTATGCATACTCGTCACAAGCTGTTTGGATATCTCCTTCTTTCCTACCGCAACAAACATCTTGTAAATTCGCTATCGCCAGCGATAATTCCGGATTTTTATCAAGTTGGTATTGAAATGATGTGCTGGTGATGACAAAGCCTTCAGGGATTTTAAACTGCAAGCTTAAACGATATATAATTATGTTCGGAAAAATGGAGATATCTTTACCTTATCAATATCTAAAGTTGATAACATTCCTAAGGAGTTCCCTTTACCACCTGTGAGTCTATGATCTAAACATTCTAAACTAGTTAATGGGGTTACGAATAGATCTTCAGGATTTTCAATTTTTTAGGTTTAAGTAGAGGTGGTGGTAAACCTTGGTCGTGTCCTGTAAGGCTTGCTTTTGATCAATTTAATTTAATTCTTATAAATTTTGGGACCTACCAGGTGTTTGATACCAAAATCTTAAAATAGCTTTGGCTTGATCAGAATTAATATCACATTCGGCGGTAGCATTCTTTGAAATCCACCCTTTCTTGTTAGGATTCCGAATTAAACTTGTTTTATAAGTATTAACGTGACAAACGCATTTATAACTCCTACCATTAGCTAGGAAATGCATTGTGAACACGTTAGGGACGTCACCGTTCTCAGCAAGATTTTCAAGCTGGATATCATTGGAGGAAATGCTGAATAATTCACCTGCACTTGTTAGAATACTCCCATATCGAAATCTATTAAATTTCAAGACGATTAAATTGAGTTATCAAATCGTTTTGATAAATTTATTACTGTGTGCAACCCATTTTAATAGATTTAGCCCCGATTGAGAAAACGGTGCCGTCTCTCATGATGGCGAAGATGAAAAAATCTCTTCGTAAATCTTGATTGTATCCCGAACCGATTTGGCGTCTTCTCCAACTTGGCATGTACAGGAAATTATCTTCTTTTAACGATTTTGCGTTGAAGAAGCCGTTTAAAGCTCCGTATTGTTCGTATCCATAATCGTTACCTCTGAAATTATAAATTAGGCCTTTTTTTGAGCTAATGATTAAAATGGTGCTTACAACATATTGATCCATTCACCATCTCGCCAAGATTCTCTTGTAACAGCTTCAGTTAAAAGATCTATATTGAGGTCTTGGGGGTGGTATAAAGGTGCAGATCCAGAATTCCATCTTTTAAAATTTATTGAATTAATTAATTAATTAATAATGAGAGGACCAGCTTGGATATAAACTTACAAGAAGTGGAATTTGACATGTTCGATTTCGCCTTGGACTTCATGATTGTAATTTTGAACGCAACACCTCATTAGACCATTATAAGTTATACGCAATCTTCTAAATGGTTCCAAAATTTCAATATTTAATCCGCCTACTTTCCATCGTTTTGCGATTAAGCTGCATATTAAAACGTTAGGTTCATCTATGGGAGAAATAATATAAAAATAATTTTTTCATTTTGGTAAATTAGTCTTCATTTAAATACTTGGTAATCTATATATTTTGCCGTCGCTGCTTCTATATTCAATTGAGACTTCAGCGTGGAGTGTTGATTTTAAAGTAATCTTCAGATAAAAATAATTCCCCGTGGTGTCGCTTCCATAAATGAGTTGGGAATCTGTCTCCTAAAATAAATAAGTTTAGATTAATATTTAATAAAAAAAAACCATCATTTAAATTACGTTATCTTTAAGATATTCTTTAGGCGCTTCTTTTTCTTGATCTGAAATATTTTCCAAATCATTCCTCCAATCTTGTTGGAATTTCCTCACGTATGATTTCGCTATTAGAGCTTTAGCCAAACTGTACCACTCTATCAATCGTTCAAATTAAATCAAAATATCCACACGTTATATTTAATCTTACCTGGTTTAGTGTAAGCTCCATTTTGCTTAGGTTTCAACAAGAGAAGATAAAGAACTATAGGTGCTAAAAATAAAGATATGTAATAGATCAAATAGAAGAGGTCCATCTTTGGACCTCTACCACAATAGTGTAGGTATCGAGTTTAAAATTTGTGAGTCGCGATTTTACATGCAGGTGTCTCGTTGAAATACTGATAAAAATAAGCGATGATATCTGAAGTGGGCTCCGATAAGACAAGATGAATTAACTATAGATGAAACATGTGTGATAATTTTTATTGTATTTTTAAATATTAGTTAGAATATGAGACTTGAAACTAACTTTAATTAATTCAACGACATGCATCACTTGAATCTTTAAAAGGAAATAATTATCCGGGTACATAGGTATTGTTGCATTGCATATATTGTTACATGAATGTGTAATTATATTTCGTAAAAACAAGCCAATTAAGTTTAAAGGTCATTACCGAGTTTACATCTATCACTATTTCGATTTATCTAACACTACATCGTGAAATATGAATTACATATGTAGATAAAGGTTATCTTTGTATAGTAATGCAGTTATTCGAGTATTATAAATAGGATATGCAAAAATACATATATCATTACAAGCGTGTAGTATCTACGATTAAATGATAAAGTCCAAGTAGTTTATTTCATATTCATTATTAATACAGTCTTGTATGGTGAGTGGAGAGTGAGGTAAATTCAAAGTAATTTTTTGAATTGCATTTCATTAAATAATTGTTTAAATTATACCAAAAACAGATCAAAATTTGAAGTAGAATTTTGAGGAAATGATTGATAGTCCAGAACGATTGTGAGCGACCTCTTAATTTGTTATTTAAAAATGGGTCGTCAACGAGCCCTGTCACTTTGTCACTGTTACTTAGACTTAGATTGTCTAATATTAACATAACAACAATGGCAACAAGATGGAAGAAACCTAGAAAAACTTGAAACAACTCTCAAAAGCATGATTTTGAAAATAAAAGAGGAGTTATGTGCGGCGGACGACTCAGACTTTGGAAGAATCTAGAATATGTTTTAAAATTTTGTAAAAATGATGTTTATATAGCCGGAATTTTGCAAAAATGGGCGTAATGTGGGATAATTTTGAAAAAATAAGGCTAATCTAGTCCAAATTTCGAAAAAATAAGGCTAATATAGTCGGAATTTTGAAAAAAATGAGGTTAATATAGTTGGAATTTCGAAGAATGAGTCTAATATAGCCGGGATTTCGAAAGTGAGGCTAAAATAGTTGAAATTGAGGAAAATGAGGCTAATATAGTCGAAATTTTGTTGAAATCGGGCTCATATAGTCGACATTTAGAAAGTGTTAAGCTAATATAGTCGAAATTTTCAAACGTTGAGGCTAATATACAGGGTGACATAGAAAAAAGTACATTGCATAGTGCCACACAATAGAGGACACTAAAATAAGAAAAAAGTTCCTATGAACATGGGTCCGCAAGACCTTCGGTTAAAAGATACGGGGTGTTGAATTTTTTTTTAATTTATTTGCAAAAACAATGATTAATTAAAACAAAAAATTAAGTTTTTAGAAGATGTTCAAATTGTTGCCCTTGTACTTGAATACATTTTTCCATTCTTCTTCTTAATGATTGACGGCATCTTTGAAATATTCCTGGGTTATTACGAAATCTATCTGCCGATTCCATAATTCTTATCCACAATTGTTCTTCATTATGTATTTCTACAGCATAAACTTCATTTTTCATAAATCCCCAAAATGAAAAATCGAGGGGATTAAGGTCGGGACTACGAGCTGGCCAGGGTACAGGCCCCCCTCGACCAATCCACATATTTCCAAATCTCCTGTCCAAATATTCCCTTGCCACTCGAGAAAAGTGAGCTGGCGCCCCATCATGCATGTAATACATTCTTCCAGTAATGGCCAATGGGGCATCCTCTAATAATGTTTTAAATCATTCTCCAAGAAATTTCGATACAGTGCACCTGTCAATCGATTGGGCAATCGAAATAGGCCAATTAAATAATTGTCAATTATACCTGCCCACGCATTAATTGAAAACCCATATTGGTGACTTCGAATTACAGTTTGATGAGGATTTTCAGGTTCAGTATACCATCACGACTAAAACCAGCTTCGTCAGTAAACAAAATTGATGAAATAATGTTTTGTCTTTGGTTTTGCAACCATTGGCAAAATTGTACACGAGGAACAAAGTCATGTTCCAATAGTGAATGAATTTTTTGGAAATGATATGGGCGAAGAAGTTGTTCTTTGAAAATTTGTCTAACTGATTCACGGTTACGGTTTCGTACCGCTGAACTTGTTTTTCTGGTGCTTGTTCTTGGATTATTTTCTACCATTCGTAAAACAGTTTCTTCGTTTCGCACAGTGCGACGAGTTCTGGAAACCCCACTATTCAATTTTGGTTTTCTAAAACAGCCATCTTCTCTCAAACGCCTATGCACATCAATAAATGTTCGAACATTAGGAACTTGTCTTAAAGGATATCTTTCTCGATAAATACGTTGAGCTTCGTAAGAATTTGATCTAGCTTCGCCGTAACACATAATCATGTCCCTGTATTCTTCAAAAGTGTAGTGAACCATTTTTGAAAGCAAATTTGAATAATCAGTGAGAAAACCAATGAAAAACTTAATCATTCAAACAACAATTACATCAGTTTGACAAGTGTTATTATGACACATTATTCAATTGTTATTTTTTGATTAATTAGCGTGCATTGTCGGCTTTCAGATCCATTTGTACTGGAACCATAGATATTCAAAAAAAAACCCAAAAAAAGAAATAAAATTCAACACCCCGTATCTTTTAACCAAAGGTCTTGCGGACCCATGTTTATAGGAATTTTTTTTCTTATTTTAGTGTCCTCTATTGTGTGGCACTATGCAATGTACTTTTTTATGTCTATGTCAGCCCGTACATTTTCAAAAAATGAGGCTGATATAGAGTCGAAATTTCGAAAAAATGGGGCTAATATAATCGAAATTTCGTATTTCGCAATTATTATACAAGGTTAAAGCTAATTCACATGCTAAATTTCGAAAAACGGAGGCTAATGTAGTCGAAATTTCAAACAAATGAGGCTAATATAATCGAAATTTGGAAAACATGAGGCTAATACAGTCTAAATTTCGACAAAATAAGGCTCATATAGTTGACATTGCGAAAGGGTTTAACTGATATAGTCGAAATTTTGAAAACCTGAGGCTAATATAGTCGTCATTTCAACCAAAATGAGGTTAATATAGTCGGAGTTTCGAAAAAATGAGGTTAGCATAGTCGAAATTTCGGAAAAATGAGGATAATAGTCGAAATTTGGAAAAAATTAGGGTAATATAATCGAAATTTCGAAAAGTGAGGCTAATATAATCGAAGTTTCGAAACATTTTGACTGATATAGTCGAAATTTCTAAAAAATGAGGCTAATATATGTAGTTGAAACTTCATTTTTCTCAACTATGGTAGCAGGCTAAAACTTGACAACAATATAGAACAAATCTAAAACATCTCAAGTAGCTTTTGAAGTTTTGAGAAAATCTGAGGCTAATATACGAGTAGTAGAAATTAGTCAAAATTTCGAAAAACTGGGGTTGAAATTGGAAAGATAGGGTTAACATAGTCCTTTTTCTCAATTGTGGTAAAAGACCTTGGGAGGTTGGAACAATATAGAACAAATGAGGGTCATTCTAGAATAGTTTTTCTTAAGTTTTCAGAAAAAAAAATGGAGCTAATATAGTTGAAATTTCAAAAAAGTTAGACTAATAAAAAGAAAATAGATAAAGCATTAGAAGCGACCTACGTGGTTTCGCCCTCCCAGGTCTCATCAGCACAACTCTGCAATGCAATATCTAATTTCATTGGGCTCTCAATCTTAATTGTATACTATGGGCGCCTATTACAGGCAGTTTTGTTTACCTCAATTTTACCTCATATAACAATAAAGTTGTTTAAATGTTTACTACTTTTAGAAGTTGTTCATTGTATTTTCCTTCTTAAATATTCTCTTCGCCGCAGTGTTCCTCAAATAATTCTGAGAAGCCTTCTTTCCCAATGTTATCATCAAAAACTATGTCCTCAGATCCATTCTCAGATCTTAAAATCCTTTTAAATACTGCTTTAGTTTCTTCTTCGAAATTCCTAATATAGATGGTTTTGCATCGTGTAAAATCTTATTTAATGCCTACCCTAAACAATTTTTACATCTGGGATACCGCAAGGAATCACGTTGTGACCGATGCTGTTTATTATATATAATAAAAATCCTTGTATTGTATACAATCAAACGACGACGTATCGATATCAAAGGATTTAAAGTTCCCGCTCTTAAACGGAGTATAACAAGTTTATTACACATTACCCACTACTACAATAAACAGGTGTTACAGCGAAAGATCCAAGTCACCTAACGACTTCGTGGTGTAGATTCTGTTTGATCTGTTGACCTTTTCCTCTCGTGAGACAATCGCGCACGGCTTAAGAGTTACCACGAGAAAAATGTCGAGATTACTTCGATAATTGTACGAAAACTAGTGTCTTGCACGTCCTCGTGTGATCCGCATTTTTTGAATTTGCGATTCGGAAAATCGCCCCTACAAAGTGATAAGAAACGTACGAAACCTGTTGGAAACTGATTAATCCGCACGGGAGCAAAATCCAGGTGAGTTTAGCCGCTATTTTCGGTGAGATTTCACCCCGTTTCGCGGCGATTTCTCTTATTTCGTAGTGGATTTTTTTTTTGTCGTCTTTCGATAAAATCGGGGGAAAAAAATTGCGCCCGAGGCTTTCCGTTTCCACGGCAAGGATATACCATGTGACGGCTATCGCTAACGCATGATTGGCTAGTTGCGAATGCTCGTGGTAATTTGATATATTTTTTTTTTGTTTCACGGAGGAAAATACTTTATAGACTAGTTTTGCAACTATATACTGACAATCTTGCCTTTTTTCTTTATTTAACGAGTTCTTGTCTCGTCTTGAAATAAAAAAGATCATTTCAAGTTTCATTGTTTTTAAAATCATTATAATTAAATTTATTTTAAAATCGTTCGTTTTTGATTCTTATTCCCGGATCAAACCACTACATAAAACATAAAATAATTGAGCAAATTCTGTTTGGAAAACGTCAGTTTGCTTGTCATTCAACAGCAACATCATCAATCTTGACAGCAATCAAGCTAAGCTCCAGTTTTATTAAATTAATTTATTGCTTTTGCTAATAGGGTGATTCCTGTAATTGTACAGGCATTTTAGGTTTATTATGTTTGTGCTCGATGTTTACAAAATTGTTGTTCCTTGAGTGTTATAAACAGTTGAATATCCAGGCCTCTAAAACGTTCATGGATTTGTTCGAAAAACTTTGCTTCCTTGTGCCCTTTTATCCTATTCACATGCATGAACATGAACCAGAAAGCTTCCACTCCTTAAATTATTGCTCTTCAGTGTTTGGATCGTAGTTTCAATGGTCGTATCTAGCAGAAGCCAACAGTTAAAGCTGGCTATCCACTGTGATTGCTTCAAATTTAAATTTCGACCAATCATACCACATCTAGTAATTAACTTGATTTTTCTAAACTGGTAATTATTGATCTAATAACCCAAAAAAAGAACTTCAACTTTACAAAATCTGCAATTCATCATTTATATTTAGAAATTGGTAGTGCTGATAAAAATTGTACAAGAAGTAAAGCCAACTTTGATTTAAATGGGCACGTGAATATGCAAAATTGCAGACATTGAACCGCACCAACAGGCAATTGAAGCACCTACGGGCAACATTATCAACCAGAAGTGTCATTGATCCAGATTTTTATAAAGATCATTGAGATGCTACAGAATTTTTTGCTCCAAAATTAGAGGACTAAACAGGTCTTAAATAAAGTTCAGGGATCAATTTTTTAGCAACACTTTCTACCATATCCAAAAGAGGTGACATTACCTGGCCACCTCCCAGCTCGGACTTGTCATCAATGGACTAGATTCTTTGCAGCTATCGTAAAAGCAACAACTCAGCAGGGAAGTGCAAAAAAATCACTAAACACTTATCGTTAGCGGATTTTTGGCCCATTCTATCGTATTATAAACGCCACTGTGGACATGAAAACATCGAATTATTTCCAATGTTCAGTAGCCTCTCATTTTGGCAATTTACTTGAGGGTTTTCCCTCCATTTCCTTTCACAATTGACCTGTCTTCTCTAATTTGTCATTTTCATTTCCTTCATAATCTCAACGTCTCTCCTCAATTAGATTTTGGTCTCCATTTGCGGATTTTCTTGATTCAAAAGTCTAATTTGCCTTCTTTGGGTATTATCAAATTCATAAATGGTTTGCTCCTTTGTGGGTCTTAATATTCTTCCAAATTTTGTATTCGATTGTTGGTGGGATTTGTTCCTCTTTCTTTGTGAGGTCTGGATAAGTACCATGATTACTTTGATTTAGATTTAAATTTTGAACATGATCGTTCTTCTTTGTTAAACAAGTCTTTAATTATTGGTACTATTTGGCGATTTTGCTCGGAGGCTTTGGAGTAATTCTTGATGCAAGCCATCATCATCTGTCTGAGTCTGAAATCTTTCTGTGCAATGTCTTTTTATCATTAAATTCAAAAAGGTTAGCCTTCATTTTCTAGCAACTATGATGCTAGCGGCGTCGTTTTAACGAGCTTTCCTTTCCGTGGTTTCGGTTGCGCTAGTAGAGGGTGGTAGTCTGTGCAGTAATGATGAATCCCACGAGTAACTGGAGAAATCCCCGCAGATCCTCGCATGTAGGGTGGAAGGGGAAATACAAAAGGGTTCCTTGTGGTGCCCCAAAGTGGAGGTCCTTTATTTAGCCATGCATCCCTTCGGCTTGACTCTTGCCTTAAGATTCAGTTTCTTTTGTGAGGTTGTCTCCTATCGATTTGGCCAGTTAAGCCAAAATCTTCCCACACTCCCCTAAGATCCGTAAAATATGTCCACGACAGCATGCAGGTCATGTCAAAGAAGCAAATGGATAATGAAGAGAATACAACAAAACCTAAACTTGAAAGGTTTCAATTGCAGTCATAAGAAAAAAATTGGGGTCAAATACGAAGTGCCTTAATAAAAAATAATGAAACGTATACAAGAAGAATTTATTAGCCAATTTCTATAGCATCTCCCACCTCATGTATCCAATAAGAACTACTTTTATCCTATATCTATATCGCCCTCGTTTTACGGCCAAAAAACAAGTTCCTCCTTACACGTGTTATAAGTTTATCCATCTTTGTTTTATCCTCTGTGCTTTTTCGTTCCTCTTTCGCCGAAGAAATCTTCCATATCATGAATGAAACTTGCTGTAAATGTGAACGACCCCACCAAAAATTACTATAACGTTGTTGAATGTATACATATGTATGTAGAAAAAAAAAGGGAAAAAAATATATCTCTTGAGTGTGTTATCCTGTTAAGTAAAGGACCGTGTGGGATTGTAAAGTTTTATAGGTGTAGCTTTCTTTGCTGATACATGCATAGGTGTAAGGCGTATTCTATGCATTTTAAGTAATGATGTGTCGGTTGAATATAGGAGAGAAAGACAGGATTGGAGTAAGGGGTATTTTTATTTTATTTTAACGAGATTTATATTTCCAATTTATCTATCTCTTCTATTCCTTTAGTCTTAGTCCCTTTCAGGCTTTTGTTATTATTAATTTAAATTTTTATCAAGCTAAGTTTTTTTGACATTTAAAAATTAATAAACGTCAGTTTGACAAGCAATGTCAAATTCTATTACAGCAAGCAAAAAAAAATTAATTTTTTATTGCAACCTAAGGCTTACACATAATCAAAAAACGTTTTTTAAACGTTTATGTGTGTGTAAAGAATAGGTTGAAAGTCCTAAATCCATCCCTGCTTCCTTTTAATATCCACGTAGGCGTTTGGGTACCTACATTCTCACTCCAGCGGCCAGTTCATTCATTCACAAAAACTATTACGTTGATGGCGTGGCTATTCAATATAAGAAGTCGGTTTACGATATATAAAAAAAAAAGTTTCAGGTTTTCTTTCCGGGATTTCAATGCCGTCGCTGTCATTCTCGCCATTGAAATGACACCATAGCTTCTGCGTTAATGGTCCGCTACATCATTGAACGTTTTAAAATGGAGATGAATTATTATTATAGCTAGATTTATAGCTTGTATAGCGTTAAAATCTGTATTATTATGATTTTATCTTATTATTACGTAATATTGCATGTGGATATATAACATGAATATATCAACTTACACAATACGCAACATGCAGAAAGTGAAAGTGAATTAAATGCAGTCATCTGGAAAGACTATGTGGACATACACGTTTGTAGAATGCAAGGCCTAAAACAATGGAACATTATATAGGTATACCGAGTTGTGCGGTAGAATTTATTCATCTTTTGTTTAGAATCAGGCACCTTTTGCCTAGTTATCATCGAAGATATTGTTGACTGTCTTGAAAGATACAAAATCATACCTTTTATTAATCAATTGCTTTAAAAACTTTGATTGTATGAGGTGGAAACCTCTGGCAAATATCGGAGATATTTCTCGAAGTTTTGGAATACACAAAGATCGATTTCTTATTATTTGGAGAAGGGTATTAATCCAATCTATTTTGGGATATATTTCTCGAAAAAAAGTGTTCTGAAATGATTTTGGACAAACTTCCTTTACGACCTATGGATACCAAAAATGTTGTTACCTTATGAGGAGCTGTTCCTTTTTGGTTAATGATTTTTAGCCTTGCTTAGACTTCGTCTATATCATATAAATGCCAACAGAAAAAATTGCGATCCCTTCTAGTAAAAGTTGTCCTTTTAAATCCTTGTAACTATAACACAACTACACAAAAAAATTCTTTTTTTGGATCTGGCAGATCAGACCATGTTTATTACATGTTTTTGGGGGTTGACCAATCATACCACAGTACTACGTAAGCATTCTCAACTGTTGATTTTTCTAAACTAGTAATTATTGATCCAATAACCCAAAAAAGAACTTCAACTTTACAAAATCTGTAATTCATCATTTATATTTAGAGATTATAACAGTGTTATCAACTGGTGCTGTTTGTACAAGAAATGAGGCCAGCTTTAACGACACCAACCGGCAATTGAAGCAAAACCAAAAACAATTAGACTCGCCCAAGGTAAGTGTACGGCCAGCATTATCAACCAGCTGTCTCATTGACCCAATTTTTTTATGAAGATCAGAGTGATTGTCCTCTTGGCGTGAATACAAAGCCATACATTGAGATGCTACAGAATTTTTCGACCCAGCATAAGAGGACTTAACAGGTCTTAATCAAAGTTCAGGGATCAATGTTTTAGCAACACTTTCGGCCATATCCAAAAGAGGTGACAGTAACTGGCCACCTCCCAGCCCGGACTTGTCACCAATGGACTAGTTTCTTTGCAGCTATCGTAAAAGCAACAACTCAGCAGGGGAATGCAAAAAATTTCACTAAATACTTATCGATCGGTCCATTTTAAATGTTGGCGGATATTTTGTGGTATATTTCTCAAAAAAAGCGTTCTGAAATGATTTTGGACAAACTTCCTTTACGAGCTATGGATACCAAAAATGTTGTTACCTTATGAGGAGCTGTTCCTTTTTGGTTAATCATTTTTTGTCCTGCTTAAACTTCGTCTATATTAAATAAATGCTAACAGAAAAAATTGCGATTTCTTCTAGTAAAACTTGTCCTTTTAAATCCTTGTAACTATAACACAGCTACACAAAAAAATTATTTTTTGGATCTGGGAGGGTCAGACCATGTTTACTACATGTTTTTTGGGGGTTGCTGAATCCGAATTCGATGTCAAAACAACCACAGCACATCAGGGTTTCGACACAATCTCAAAAAAAAAATCGTTAATTCCATAAGGCCTTAACCCCTTAATTTAATAACCAATCATTTCAAGGTTATAACCTCGTTATCTCCATAAAACAAAGGTGGGATCATCAGCATTAAGTTTACCCGATATACATGCACTGCGAGGAGATTGTACGATCAGATTTTGTCCATTAGATAGTCCTTACAATGGGGTTTCTTGAAGTTATGCCGAAATCCTGACGTAATGGTGTTTTTTTGGAACTGGAGATTCGGAATCAGCGACCCCAAAAACATGTAGTAACCCCCAGATTCAAGATTTTGTGTGTGTGTGTGGTTATTGCTTTGACGAGGTAATGATGGTGTGGGTATTATCCACGGGAAAGGTGTGGCACAATTTGGGCCAAATTCAAAACAAATGTTGTTTGGTCAGTATTAAAGCTAGACTTAAAACTATTCCTTAGAGGATGATTTATTTTATGGTCAAACTTTGATGTGGGCAATATCGATGGAGAAGGTAATCTTATAAAGATGATTCGAGATGGAAAAAGCTTATCAAAACAAGAACTAAGGAAAACATTAAGAAAGTCCTGGAAGATCAACAAATTTGTAAGGAAAATTTGAGGGTTTTAATTGATATTTTATTGATATATTATCACCACCTAAGAAAGCAAGGACGCAAAATTTATTTGGAAAATTAATGGCAACAGCGTTTTGGGATGGAGAAGGAAGAAGACTGTATACTGTCAATTTGACAGGCTCAAAATTATTAAAATTAATGAAAGGAATCCTAGCAAAGTGTGTATGAAATTAAGAAGACTTATTAATGACATTATCACATAACTAAATCACATATACTTGTACGTCCTCAAACTCCAATTATATGTATGTACATCTTAACGCAAAAACTTGCAACAGTAGCACATTTCATACATTTATATCAATGTAGTAATAACGAACACAAAGTTTTAGGACATGGTACTGATTTTGCGAAGAAAATAAAAGTTGTTTTCAAATCTGACCTTAAAGTTCATCTCAAAAAATGACACATTGATAATATTCTATATCAGTAAATAAAACAAACTAAAAATAGCTTAAAAACATTCGTTTGAGGAGCCTGAATAAATAATTTCAGATCGTAATATTACTTTGCAGAGTTATTTCGCTCATCTTCTCGTAATTTTTTTGTTTTGGGGTGAAATTATTGTATGAAAACGGTGATTTGAGTGTGCAAGAATGTGATTGGAATTAAATTTTTCTTTCCAGAAGTGAAACAATGCTCTATATCGTAATAGCGACGTTTTTAAGTTGGGCAGCTCCAATCTCAGGGGATAGAGAACATAAGGTAAATCACCCAAACCAAATCGTACTGTCATATCCAATTTGTTAATCTAAACTTATCAGGTCCACAATATAGTGTTGTATCCGGAAAGACATTCATGGTGTCAAACCACCCCGATCAAACAGGTGGTAGCTTTACCAGGTTATGAATCAATGACGATTGATAATAATGTTTGTGTCGGCGCCTGTTATAGCTATAGTATCCCAAGGACACAGCCGGCGGAACCTGGCGAACTCATTGGACCTTATTGCGATAGTTGCCAACCTATTAATACAAAATGTTACCATGTAAGTAGCATTATCATTCAATTTTTTTTTTTTTTAGTTGAGGGTAATCCTCTTTCCGTAATAGGTAAATTTAAAAGCCGACGATAAGAATGAAGATGGTCCAAGGACGATACAGAAACGTGTCCAAATCATAACCAATTGCACTTGTTTATCCTGCGATAAAATCCAAACTAGCGATTGCGAAATTACAGATGAAGGAACCGCTGAATTGCCTCCAGATCTCTTCGCTATATTATATGGGAATTCATCTTTATTATCGTTTAATTCCTCATATGATGATGTTAAAGAATTATTAAATTTACCCAATAAAGATCGCACCGTTATCAATCCCAACACAACCAATATGAAAGATGAGCAGAAACTCGAATTAAAATTGAAATTGGTGCAAATGATCAAAAATTTGATCGAGGCCAACATGGCTAAACAGGAAAATACAGTTTTGCTCCAATTAATCGGGATTTTAGAAAACACTAAAAGCGATATCAGCCCGAAAAATCTAATATCTCTCTTTAATTCCGTAAGCGATGAGGACGTCAATATCATTAAAATTAAAGAGATCCTCTTGAATATAAAAAGGGATCAGGAGCTTTTAGAGAAGCACAGGAATTTCGGTTTGGGGAATTACCTCGATATGGACACTTCAAAGAAAAATTCCGATATAAATCGAGATATCGATAATCTAGGGAAAACTTATAACGTCAAAAATTTTGGGATCGAAGGGAGCCATGCAGGTAAATCGAATTAAATTTTTTTTTAAAATAATTAAAATGAAAATAAAATTAATTCGAAGGTTTAGGTCATTATAAAGGGAAACATATCGGGATGGGGATTCAGGAGACGCCAACCGATACTAATACGATCCCGGAAGGGATTCACAGGTCCCACCATTTCGTCGGACAAGTCCAAACGGTCGGTTTAGATACGGGGCATCTGATGAAAGGTCCTCACGATTCTTTAGTGTTGGTTCCCAACGTTAAAGTTGAGAAGAAACTCCATATTGAATCGGATGAGGTACAACCTAATCAAGAGGGAGTCGTTATAGAATATGAAAATCATCCCAGAGATAGTCATTTAGTCCATTTGTAAGTTGTGTAAGTAGGTTTTACAAATATTTCTTTTTATATATAAATATATATTAGTATTAATTTAATTAAAAAGGAATTTTTTTTTTGAAGAAGAAAAATGAAAAGAAAGCCAAAATTTTTAAGTACCTAAAGATACAGCAAACCCTAACTAACATTTTTTTATAAATAGTTAAATAGATTTAATTAGATTTACATATTTAAACTGTATAAATATAAATACTTGTTTCTTAAATAGTTTGTATATAAATGTACATTCTTTGATTGTTTAATGATTAATTTTTCTTCCCTATATTTTTTTATTTATTTTTTTATTATTTGCATGCAGCTTTAAATTTTATAATGTAGAAAGTACAAATATATATATTCGGTTTATTTTTTTTAATTCGTAGAGGAGCTACGAGTACCTTGAATCAATTTTTTTTTCTATGACAAAGAAACAAAATCATACTTTTTTGAAATCAATTACTTTAAAAATATTGATTGTGTTCGCCTGCATTTTCACGAATTGGAATACACAAAGATCGATTTCTTATTAGTTGGAGAAGGACACTAATCCAATCTATTTTGTGGTATATTTCTCAAAATAAAAGCGTTCTGAAATGATTTTGGACAAACTTCCTTTACGACCTATGCATACCAAAAATGTTGTTACCTTATGAGGAGCTGCTCCTTTTTGGTTAATCATTTTTAGCCCTGCTTAGACTTCGTCTATATTATATAAATGCCAACAGAAAAAATTGCGATTCCTTCTAGTAAAAGTTGTCCTTTTAAATCCTTGTAACTATAACACAACTACACAAAAAAATTCTTTTTTTGGATCTGGCAGATCAGACCATGTTTATTACATGTTTTTGGGGGTTGACCAATCATACCACAGTGCTACGTAAGCATTCTCAACTGTTGATTTTTCTAAACTAGTAATTATTGATCCAATGACCCAAAAAAGAACTTCATCTTTACAAAATCTGTGATTCATCATTTATATTTAGAGCTTATAACAGTGTTATCAACTGGTGCTGTTTGTACAAGAAATGAGGCGAGCTTTAACGACACCAACCGGCAATTGAAGCAAAACCAAAAACAATTAGACTCGCCCAAGGTAAGTGTATGGCCAGCATTATCAACCAGCTGTCTCATTGACCCATTTTTTTATGAAGATCAGAGTGATTGTCCTCTTGGCGTGAATACAAAGCCATACATTGAGATGCTACAGAATTTTTCGACCCAGCATTAGAGGACTTAACAGGTCTTAATCAAAGTTCAGGGATCAATGTTTTAGCAACATTTTCGGCCATATCCAAAAGAGGTGACATAACTGGCTACCTCCCAGCCCGGACTTGTCACCAATGGACTAGTTTCTTTGCAGCTATCGTAAAAGCAACGATTCAGCAGTGAAATGCAAAAAATTTCACTAAATACTTATCGATCGGTCCGTTTCAAATGTTGGCGGATATTTTGTGGTATATTTCTCAAAAAAAGCGTTCTGAAATGATTTTGGACAAACTTCCTTTACGAGCTATGAATACCAAAAATGTTGTTACCTTATGAGGAGCTGTTCCTTTTTGGTTAATCATTTTTTGGCCTGCTTAAACTTCGTATATATTATATAAATGCTATGGCCAGCATTAGCAACCAGCTGTGTCATTGACCCATTTTTTTAAAAATAAATTGTCTAATACAAAGAAAAAGAATCTTTCGCCCAGCATAAGAGGATTTAACAGGTCTTAATCAAAGTTCAGGGATCAAAACTTTCGTCCATATTTTAAATCCTTGTCAAATGGACTAGTTTCTTTGCAGCTATCGTAAAAGCAACAACTCAGCACAAAAAAATTCACTAAATTTATCGATCGGTCCGTTTCAAATGTTGGCGGATATTTTGTGGTATATTTCTCAAAAAAAGCGTTCTGAAATGATTTTGGACAAACTTCCTTTACGAGCATGGATACCAAAAATGTTTTACCTTATGAGGAGCTGTTTTTTTGGTTAATCATTTTTTGGCCTTTAGCTTCGATATTAAATAAATGCTAACAGAAAAAATTGCGATTTCTTCTAGTAAAACTTAAAATTCTTGTAACTATAACACAGCTACACATCATTTTTCTGGGTTTCCACATGTACAATCTCAAAAAAAAATCGTTAATTCCATAAGGCCTTAACCCCTTAATTTAATAACCAATCATTTCAAGGTTATAACCTCGTTATCTCCATAAAACAAAGGTGGGATCATCAGCATTAACTTTACCCGATATACATGCACTGCGAGGAGATTGTACGATCAGATTTTGTCCATTAGATAGTCCTTACAATGGGGTTTCTTGAAGTTATGCCGAAATCCTGACGTAATGGTGTTTTTTGGAACTGGGGATTCGGAATCAGCGACCCCAAAAACATGTAGTAACCCCCAGATTCAAGAATTTTTGTGTGTGTGTGTGGTTATTGCTTTGACGAGGTAATGATGGTGTGGGTATTATCCACGGGAAAGGTGTGGCACAATTTGGGCCAAATTCAAAACAAATGTTGTTTGTTCAGTATTAAAGCTAGATTTAAAAGTATTTCTTAGAGGATGATTTATTTTATAGTCAAACTTTGATGTGGGCAATATCGATGGTGAAGTTAATCTTATGAAGATGATTCAAAATTGATAAAGCTTATCAAAACAAGAACTAAGAAACACTTTAAGAAAATCCAGGTAGATCAACAAATTTCTAAGGAAAATTTGAGGGGAGAAGACCTTGAAACTTTCTTGTAATTGTTAATTTGACAGGCAAAAAATACCTAATTGTGATTCAAGATGCACGTAAATCCTCCTAAATTTTTGGCGGGGAAAAAAATTCAAATTAAATTAAAACTAAAATAATATATTTATTTTATATAGATATTTCTTTTATTCTTTTAAATAATCTGTGTGACCTGACATTTTTTAAAAAATATATCACTACGCTGACATCGTTGAAATAACTCCCACTTATCCCATCTCACTAATCTAGCGCGGCAGGGATGTGGTGGGAATTATACTTGTGCATCAGATTAGCGATGTAAAAAAGAACAATTTTTTTTTATACGTATTTATAATCTTTAATCTTCTTTAATATTTTTTTTTATATTATTCCAACGTCTTATCTATTTTTCGAATTATTTTTGGAAAATTCCAAAGGCTGTGTGTTGTTTTATAGTCATGATTAAACAAAAAAAAAGAAATTGTTATTAATTATATTATCTTTTTTTAATTCTATTATTTTATCTTGTTATTTCATAGTGTATTTTTTAAATATATATAATATATATAAATAATTGTATAAAAAGTACCCCTTTTAACGCTCTTCTAAATATATTATTTAGTAGTTAATAATACAAAAATAATATAAATATATTTTTAAAAAGATAATCGAGATTTTTTTATTGAAATTTAACCCAAATCCTTACAAACAATTCCAAATATCACAATTCAAGCACTTTAAACTTGTTTCTTTTTATCAGTATACTTGATCAACTGATTACCTGGTAAATTGAGCAAAAAAAAACAATATGAAGCACAAAAAAACACATCAGAGATAAAGACCGAAAAGGAGAACAACTCGTAAAAATAAACGGCCGTGCAATTATTGCAAATTTACGCGTCATTTGAATACAGGTAAATTATCTAAAGTGTCAAAGGTAGTGACGCATCTTTAAAGGTATGTATGTGTGTTTTGGTATTCTTTACCCGCCGCGACTGTATATTGAATTAATTGCTGTAAAAGTTGCGTCTATATGAGAACCTGAGACAACAGTGTCCGATAAGCAAAGGTAGAATACTGTTTCAACATATGGAGTGTCTGTAGATTAAAAATAAGTGCCTCTCCGTACTTTCTCTGTATTTAAATAGAGATAGAACGTGAAAAACCTGTGCTGCGATAGGTAATAACGATTTACCATCAGTGATTTGTTTGTACTTTTTTTTAAATCGTGAATTAAGTTTGAAAAAGTTGTAAACTCACATATATGGGTAATTTTTTTCCGAAGAGGAAACGAGTAGTTGAGATCATACAACGGACAGAAGCGTATACTTGAAAAGTAAGTCAAGAAACTGGTTTTTGCATTTAACATTATGCCTTAGGTATACTCTGTACTGTAAATAAATTGTTTCCGATTTAATTTAATTTAACCTTTCGGAAATGTTTTTGTTTATCAATTATTGCAAAATTATTTTCTTTTGTTATTATTTTATGTGAAACGTTTCGATCGAAGCCTGTTTTTTTCTTCTGATAAACGTCAACTGTTTCTGATCCCACCAAATACACAGCATCACCTTCGAAACATGGATATTCGATTTGGGAATCGATGTGCTGAGTTGGTCGGGCTTCACATATGATGATATGCGTTTAGGGTAGTCATAATGGATCAATTTTTTGTCCCTACTAAACACTACGATGCAGAAAAGATTTCCCTTTGCACGGTTGAAGCACCATTTCAGAGATCTGTTGATTTCACTTGATATAGAACCCAATTTCTCATTTTCGCAATGAGATGGCTTGTCGAGTCAGTCGGTGGTCCTTCTGTTCTCGTCCAGGGTTGAACGCAATGTTATTTAGCCCTTTTATCTCACTGTTGGTCCCATCCGGCCCTTGAAGTATGATTGTGCGGGTGGGGTAAGTGTAGGCTTTCTATGGATTGTCGATGGTTGGTCGGGGTCTAGTTCCATTAGGTATGAGACCAGAGGGTTGGCAGCAGTGGTTGTACGGTCGCGCGTCTTATTGGCCAAAGTTGGCAGATGGTCCTTAAGGGATGAGATTTTCAAGTCAACTCTGAGTTGTTCATTTCTTATGTATCATGGAGCTCCAACCAGCATCCGAAGGACTTCTAGCTTCTGTAGGTTTGTCTTCGCTAGGCTTGACCAACAAAGAGCTCCATATGAAATTATGGGACGCAAGAAAGAGATGTAGATCAACACTTTTAACACTAAGGATAAAGTACATCTGGATCAAAGGAGTGGGATTAATGCCGATCTTGCTGCCAGAAATCTCTCTGATATTCTCTTCACATGCTGCTGAAAAGTAGACCCCCGATCCAAGATAACACTCAAATATACGACTGATTGGCTCCAAGATAGCGTGACATCCTCTACACAGATATTCTCCGAAGGCAGCCTACGCCTATTTCTGAACCTGATAGCTATACATTTGGTTTCATTTAGCTTTAACCTCCAGTTGAATCATCATTCAACTATGGCACCAACTTGTGCCTGCAGACGCTGCGAGATGAGGTGTATAGGGCCGTATCATCTACATATATTGCTAATTGCACCTGTTGGATTTTAGGTAGATCTCCCATGTACATATATCAAGAACAACGTTGGTGCGAGAAGAGATCCCTGTGGAACACCGGCGACTATTTGCTTAGGGGCGATGACCTGTACCAATCGTGGTTTGATTCCTGTGGAAACCACTTTATGAATCAGCCCATCATGCCATACCGTATCGAAGGCCCTTTCGATATCTAAAAAGACCGCTCCCAGAGTCTCACGAGCCTCGATGGAGTTACGGATAGCCTCAGTAATCCTGAGCAGTCGCAAGTCGGTACATAATCCCTCGCGGAACCCAAATAGTTCGTCCTGAATAATGTCATTGACAAAGATTTCTTTCTTTAATCTACCCAGGACAACAGCTTCAACTATCTTGGCTAAGCACGAGATGAGCGCAATGGGACGATAATTCTGGGGGAATCGAGGATCCCTACCAGATTTTGGGATGGCCACTACATAAGCAAATTTCTAAATCTTGGGGAAATATTCTAAGCGAAGGATGGAATTGATTAGTCTCATCAGTCTGTCGAGTCACGAATCAGGAAACTTCGAGAAGGCATTGTAAGTTATTTGATTCGGGGCAGAGAACCTTTTCTTTCTTTTGAGATTGAATAAATAGTTTGACCTCAGCCATAGAAATCTCGAGGAGAGGTTCACCCTCCAGGGAGACAAGGTCTAGGTTCAGAAAAGGTGGTCGCTCTTTTTAGGCAGGCCGATATGCCTTCACTTATCTGTCGCATTTCAACCTCTACTTGATCTGCAGTTTCCGGCGTACTTGTAGGGATTGGTGGACTGCCTCAAATTGGGGCCAATCAATTCGCCTCCGGAGAGCGGACTCGAGGGTGCAGACATCACCCCCGATATAGACGAAAATGAGATTATGGTCCAACGACAGATCTGCAACGATTTTCACTCGAACAAAGGAGGGGAGATCTTTGGAGATGGCCAAGTCAAGGATATCCGGCACAGTGCCGGGACGCTTGTCGAGTCACTCCCAAAGATTTAGTAATCTTCTTTTGAGTTTGACACCAGTCTTGCTCCAATAAAGCCTCCAATTCAGCGTTTTTAAACGTTGCTAGCTTTCCCTGACGCTCTTCGTCACTTGTGACGTCAGAAGTGATGGAGCATGTTCTCCATAAGCCTCTCACAGCATAACTATACTTTCTGCTGCAATTTTCGACGAACAAGACGTTATAAAAGACGTCTGTAGTACTAGTTCCAGATTCCCCTTTTCAACTAATTATTTCCTTCGGTTTAAATTACACTTGACATACGACGGTATCAAAATGATTTGTATGTATTACTATCAAGATAATCCTTTCAAGTTTTCATCAAATGCACGCAATAAAGTCAATTAAAATCGAATTTTTGTCGATACACGGCTCATTTTAATTGTGATGTATAAATAATTGCTTTATTACGTATTTTAGAAAAAAACTTTCACTGTTTCAAGTGCTTAGTATTTAGTTTTTCCCTACAATAACCGGAATTAATGATACTACAAAGACAATTACACTTCATTATCTTAAAAAGTGTGTGTAGCTGTTGATAAAATTAAAATGACTGGGTACTGACGTTAGTTGGAAATTTGCTCTACATCAATGTATTTAATATTAATACAATAGGTGAAACTTAAAGTACTACTTTATCGCTCTTTACACTTACACTCAGCTACACAAATAATTATATTTGTGTACCTTTAATACCTTTAATAATAAATATTTTAGTGTTACTGATTCATTGTTAGTGATTCAAATTTACCAAAAAAAGAGTAGGGATTTGTTTCTGTAAGAAACAGGTAAGACATTCTTTTTATTTAAGATCATACAGACATTATACAAAGTGATGATTGTGAGTTATTTAATGATTAAAACCACAATTTTTTTAATTAAACATTAAATTAAAAGTCTTAGAAAAAGATTAATGATTAAATTCTATTTTGCCGCAATTTTTATCATAGAAGAAATAATTAATTAAAGAAATAATTTAAAATCACTATGTAATTAAAACATTTCGATTTAATTTAATACAATTAAATTTTAAATAATTTAATTAATTTCGACGATTGCGCCATCTCCATTTTATAAGTCGAAATTATATTGAAAGCATCTACTGCGCCATCTATACTAGAATAGCCTAACCTCTACGACATCATTGATTAATTCCATCCCCACCTCTACATTATCAATTCCAGAATTAAAATGCCTTTCCTGGTCATTCTTTTTGCAACCGTTTAGGTGTGAAGTGCTTGAGTGTAATAAGTGTTTCCCTTGTTAAGAAAAAACGCGTAAATCCAACGATAATCCTAAAAATATTCCTAATATATTCGTATGTCCGCGCTATACGTATGCGGTCTATCGATGAATCGTAAATTCCGTTAAAAAAAAGGCAATTAATTTGGTGTTTCCACACAAGCTGTCCAAGCATGAAAATGAAGTACTATAGGTTTTTAATATTTGAGTTTATCATTAGAAGTCCTTTTCTGACTGTCGAAAAGTGTCAGTGTAGAATCTTTTAAGTTATTCGTCGCGGGATCTTAACGAAAAACTTTAGAAATCGTGATCGAAGTGTGCTAGGAAAGTGAGGTTAAGATTAGTCATACGGTTTTTTATTCAGAATTCCGCTTACGTTTCATTCCGATTCAGTTCAAGGATTAAGTTTCGCATATCAGAAAATAAGGACGTTATATTATATACGAACGTAATTTTTGAAACGATTTTTTCGACAGCAATTTTGAACGATATAAAACACGCATCAACATCATACATTTACTTGTCGATATGTGCCCCAGTGAAGAAACGACGCAAATATCTACCGTTCATCAATATAGTAATTTCGAAGGTGTAATTTTGGACAAAACCAAAGGCTTGTGCACGAATAAGTCTGTCCGAGAAATGGAATCCAGATTTGTGCGTCCCAGAATCGGATACAGAGCTAAAAACGACCCTGGTGACTGACATATTGTCCACACCGTCCATGCAAGATATGATCATCGTTTGAGAGGCATTTGATATCGACACGATTCAACTTGAACAAAATTAGGTGTCAAGGTAAGTGTTTCTCGCATTTTTATCGTCAAATTTTAATGTTCATAATCTAAGTGTGTTTTGGAATTTAAAACATAATCCTTAGAACTGTCAAATCCATTCAATTGATCTCTAAACTTGTTCAGACTTGTTTTATTAGTACCTATGTTAAATGGTATAAGAATTTTACTGCATTATACGTGTTAATACCAGATTTGTTTGAAATTCTAATAAAAGATTAGATAAGATTAATATATTTGATCAAGATATTTTGCTATTTGAAACGTATCCAAAAAGAATCTTAGAAATAGGATTCCTAAAACGCAGGAAATCGAAATTCTAGATTAATACCAGCAATCTGGAGTAAATTTAGATTCATGTTGGGGGAAAAAAAGTGGATAAACACGTATGAAGTAACCAAATATCAGTAATTTAGCGCTGTAAAAGGAACATTTTGGTATTTTGCCAATTCTACCACATGGTGTTATTTTAATCTGATAATGATTTTTCGCTTTTAATTTTAATAATATTGCGTAATATTATGAACACATTCTAGTTTATTGCGATAAAATCGTCTCCTTCAATTTTTCTACTTGAAAAAAAACAATGAAAAAAAATCCCCGGTATTCTAACAATAGTTATAACAATTTAACCTACTCCCACTCAAAATAATAATAAGTCTTAATTTAGTACATAAAATAAAATAAAAAAAATTTATACTAAACCAATGTTTTTTCTCATCTCTTGCAGTCGGAAGCTGGTATTTGGTGAATATATCCGCTTGTTGCTTTTCTGTGGAAATATATTCAAGCTTAATAAAATGATATTTTATTTCTATGTGTTTAGCTCTTTTATAGTTTGTGGGATTTTTAGCAATGCTGATACAACCCATATTATCCTCAAAGATTAATAAGGATTCATTTATAGGATAATTTATACTAATAAATAAATTAACCATAAACCTTCGCGAACACCCTCAAACAGTGCAATATATTCTGCTTCTGTCGTGGATGTTGCGACACAATTTTGTTTTCTGGTATTCCAGGATATTTTTTCGAATGCTTTAAATATATATCCTGTGGTATTTTTCGAATCACTATTTCCCCAATCAGAATCGACATAGCCAATTAATATTTTAGTAGTATTGACATTTCTATTAAAAGTCAATTTTAAATCTAGAGTACCTTTAATATATCGTAATACCCCTTTTAAATATTGCCACAGAGTTTTATTATTTTTACTCTGGTAACGGCTTAAAATATTTACTGCAATAGATCAGGTCGTGTACAAAGCATGGCATACATCAAGCAGCCTATTAAATTTTTACAGGAGCATCATAACTTTCTTCTGACGATAATGCTAAGTCTATGGTTGTTGGTAACGGAGTTTTAATTGGTTTGCAATCAGACATTTTAAATTTTTCTAAAATTTTTTTCAAATATGTGGTTTGATTTAATGAAATCGAAGATTCTGTTTGAATAATTTCAATGCCTAGAAAAATTCAAATTGTTTAAGTCAGTCATCTCAAAAATATTACAAAGATAAGTTTTTAAACTTTGCATTGTATCAGGATTTTGAGTAACTAGGATTATGTCATCCATATAATGAGTAAAAAATGTTTTTTGTTATATCATTTTTATTCAAGAAATATATACAAGGGTCTATCTTTGAACTACAAAAAACCTTTTTCTTTTAAAATGATATCAAACCGTTCATACCAACACCTGGCTGCTTGCTTAAGACCATATAATGCTTTGTTTAATTTACATACCTGATCTGATGTGATGTTTAGACCTTCCCGGTATTTCCATATATATATCCTCATTTAGCGTACCATTTAAAAAAGCAGTTTTCACCCATTTGATGAACTAAAAGATTATGTTGATTTGCTAATTTTCGAAAAGGCTACTGGTGCAAACGTTTCCTGGTACTCATCAGGGTAACTGAAACCTCTTGCAACCAGACGCGCCTTATATTTCATCGGATTACCATTTCATCAATTTAAGTGTAAATACCCACTTGCAGCTTATTATATTTTTATTTAAGGGTTTCTTTACGATCGTCCAAGTTTGAATTTTAATAGACTCTAGTTCGTCTTTAATAGCCATTTCCCACTGATTTTTATCTGTTCTATATTTTATGTCAGAATAACATTTTGGCAATGAATTAAATAAATTTTGGACAGATAATACATAAGGTAGGAATTGGTCATCGTCATCTTCGACGTACGACACTGGTAGACGATTTTTAAGCCTATTACTTCTGCGTAATTCATTATGAGTTATTGGTTTTCTCGGTTTCTGATGAATCAGGATTTGTGCCTCTAGGAATTTTTAGGTCATAGCCATCACCTGATATTTCAGATGTTTTGGTTTTGATTATTGGAGCCTTACTTATTTTATCGGCTTCTTTTTCAAAACACGGCCTTGAGGCTTTGAAATTTATTTCATCAAATATAACATCACGAGCTGTGATGAATTTCGCCAAACGTTCCACAGTTTATACCCATTTTGTTCATAACCGACAAAAATGCATTTTATGGATTTTTTATCGAACTTATCCGGTCGGATTTTTAAATGAACATAGACAGTTGAACCGAACACCTTTAAAAACTTTAATTGTGGCTTATGAGCATGCCAATTTCATATGGTGTTTTATTTGTCTTTATCGCTTTTGTTGGGATTCTATTTATTAAATAGGTAGCAGTTAAGACTGCCTCTCCCCAGAACGATTTGTCAAGACAAGCAGAACATATCATCGCACGAGCTTTTTCTGTAATTGTTCGATTCATACGTTCTGCCACACCATTTTGTTGTGGTTGTAGGGAACTGTTAAATGGAACGTTATTCCTTTTTGAGAGCAGAAATCCTTAAAGTCATTGGACAGATACTCACGGCCATTGTCGCAATATAGGTTTACTATTTTTATATTAAAATGAGCTTCACTTTTAGCCACAAAATCTTTAAACATAGATAAGACTTGTGATTTGTGTGTTAGTAAATAAGTGACCGTGTAATGGGTATATTCATCAATAAAAGTTACATAATAATTTTGATTAAGCATCGTTGGTGGTGAAATAGGCCCACACACATCAGTGTGAATAATATATAAAGGCCTATTTACATGGTTTTTATTTTTTATATGTGCAAAAGGAAGTTTTGTTTGTTTAGCAAAAATACAACCTTCACATAAATTATTAATTTTAAAATGTAAGCTACTCAAGTGATGAACGTCCTCGACCATTTATCATTTATTATTTGCTTAAACTTGATTGGACTAATATGGCCAAGACGTTCATGCCAAAATTATAATCATTTGGATAGCTTACTGTCAAAACTTTATTTATTAAGTTTACTTCATTTTTTACCACTTTTAATGTTACACCAACTAAACCATTTATTTGCTTACCCGATAAGATGATTTGATTTTCTTTGTTTAGGACTTTTTTTGAATTAAAAACAACAGTCATGCCACTTTGTTGTATACGGCAAACAGACAGAAGGTTTGCCGAGGCATCTGGCGCATACAGGACGTTTTCCAATGTTCCATAAACACCTTCATTGGTTTGTCCATGAATCACACCGCGTTTAAGTTGCACTTATACAATTTTTGCAACACTTACAGTCACTGGCGGTGATAAAGTGGTGTAAGATGTAAATACATCATCCCTATTTACAATGTGATCTGTTGCTCCGGAGTCCAATAGAAAAGTTAGGGCTTTATTTGAAGAAGTTTGTGGATTTTGAACATTTCCAAACATAAAAGCAAAACTCCCACTGTTTGTAAGATTGCTTCTTAAATTTTGTGTAGTAGAATTTCCTTGGTTTTGCAACATTCGTTTATAATAAAAACAGTCATTTTTCAAATGGTTATTGCGACCACAGTGATCACATAAAACATTTGTAACTTTATATTTTTGTTTGTTGTTTGCCTTTTTGTTCTTTTCTTCAATATTTTTCTTCCTATCTTTATAGTTCTTCCATTTGTTGTTTTTCTTCAATTTGTTACTCCTCCACTTGGTCCTGGAGTAAGAAAAACTGAACTTGTTTTAAGGGCCTTTTTGGTGATTTACATTTTGATATGATTGTAATTTAACTTCATGGTCCAATAATCTGGTTTTAACAAAGGCCAGGGTCAGTTGATTTTCTGCTAATGTTTCAAGAGCAGTAATTACACCTTCAAAAGACTTTGGTAGCGTCAACAATAAATGTGCTACTTTGTCCATTTCATCTAGAACAGCTCCAGCAACTATTAGGTCAGAAATTATGCCATCAAAACGGGTAAAATGCTGAACTAAAGTTAGGTCACCTTCAAATTTTAGGTTTAACAACTGTTTTCTTAATGCCAATTGGCTAGCTAAACTTCGTCGGTTGTAGATAGCATCTAACTTCGTTAAAATATCTCGAGCTTTATCATTTTCTCCGGCAAAACCAAGAAACTGATCACTAAGGTATTCCACAATGGCACTTTTAGCAATGAGATCCTTTTTAGACCAAGCAGGTGTAAGGGTAGTAGGTTCTGCCTCATCTATTACACTTAGCACTTCTAGTTCAGCGAGTAGGGCACGAACTCGAAACTTCCACACGCTGTACTTTTCACCATTAAACGGCTGAATATTTCGTTTGGATACTTTATTGTCCATGATTTATATTTATATATATCGCGTTGCCCTGGGCCCATAACCTCTTGGGATTATTTAAATAAAAGTCACTACTAGCAAGTGAATAAACTAAATTTATTTTCTTATTTTTAACACTAAGAAAAAGCAGTTGTTCATACAACGAACTCCGTCTTAGAACTGAGAACTAAAACTAAACTTTATATTATAACAAACAAAGAGAATATATATAACATCTCGGCTAAAAACAATGCCGTCACTATTCTTCGTATGATGAATGAACAATACAACATCGGTATTATTATTTTGTTATTTTAACAAATACCAGCAATCTGGAGTAAATTTAGATTCATGTTGGGGGGAAAAAAAAGTGGATAAACACGTATGAAGTAACCAAATATCAGTAATTTAGCGCTGTAAAGGGAACATTTTGGTATTTTGCCAATTCTACCACATGGTGTTATTTTAATCTGCGTTGCTAATGATTTTTCGCTTTTAATTTTAATAATATTGCGTAATATTATGAACACATTCTAGTTTATTGCGATAAAATCGTCTCCTTCAATTTTTTACTTGAAAAAAACCTTGAAAAAAAAATCCCCGGTAATATTCTAACAATAGTTATAACAATTTAACCTATCTTGACAGATTAAACATTTTTTCTAATAACTATGACTAATTTTTCAATGATATAATGATAAAAACCAGCTTGAGCCCATGTTTCTAGATGAATTATTAATCTGGAGTGCCTCAGGATTGCATGTTAGGCCCTTTTTATTTATTGTTTGTACAAAATGATCTTCCATTACCAATTTGAGTTTTTCAAAAGGCCATATGGTGCCTAAACTGTTCGGAATCATCAATACAATAGCAGGTTTTGATTCGAATAATGCAGATCCTTGAAGTAGGCACGACAAAGTGGTTAAAAATCTTGCCTTTTTCCGAGATTTTTTTTCAACTTTGACAGGTGGTTAAGAGCTGTAAATGATACAATTTATAACCTGATGATTGGTTAATTTTTATCCAACCTTGAAGTTACATATAATAGAGTTTCCGAAATTTATTACACTTTTCAAGGATTTTCAGAGATTGGAGATCGCTGAAAATGTTACAGTTTGTTGTTTAAAGTCTGTAGATCATAAGAAATCGAAAATGATCGTTTTACCATTCACCGGTTAATTTTTATCCGATCTTGAACTAAGATTTACTCAAATTATTTAAAGTTTGTGACACTTTCCATCAATTTTTATAGGCGGTCGAGGGCTGAAAATGGTACAATTTGTTATTTCATGTCTCAAGTCCACAAAAAAATTGGAAATCATCTTTTGACCGCTCACCGGTTAATTTTTATCCAACCTTGAAGATAACATATTAACAGAGTTTCCAAGGTTTTTTATACTTTTCAAGGATTATCAAAGGTAGCTAATTGCTGAAAATGCTACAATTTATTGTGTCATGTCTCTAGACCACAAAAAATCTAAAATTATCGTTTGGCCAAAAATTTTTATCCGTTTTATGTGTGTCAGAGTTTTCAAACTTCATTGAACTTTTCAAAAACTTCGAGTTCAAATGCTATTTTTATCCGACCTCGTTTGAAGTTATTTTTATCCAACCTTGAAGTGTGTCAGAGTTTTCAAACTTCATTGAACTTTTCACTTGTTATATCAAACTTGAAAATAGAGGTTAATTTTTATCCGACCTTGAAGTGGTCAAATGCTATAAATGATACGACTTGTTGCCTCACGTCTCTAGAATACTAAAAATTGAAAATCATCGTTTGACCAACCACTGGTTAATTTTTATCCGACCTTGAAGTTATATGTATCAGAGTTTTCAAACTTCATTGAACTTTTCAAAAACTTCTAGAGGTGGTCAAATGCTATAAATGATAGGACTTGTTGCCTCACATCTCTAGAATACTAAAAATTGAAAATTATCGTTTGACCACCCACCGGTTAATTTTTATCCGACCTTGAAGTAATATGTATAAGAGTTTTTCAATTTCATTCAACTTTTCACAAACTTTTAGAGGTAGTCAATTGCTGAAAATGATAGGACTTGTTGCCTCACGTCTCTAGAATACAAAAAATTGAAAATCATCGTTTGACCAACCACCGGTTAATTTTTATCCGACCTTGAAGTTACATCTAATCGAATTTCGAAATTTCATTTCGCTTTTCGCCAACTTTGGGTGGTGACTGAAGGCTGAAAATGGTGCAACTTGTTGTTTCATATCTCTAGACCATTACAAAATGACATATTTTTTGGCCTAAATATATCTCCTGCTGTAAGGTTTTCGAAACTATTAAAAATGAGTCATAAAGCCATAATAATTAATAAAAAAAGCACTTTCATAACATAAAATTAAAAAACAAGGGTTAATTCAGGCTTGTATGTACTCTTAATATATATTTATGCATTATGTTTATTAAAGGAATTATCATATACAATTTTTTGAGATTTTTAATAAATATGACCAATTCCACACTACTGACGAAATAAATGTTGTTATTCACTTGATGATTCATGAATTTGGAAGTCATTCTAGCTTCTGAAAGTTGAAGCGAGATAAATGATACTTTTATATCTCTGTAACAGCATCCACTCCAAACACTTTATTTCAATTAAATAGTTTAGTAAGTTGCGTAACATCTAATTGAAAAATTGGTCCTGGGCTTTATCATTGCATCTGATCTCTACTAATTGAAACATCTTAGATTAAATGATGGGCAACAACTCATTGTTTCGTGAAACGATTCCTGATTTTATATCAACAAAATTCTTTGTTTATTTATCACACATACGTCATTTTTTTAGTCATTATTATATCCTGAATTACTAATGCATTCGTTGTATAATCAAGAATTCCAGGAAAAAGAACACAATGTGTTCGATAGGAACTTTCCACAGTACGGAATGTTTTTTAAGAGTTTGTTTTAAAATTCCAAACGATTGTGTGCAATTTACTTTTGAAACATAACAATATGAAGTATGTATTCAAATCCCAAGGTTATTGTTTGGAAATAAATCTGCTGTAGTACCATCTAGTGAAAGCCACCGTATGTTTTTATCTTGCAACTCCAAGACTGCTCATATTATGTATTTGTGCTAGATTTATATTTTATTATCGTCATACACACGTATTATTTAAAAAAAGTAACAACAATTTAATGTTGTTGTAATTTAATCAGCCTCATTTACAATCGTAAAATGATGTGCAGATATTATTGAGGAAAAAATTATAATTAATTGGATTAGATTGGCAAATTTTCAAGATCTTGATTAGCTTTGCAAAATATTCAGCTTGCATCACCATCTTTAATCATCGATAATTTAAATTTAACGAAGTTAATTAACTCTGAAAGGATTGGCTCACGTGCAAGTTTTCTGATGTAATAATAATAAATTAATGCAGTAAAATTTTAAGTACCATCTTTAAAAAAAAATCGTATTCTAATCAAATTCTCATTATGATTTTTTTGTAAATTTCTTTACAGGTGAACCAGAATTGATGTCAAAAAAAAACCTACTCGTGGAAACTTCGCTGAAAAGCTAGAGGGAAAGTGGAAAAGATTTTAATTATTTCGGTATCTACACATAGTGAAAGGATTGGTTATAAACGCAGGATAAAATAACATTGACAATAAATAATATATAAACATATATATACAGAGTCGTCCAAAACGAAGCGTGCAGTGTTTATTCTTGACAATTGTGACGTAACTAACGTAATTCGAATTAAATAACTTAATTTATCGGGGGAACTATAATTAAACCTTAAAAAAATAATAATCACCGTTAAAATAAATTAATTATATAAATCTAATATATTCTTATTAATTTATTGTGAAACGAGAAGTGATTTTTAATTATATTTTATACTAATTATATATTTTATTAGTGAAGTTTTCGTGTCTAGATTAAATAATATATAAAATATAGACAAAAATGTCGATATTAAAGGATTGCTGGTCAGGTCTGTGCTTCCGCAAAGAACTCAGTATGGAGGATAGGGAGCAAGTCGAACAAGAAGCTGGCCTTCTAAGAGGTGTTTATCTTATCATAAATCGTAAATTTTCACAAAAAATCATTTTTTAAATTCGAATTTCGCGCCATTTCTATATCATAACACCTCATTCCCAAGATGCGATTTACGTAAATTTGCGTGTATAAAACCTAGTTTCGGTGAAGTCGAAAATGCGTAAAATTAAATTTTTGCGCTTCTCAATACTCGATACCATTTGTCGCAATGAATTGTTCTCTTTTTAGACGTTCGACAAAGACGCGGATACACGATGCGTCTTAACGATGGCATGGATGACGAGATGGACGTCTGCGGCTATAGGAAGAGCCCCCTTAAGGTGACGGTAACCTATTTTGTGATTATCGCAACAGCTGGCCTGTTGCGGCTGGTTTTTCATTGGATGCCGCATTGGTTCCTCAAAGCCACCTCAGTACAATGTGATGTCAACCGCGCACAGTATTTATTAATAACGGTATAGCTTCGTCAAACATCAAAAATTTTTTTTTTATACATATAATTACAGGAGAATTATAATAAAAAGCACAAAATATACCATGTTAAACCATTGAAAGTATTAACAGCGGATCACGTTAATAAATTGAAAAGTAACGAGAATTTGCTTCGGCGAAACGAAGTGGAGAGTCGGACGTATTCGACATTATCAGTGCATTTTGGAAACGGAACTTTCACGGATATCGATAGGCTAATGTTGTTTACATGCAAGAAGGTAACATATTTCTGGCATCCGCAGAAAAAGGAGTTCGTCAAGTTAATGGGACTCGATCAGGATGTCAGTAGTGAAATTTTGCATAGCAATACGAAGGGATTAACTAATGACGAACAGTTCATGAGGTAATAAAATCTGTTAAATTTTTAATTTATGTTTTTTGATTTTTATTTTTATTTTCAGACGTGTAGTATATGGTCCAAACGAAATTTTAGTACCAGAATTATCGATTTTAACTCTCCTTTTCCTAGAAGTACTTAATCCGTTTTATGTGTTTCAATTATTCAGTTTTGTACTGTGGTTCGTTGACAATTACTATTATTATGCCGCAGCAATTTTACTCATGTCCATGTTCGGAATAACAATGACAGTAATACAAACAAGAAAGGTAAGTTTTCGACACCTCTTAAATCACTCCCACCTATAATTTTCAAATTTAGAATCAACGTAATCTCAAATCTACTGTACAAAGTTCCGATGTTTGTAAAGTATTGCGGCCTATTCGAAATAACACAGAAGATGGCAGTGGAGAGATTGTATGCGAATCAGAATTAATTTCGACTGAGCATTTAGTCCCCGGTGACATTTTAGAAATCCCAGCTAATGGTTGTATGATGCAATGCGATGCTTTACTCTTAACAGGGAATTGCATTTTGAATGAATCGATGCTAACGGGTAATTTAATTTGCAATTTAAAATGTATAACGAAACTCTTAATTATTATTTCTTTAAAAAGGTGAATCGGTTCCTGTTACGAAGACACCTTTTCCACATTTACCAGATTTATTTTACAATCCGAAAGAGCATGCGAGGCACACTTTATTTTGTGGTACCAATGTGATACAAACGAGGTATTTCGGAGGTGAAAAGGTGATAGCTGTTGTAGTTCGAACTGGTTTCTCAACAGCAAAAGGTGGATTGGTTCGCAGCATTTTATATCCACCACCTGTCGATTTCAGATTCGAAAAGGATTCATACAGATTTGTTGCTTTATTAGCATTTATAGCTTTATTCGGATTTATATACACTGTCGTAACAAAAGTGAGTTTAAAAATGATTCCGTTACGATTAAAATTTAATAATTAAAATTTAAATTAAAGGTTTTAAGAGGAGTATCCCCCCATGATATAGTCTTGGAAGCACTAGACTTAATCACAATCGTAGTACCACCTGCGTTACCAGCTGCGATGACAGTTGGTAGATTCTACGCTCAGAACCGATTGCAGAAAAAGCAGATTTTCTGTATTTCACCTCGCTCGATTAATGTTTCTGGTTCCATCGATTGTGTTTGCTTCGATAAGGTACTCGTATACAAAATTAATTTGTACGATCTTATTAAAATTTATTTCAGACTGGAACATTAACGGAGGATGGATTAGATTTACTATGTGTAGTGCCCGTTGAAGGCAAGAAATTTCAGAAACCGGTGCATAACGTGGAGACATTACCCTATAATGTTTTCGTTTGCGGATTAGTGTCTTGCCACTCATTAACTGTGATAAATAAACAAATTAGTGGAGATCCGTTGGATTTAAAGGTATGTTTCGGATTATTTTAATAATCGTCATCTCTCATTATCACGTTTCAGATGTTTGAAAGCACTAAATGGACCATAGAAGAAACCGACATATCCGACAATTCCAAATTTAATATGATCTTCCCAACAGTCTTCAAACCACCAAAAATTCGTACAAAATCCAACCTCAACTTAAATGAAACAGATTTCATAGACGATTCTAATTTTGAAATAGGAACGATTCGAGAATTCCCATTTTCTAGTAGCTTACAAAGAATGGGAGTGATTATCCGTAAGCTAGGTGGACAACACTTCGAATATTATTGTAAAGGATCTCCGGAGATGATTTTAAATTTTGTTGATCCAAATACGATACCACACAATTTCCACGATGTCTTAGAATCTTATACGCAAGAGGGTTACAGGGTTATAGCTTTAGCTCATCGCGAATTAAAGATGTCCTATTTAAAGGTGCAGAAGGTACAGAGGGAGGTTATCGAGAAAGATTTAAAATTCATGGGATTGATCGTATTGGAGAACAGGCTCAAATCTGATACTACGCCTTGTATTAAGTTATTAAACGATGCTTGTATCCGTGTGATTATGGTGACGGGTGATAATATGTTGACAGCGCTTAGCGTGGCTAGGGATTGTGGCATCGTAGCTCAGGGACAGAGCGTAATAGCTGTGAACTGTGATTCGGAATGTAACATGGTACCAAAGGTATATTTTACACTAACCACTGCCAAACGGTCAAATTTAGTCAATAACGATCTAAGTTTATTATCGAATTCAGCCAGTATTGTTAGTTTGGATACTATTGAATCGCAGATAGTTACTAATAATGTACAGAATGATGTGATAAATAGACCACAGAATTTATATAACAATTACAGGTGAGATCTAAATTTTTTATTGATGTTAATTGTTTGATTAACTTTTCGATGTGATTCGATTAGATTCGCTCTCACTGGGAAAGCATGGTCCGTTGTGAGGGAATACTATCCGGAGCTGGTACCAAAATTGGTCACTAGAGGCGCTGTTTTTGCAAGGATGTCTCCGGATCAGAAGCAGCAATTGATTCAAGAATTGCAGAATTTAGGTTACTACGTAGGTAATTATTTTGGACAGAAATATAAAAAGATCGAATATTTAATGACAATTTATGATTTTAGCGATGTGCGGTGATGGTGCTAACGATTGCGGCGCTCTCAAAGCAGCTCATACAGGTATCTCGTTATCCGACGCAGAATCTTCCGTAGCAAGCCCTTTTACATCGAAGAATCCCAACATAACGTGCGTCTTGAACGTCATACGTGAAGGTAGAGCTGCGCTAGTGACCTCTTTCGGTATATTCAAATATATGGCTGCGTATAGTCTCTGTCAATTCATTTCTGTTATGATTTTATATAGTATAGAATCAAATCTCACCGATATAGAGTTCTTGTATATAGATCTTTTTATTATTTCAATTTTCGCGTTTTTCTTCGGCAGGACCGAAGCGTACGATGGCAAGTTAGTAGCGGCGACACCGCTTAATAGTTTAATTAGTTTCACGCCTGTCCTATCGTTGTTCCTTCAATTGATTTTAGTGATTTTCTTCCAAGTCTTGAGTTTCGAGCATTTAAAAATGCAAGATTGGTACGTTCCTTTTAACGCGTCAGAGGGCTCTCATAAGGATGACGTTGGATGTTACGAAAATTACGCGATCTTCACTATATCAAGCTTCCAATATATAATTTTAGCGATCGTATTCAGTAAAGGTAAACCTTATCGTAAAAGCATCTTCACCAACTACGGCTTGATTATCGCCGCGATAAGCGTAACAGCATTCTCAGTATTCTTAGCCTTCTCTCCAATAAAATTTTTATCGGAGCAATTCGAATTAGTAACACCAGAAGATGTCGTATTTCGATTATTTTTAATAGGATACGCCTTCGCGAATTTCATAATCAGTTTATTGGTGGAAATATACATCGTTGATCATTTAGTCTTTAATAAATTGCGATTTAAGTTCCATAAAATTGAAAAATCTAAACGTAAATATTTGGTAATCGAAAGAGACATGGACGGTGATTCGAAATGGCCTATCCTAACATCAAACTATCATTCAGCCGCTTCCCCATTGACATCAACGCCTCAGATTCCCGCAGAGATCGTGATTGAAACCGAGAAACCTGATCCAAATTATTTACTAAAGAGTTTATTGCAAGACACTTCGGATACTTTAAGCGGCAACGCCGCGTCGGATTACGATATCTCAAATAAGGTAAGCGACACGTCAAATCAAACGACGCCGTATCACTTAGCGAATAATCTCGATCAATACGATACGCCGGATTTCAGCGAGTATAACACCCCGAGCCGATTTTCCAGCCAAACCGATGACGCATTTTTGACGACTAGCGATCTCCTGAGCGACCTGAACAATCAACATCAATTGAACGAACGCCGTCTACCGAATGGCTTGAACGGATATCGAGGTTCACCGATGCGCTCCAAAAGCCACACCAATTCACCTTTTCACGCGGAGAAACTCGTTCCTGTCATCTCGAGCAGCGCTCAAGAGATGAGCGTCGTTGAACGTACTACTATGAATCTGTTTGTCGTGAAACGACCTCTGCTGTTGAGGGACGGCGATTTAAATGGTGAAAATCAAATTGATCCAAGGTCGCTATCGCTGAACGGTTTAGATTCGCTGAACGCGCCATCGTTAAACGCGCTCAGCCGAACGCCGCCGGTGAACGCGTCCGTAATGGATCACACGCGAATTAGGGATAACCATTTAGAATTAGATAATTTCATTGAGAAAAGGTGAGAATTACTTAAAATCCGATTTGGTACATCTTTCCTCGAAGTAACGTTATTGTATGTTGTTCTGTGGTGTAGTTGATACACAAAAAAAAAAAATTGGATCTACTTAGCGTATTAAAAGAAATAATGTTAATAGTATATTCTATGCATTTTTAGAAAAAAAAAAATAAACAAAATAACGAGAATAAAATTAGGTATAACGATTTTAAAAAAATAAATAAAAGTGATAACAATTTTTTTTTGTAATTTTTCTGTTATAGTAAATATATACAAATTGTACAAAAATTCGTTTTATTTGCATGAAATTAGCTAAAGATATCCTCAATTGACGTTGATGGCTGTCAAATTTAAATTTTTTCAAACGCCTCGTCGAATTCTTCTTCTGTTATCTTCTTTTTCTTCAATTTTTTCAATAAAGCAATATCTCTAGATAATTCTTCCATGTCTTCTTGAGATATGGGATCTAAAACAAGCAAAAATAAGTTTTAAAACTATAATTATTTTAAACCAAAAACCAACTTTTTCGTTTTTTCTTTTTTACTGGTTCATTTTTAGAAATTTTCGCGTCTTTTCCTCGTTTCCGTTTCAATCTCTTTTCTTTCTTTTCTTCCTTCTTTTGTTTCGTTTTAGACCACGGTTCGCTAGATTTCATTCTGGGTTTATTCTTTTGTTTGTGTCCAGGCCATATTCCTTTAAATCATAAAAAAATATATTCTACTCAAACTTCAGCTTAATTTTCGTACCTGTATTTTCATACTGCTTCAATTTTAGTTGCCTGGCTGCTTCCCTATCCTTATCTTTATATGGTACTGCATTAAAATCGAAATTTTCAACAATTGGAAAATCAGAACTGTCCTTATTTTTTAATTCTGGCATTTTGGGTAATTGCAACAATCCATATGTAGCAGCCATTGCTCCGATAGACAAATCCTATCACAATAAATTCAAAAATATTAATTCATTTTTAAAAAAGAATTTGGGTGAATTGAATTACCTTTATTCGTAACAATAACGAACATTCATGTTTCGAATACGCTCTAATATGTGAAACGAATGCTCTGGTTGCTTTTTCCATAAGAGCTCTATCCTTTAATTGTAACTGCCGTAATGTATCCCTCAATTTTGTAATCTGAAAAAAAAAATATTTAAAACATTTTTACCTGAATAAATAATATAATAAGTTTATTGAAAAGATGCAGTAACAATAGTGACAAAATAGAATACATATAATATGACTATAATGCTCAAGTAGGCCTAGGTTCAGAATTGCCCTATAGCAGCTTTCTGACTTTCCACCTGTACCTTTTGTAAATAATATGTACAAAAATGGTCAGATATATCAGACATGTCCAAAGTACCAGATTGAATTTTATTTATGTATATTTTCACTTACTATTACAACGTCAATTAGAGACACAGATTGTGCAGTTACGCGCGTTGGTTCATTGATTATTTGGGTGATTATTGTAAACAAACTTACATTTCCTTCATTTATAGAATCTTCCTTCTCGATTAATTGCACTTTTTGATTTTTCTCAATAAATGTAACATATGCTTCTTCGGACTCCAAAAGCATAATCAACGCTGAACCTTCATGGCCTTGCCTAGCTGTTCGTCCAACACGATGAACGAAAGCACTTGCACTCGAGGGTGGATCCCATTGTATTACCCAATCAACCTATAAATAATATAGCATTACAGTCTGAAATATAAAATTCCTTAAAATTACCTCAGGTATATCGATTCCTCTCGCCATTACATCAGTACATAATAATAAAGCTTCAGTCGATGTACGGAATCTCTCCAAAATTTTAGAACGTTTCTCCTTCATCTTTCCGTGCAAAGCCAAAACGGGTACTTTTATAGATTTAGGTAAAATCGAAGAAAATACTGACGACCAATAATCAACACAAGCACACGTTGGAAAGAATATTATCGCTTTTTTTACTAATTCTTTTTCGAGGAAATTTAATAAAGTTGCTAATTTACCATTATTTTCGACTACGATGTAATAATTTTTTAATAAAATTGGTGTGCTTTGTGTCACTTTTTCCGTGACATTAACAACAACAGGATTACGCAAGCCAGCTCGTATTAATGCGTCGAGTTCTTTGGTTTGTGTTGCTGAAAATAATCCAGTTCGTCTTTGTTTCGGTAAGTAACTGAGAATTGTGTCTAAAGTAGTTTTAAACCCTAAATCTAATAAACGATCTGCTTCGTCTAAAATTAGTAATTCCTAAAAAATTAAATTATTTTAAATTGTCTACATAATCGTAATACACTTACAAGATGTTTAACAGCTAACGGTAAATTAATTTCTTGTTTTCGACATAATAAATCTTCTAACCGACCTGGTGTACAAATCAAAATATTTCCTCCGTTTTTTATAAAATTATCAACGTCTTCTTCGACATGATTCCCGCCTACAAACAATATTTGTCGTAAACCCTATAAATACACCTCGATAATCAAATTTATAATTAATAATTATATACGATACACACCTTCACATATTTTAATAATTGTTTTAAGACATCGTAAGTTTGTAAAGCTAACTCTCGAGTTGGTGATATTACAATCGCACCCACTTCTTGTTTACCCCAAGTTTGAGTTCGAGATCTACGCAATAATATTTCGAGTAGAGGAATTAGAAAAGCTAAAGTCTTTTCCGGAACCTAAATATTTAAATAACTCATTTGATAATACTTAAATTATTGTATCTTACCTGTAACTGCTTGCGCTGCAACATCTTTCATTTTAATTAATAATGGAATCGTAGCAGATTGTACTGGAGTGGTTACTTCAAAACCAAAAGATGATATGGCTGTTTTAACATCTTCTGAGAGAGAGATTCCTAATTCGTCCCATTTTTTTCTAGTTTTAGAACTCATTTTATTTGTAATTGGTGTATTTCTGGTTTTTTTTAATAAATCGTGGAATAACGAGGTTATGTCAACAGTTGTTTAAAATTGAGGTTAGGAATTGTATCATTGAAGTCCATATAAATTCAGATTTATATAAATTTTTATATTTAATACATATATATATATATATGTATATTAAATACGAAATACATCAATTTTTAAATAAATAATTTAAATTGAATTATGCGTTCAACCGAAAAATTCCATCAAAATCGTTTTATTATCGGACATCATGGCTAAATTTGGCTGAACGCATTATAAAAAGTTTTATAATTTACCGTACGAAGCGCCACTTCGATTTTGGCGGGAAAATAACAATTTAAATTTTTGAGCCTGATTTTTTAAAATAAAACGCAATTATATTTTAATAATCATTTTATTATTTTAAACAACATAGATTTATAATTTTACTTTTCTTCGTGGAATATAAAATAGGCGAAATTTTTAAGATATAATTCATACATCTTTTTTATTAAAATCTTTTGATAACAGATAAATATATATTTATATACGATTTTTTTTAGCGACACATTCTCAAAAAATAGAAGGAATTTCAACATTTAAAAGATATGTTACAATATTATGTAAGAATAAAATTTGCAGGATCACCATTACGATAGTGAAATACATATTTATACATCGAACAACATTTAAGTATTGGCTTTGGCTTTAAAACTGTAAAAAAAAGTTAAAAACACACATATTTATGTATATATTATAATTAAAACTTTTTCGATTGAATTCGGATAATAAATGAAATTATAAAAATTAATACATTATATCACAATTTTAAGATTCTCGCATTGAACAAGATAAATTTCTACAACACCTAGAATTTGCACAATAAGAACGTTTCAATTTCAGTTAATTTTCGGAGCTATCAACCCTTTTAACATATCGAAAGTATTACCATCGGGTTGAACAGCACTAATGGTACCGTCTGGTGATTTCACAGTCAAATAACCGTAATCATCTATACCTACGATCTGCACTTTTCTAACTTGGTTATCTTTTGTCGTTACTGATATTTCTGAGTTGCTGCAAAAAAGAATTACGAAACAATATATAAATCTTAATTCTAATCGTGATGAGTTACCTGTGTAACCAATATTTATAGTAGAGGGTGTAAAAATAACTCAGACCATCTTTTTCTATAATTTTTAATATCCGTTCTAACTCGTTGAACACTAAAGCGAAATATTTCTCGTATGCAATAGCTGCGAGAGTAGTTCCATTATCTACGTTAAACTTTCCAATTATATCGTTTAGTGAGAGTGTAGGATTTGCATTATCGAGATTCATGCCAACACCTAAAGTACACGATTTGATTTTAAAATTAAAATTCATAATAACAAATCTTACCGATATTGACTATAGCTATATCGTTATTGATCTGTGAATTCACAATTAGTCCTCCGATTTTTATCCTCGAATAAGCATACAAGTCGTTTGGCCATTTAATACCAATTTCTAAGTCCTGTACGATAAAATAAATTAATACGATTATAATCATAATGGTTTATCGAAATCTCACTTGATGTCCGGGCAAATTTCGAACGGCTGAAACTATCGAAACCATTACAATATGCTGTATTAAAGATAAAGATTTTCCTAACGTCGATTGAATTGGAATGTGAAGTTGTAATGAAAACATTGCGCAACCTACAGGGCTTAACCATATATTCCCCGAACGACCTTAAAACGATCAAAAAAATATCATCGCTAAATCTTTCAGGTTTACGATAATTACCTAAACCTTTAGTTTGTTGCCTTGGTATAACGGCTAATCCGTTTATTAAATTGTGTGATAAGACATCTTGCGAGCTAGTCATTACATCGCTGTAAATAACCAATCGACCTATTTGTTCCGTTTCTAAAGTCTGTAATATTAAATTACAAAAGATATTGAATTGGTCGATGTAAAGCTTACCTCAAAATATTGTACGGTTGAAAAATTTGCCGGGCAAGATAATATCATCACAGGTAATCGATTTGATGTAATCGGACCTGGTTCATCATCTTTTCCGCAGAATATTAATGATAATTTATCTCCGATTAGTTTATTCTCGATAATATTCTCGTTATCTTTCAACATTTGTAATTTCATCTGTAAATAATCTTAATAATTGGGTGGGGTTGATAAGGGGTAAACACCTACATCATGTCGTCCGAGCAGATATCCCAAACTGAACGTAATCTCCTCTGTTTGATTCATGCAATCCATATCCAAGTGCGAACTCAACAGATTCTTTAATATTCCTAAACGAGCAGAATTACTGCCTTGTAAAGCTGCGTATATATTTTCATCATCTTGATATTGTGATGGATCGACTTCGAGGTGTACCTTTAATTTAAAAAGAATATGTAAAAATTATTTAAATATAAATGTCAGGTTTAATTAATTTACTTGCGAAAAAATCACTTTCCCTCCAGAACTATTCTTAACATTAGCCAATAATAAACTAGGAGTTTGCCAGGTTTCTTCAGCTCCTAAAACTTGAACTTGAATCGTGTACGTTTTCCCGTTATGTTGGATATCGACAACAGAGGGCGTCCGAGGCGCTATAGGGCTGGATTCCCCGCCGCTGTGATTGGATTGATCCGAGTCTTTCGAGAATTGTTTTTTCGCCGGGGAAGGTTGGTAACAGAAAATGTGATGCATCATTTTAACACCTTTCCATTCACCGTAAGAGAAGCGCACTAACTCATGTTCACGCACCTAATTTATTTTAATTTATAAATTTATCGTTTTATTATTGTATTGAAACTTACCTCCGCCGTCGAGAAAGTTTGCAAAATCACGTATAAAAGATCGCTGCATAAACAAAGAAGTTGGCCGCCGTTCACTAAATATTGCAACAAATCTGTGGTTAAATTAGGTGTAACGCTACCGCAAACGACAACTAGAGTCGTCGATTCATCCCAGAAGGCGCTAGATTTATTTAAAGGCAAATCATAAATTGTATATCTGAAAAATTTCTAAAATTTAGACGTTAAAAATTTTAAAAAATATAAAATTTACTTTTCCTTATTTAAAATTTCGCCCAAAACATCTTTAACATTCTCTTTAGTCCCTAAACTATCAGCGTAAACTAGAACGTTAGGTGGTTTAGTGTTTTTAGTGCTTTTAGACGATTTCCTCAATCCTCGTTTACCTTCCGAGAACTTGATATTTTTCTCCAGGATGATATTACTAACATTAGGTCTAATTTGCTCTTTACTTTTACCATTATCAGTTTGGCTTTCGAACGGGCTAAATTGTTTAGTAATTTCTACCTGAGTACTGGATGATGGGGTTAAAACATCTTGAGCTTCTTGTGCAATTCCTTCAATTTGGCCGTCTATTTTAATAAGTTCTTCAGTTTTACAAACTTCAGGTAACACATCTTGTGTAGCATCGTTTTTTAACGACTCTAATAACTTAGATGTAGTTTCTTTAACGCTATTCACATTTTTATCCTTTAAATTATTATTAAAAAATAAATCTCCCACATCCTCATTTTTTGCTTTAGACGATTCTCCATTAGCTGTGCTAGCTTTCAAATCGACTTCTTTACGTTTATCTTTAATTTTAGAGCCGGTTTTACTATCCTTATTCTTGGTACCATCAACTTCATCCTTGCTCTTATAATGTTGCCTGTGTTTATCATCCTTATAATGTTTCCTATCATCTTTACCCTTTAATTCTGCATCTTTTACGCTCTTATGTTGTTGCCCTTTTGAAGATCTGCTCTCTTTAGTTTTACTTCTAGTATCTTTCGTTTTCTTCTGATGCACGTCTAAAGTATCTTTTTTATCTTCTACCATATCGGAGTCCTTTTTCCTAGTTTCTTTTTTGATGGGTTTAACTTCGGAGACGGGTACTTTTTTGGATTCCTCAGATCTAGTGCCGTTCTCAATAGTAATTTTTGGACTGAAATAATTTTTATTAGTTTTCAATAAATTTGCACCGAGTGACTTCATTACTTTTATATTGTACTATTTGACAGGTGTCAAAAATAAAACTTGAGCTAAAATGTCTGTGTTTACTATTTGACAGTTATCAGAGATATTTTGACAGTTACACCTGCGAAAACCATAACTTCTCATTTCATAAAAAACTTGCAAATGTTGGAAAAGCTATGAACTAATTAGTGTGTGTGTATAATCTGACAGCTGTCAGAAATATTTTGACAGTTACTGTTGTCAAACCAACAAAAAATCGCCGTTTTTTACATTTTTTTTAACAATATCTTGACAGTTACACTTGTCAAAAAAACAAAACCAGTTTCATAACTATTACACCTGTCAAAACTGCAAGAAAATAATTGCTGTTTTGATAGCTGCCAGAAATATTTTGACAGTTACGCTTGTCAAAAAAAAAAAAAAAAAAAACAGGGCAGCTTTTATAACTATTACACCTGCCAAAACAGCAAGAAAATGAGTGCTGTTTTTATAGTGTGACAGCTGTCTGATTTAATTGACGTGTTTTGACCGTTTGACAGTCATTAGAAATATTTCAAATATATATCACAGAAAAATTATAAGGGCTGGACGGGTTGAAACTGTGAAAAATAACAGTTTCTACCAATTTGACAGCTACTAATTTAAAGAAAATACTGTTTTTAGAATCTGTTCTTCATAGATCAACAAATTTCTATGGACATCATACCAATGGCGAAAATGTTAAAATTGTGTAGAACAGCTCGAGTGCTGAACAATGTGACAGCTGTCAAAAATAAACGTAAAAATGAGATTTTTTTACAATTTGGCAGTCATTAGAAATATTTCAACTACATGTTACGAAAAAATTATAACTGCCGCACGTTCGATACTGTGCGAAGTCGCTGTTCTTACATTTTGACAGCTACAATCGTTAAATTTCTATAATTCGGCAACTTCCAAGGACACTATAACGTATGCAAAAGTGCTCTAATTGAAGAATGTGACAGCTGTCAAATATATTTTGACGTAAAAAAATGATAGCTTTTTTTACAATTATAATTTGACAGCTACAGTTGTCAAATTTGAAGACTGTTTTTATAATCTAGTTCTCAGAAATATTGCGCTAAATAATGTGACAGCTGTCAAACAGATTTTGACAGTTACATTTAAACATTGTTATGGGCTTTCGGGCTTTTTATTTATTTTTATTTCTTAAATGTAATCATCATCAGATACAAATTAATTCGCCAAGAACTTACTTGAGCGTAACATCGTGAATTTTCGAATAAATCTCCTTTAACGAAGCGACAAAATTGCTCCAATGGACATCAGCGCAAGAATATTTTAATTTCTGCTCCAACGGGAAGATTCTATCGTATTTAACCTTCATTAAATTCCCTTCAATATCAACAACTGAAAGTAAAATAAAATTTAAAAGCAGTTAGAAAATATTCATCGCGTGTTTTAAACACTCACTTTCCATTTTAAGCAGTTTTAATTCGTGATTTATATCTACGTTACTGTTCGCTAGACAATGTAAAAGTTTCGCTACGTTATCGAAGTCCGTCTTCAGGATTATTTCGAAAAAATTATTAATCCGCCACGCCAAGAGTTCGCCAAATTTCTCAATCTATCGCCGAATCGGTTTTAACAGTTTAAATAGTAATTTAAAAATAAATTTACCTCAATTATTTCAGCTTGATGCGGTTGATAATGTTCCAAATTAGTCCTAATCAATAAATATATCTTCGGAGTATTCAGGATCATCTTGGAAGGTCCTATGTATATCGGAAATTGCGCTTGATCTTTGGGGAACCGCAACCATTGAGTGAGATTGATGATTTGCTAAGCAAAAATAAATTTTTGTAAATCTTTAAAAATTAATCTTTATAAATTTTTACCCTGGGTACTATCGTGCAGGCGATTCTATCATCCTTTTGGAAGAGTAAGTTTTCTAAAGATCGCTGATGATCTGGTTCTGATATCGTGTTCCCTGAACACACTAGAAGGGCGTTTTTACCGTTTAAAGTGCCTTTAAGTTTATTCTTGAGTGTGCCTAGGCGCCACCATTGTAAAAAAGTTGAGTACATGTAGAATAGTGTAAATATCATATTTTGGCAGTATTTTTAGTTGGGTCTTTTTTTTGTTTTTGGGGAGAGACGTAGGGGGTTTTTAAAACAGGATCATTTTGAAGTTATCTGTAATATAAAAGAGATTTAAATGCATTTAATATGCGTAATATTTTAATCTAAATATTGTTACTAAGCTAGTTTAGAGCCTATAATGTGCCTATCTTCACGTATCTTATAATAGGAAAACAAATTGTAATCAGTATTATTTGTAGTCAACATGTGCTCATGCCTGTAAGACTAAGGATGGAAAAAGACGAGAATAGAATATAATACAATCATATGACATTATTAAGTGGTATAGAGATAAGGGTGATTCTATTTCTGTAATAATTGTTCAAATAATAATTTTCATTAGGATTTAATTTTTAATTTATTAGCGATAAAACTTTAAATGAGTTTTAAATACTAATTCTAAATAAAAGGGGGTTTGGGTGACGTAGCATCTTAAAGTGCAATAAATTAATACTATTCTTAACAGTAATAATAAAAACAATGGAAATAATCCATTAAATACAAAATAATGTTAACATTCATAACTCAATTAAATGAATGCAAACTTATTTAATGTCAATGAACTGCTATTATATCAACTAATCCTAGAATTTGACCATAAATTTTCCATTATCGTCTTCACATACACTATAATATGATTGTAAAATTTTATAAAATATATGTATATTCTTTAGTTAAGTTGTTAAGTATAATATTGCCGTATTAGTTAGTGGACGCTGGCATTTCTGACTTGCATGTAGTTGTTGGTCGAACACATGATTTCTGCATAAAAAGAATTCTCCAAGCCTCATTATTACAAGATGTAAACATTGACACAGATAACTTGACCTAGCTGTTGACCTAATTAATATATTTGTGCATCCAAGAAAAGAAATCGCTGTTGATGATTTTATGAATAATACTCAATTAGATATCGAGCAGGTTGTTTTTTCTTTTTTACTGTCGTTAATTGTTTAATCTTGTATATAGTTTATCGGAAAATTACACTCTAAATGTTATTAACGAAGATATTGAGGATCAATTAGAACAAAATTAATTAATCATGCAAAAACGCAGGTACCTAACTACGAAGTGCCCGCTAACATACGATTAATAACAGCGTTTCAATCAAGAAATACAAAAATTGTCAAATTTATTTTGAATAGAGTCAACAGCGTTATCGAAGTTGTTGCTTAGATTATCGGAGAACATCCTAAAATGGGAGCTTTTATTTATTCATTCTCATCGTTTGCTTTTGCCTAAAGAGAAAGCGGTAGATCATTTTCGTCATTATTATCTTGAAATAATAGAAGGCATTAGCAACGGGATAAATCATGTTCTAGTTCAAGTCCATCTTCATCACATTTGTAGAAACCAGCACAATGAAAGTAAATTCTTAATTGTTATTGGGCTGACAAGATTTGATCATCAAGATCATCAATCACAATTTCATTAGTCGCTCGTCACATTCCCCAATTTCTAATCATTGAGCAAGCAAGAAATTCCTCGCTTTTGTTTTGTAAATTCTTCGTCGGCGATTCAGATTTGCATACCTTCCTGGATTTAGGAAAAGCTTTCCCTACTTCTATAGTCCTTTTCGGACAGTTACTTCAGGTGTGCCGCAAGGCACAATATTGGGTCCACTTCTCTTTTTACTATACGTAAATGATTTACTAGATTACATGCCTAATGACTCAATAATTGCTTATGCTGACGACACAGTCCTGTTATCTACTGAGAATACCTGGGCCCCGGCACGTGACGTTCTGAATAATAACGTTGGAAGGGTCGCAACTTGGCTCTCATTAAACAAATTATCTCTGAATGTAAGTAAGATTGTATTCATGGCTTTGGGTATCTATAATAATAGTATCCCAGAAAATATTGATATAATAATAAGAGATATACCAATAAAAAGAGTAGAAGAATGCAAATATCTGGGAGTGGTGTTTGACTTTAAACTGATGAGATGGGAAAAGCCTTTATTTTTATTTATTTTTGCTAAACTGTCTCGGGTCATGAATCGAAGAACTTTAATAACTGTTTATTACGCATTATTTCACTAGCTTGGGGTGGTGCATATAATAATATCTTGTCTATATTGCGAAGACTACAAAATAAAATTTTGAAAATCATTAACAGACAGAAAGACGAAGAAATCATCAAGATGCTGTTAAGTATTAGGCAAGTTTTCAATCTGGAGTCGATCAAGCACCACTATGACTTTCTGAGGGGACTCTTTGTGCATTCTAAAAGTAATACTACTCGTAGAAATAAATCTCTGATACTGCCAAAAGTCAATTTGGATATTGGGGAAAAAAATAGTTTCTATGTGGCAACCTGTGTATATAACTCTCTACCTAAAGAATTAAAAGACTTAGTTTTTAACAGGACTATAATCCATAACAAATAGAAAAATTGGGTTAGAGTTAATATTTAGATTTATTACATCAGATTTCTATTATCTTTTTATTTTATTTTTTAGTTTCACAGATTGATGTATCTTGCTGTTGATATTTATCTTTTTCTTACGATTATATATGTATATATACAGGATGGTCCATTTAAAGTGTAACACTATAATATCTTTGAAAGAATTAGTATTATGAAGAAAAGTATTACACAAGAGTTTAACTATATGACACTTATGACTTCAAATTAATATTAATCGAGATATTTAACGGGTCGATGGCCGCAGTGGTTAGGCGGCTGACTATCGTTGTGAGAGGACGATAGGTGCCTGGAGGGACGGTGACATTTTTTGAGAGAGTTTAATCCCGGTTCGACTTGCCATTCGCTGTTGGGAGCAGAGTGATTAACAGCGCGGCATCATAAAAGGCGATATGATGCTGTCACAAAGCCATTTGAACACAACTTACACACACCAACTACACCGCAAGAGTTGCAGTGATAGCCAGACAAGTAATACAGCTTACGGAGTCACTGCAACTAAGCACCCACCACACATAAAAAAAAAGTAATTTTTATATATTCCTTGTGCTGTACACCTAATAATTACAAAGGTAATACAAGAAAAATATAGAGAGGTAGGTACTTAGAAAACTAATAAAATGCAAAAAGTGTCCCATGGTACAGCAGTCTCCTATGTTTGTATGGAATTGTGGTAATCTCGTGGATGGAGAAAAAAGATAAAAAGTCACACAAAAAAAAATCTGTTTTATAATTTTACGTGAATAGATTGGAAAGTACAGCATTAAGGTTTATATATCATCATTTAAGATAATTGTTGATCTGAATAAAGTGGCAAAATCCTTCATATTTTCGCCAACATCTAACATCGCTAATACACCAACGAAGATAACCAAACAGAACTTCGCATAGTAGTTTCACAAATTAAACAGAAGCAAATCACACATTTAATTCCGAACAAACAACAATCGGAGGAGAATTAGGATTCAGTATATGCCGAGAGATAGATTGCAGCGTCGGAACGCTGGCTGTAAGTTAGAATTGTGTTTATTCAAGGAGTACTGTCTCTAAGCCATCTCCGCGAATTACGTATACTGTAAAGCATACGGTGTTCAGTTCTCCTATGTTTCGGAAAATCCCAAGGAACCGCTTAGACGAGATAACTAGAACTAATAGCTGAGTAAATTTCGCAAAAACACCTCGTTTACACAGCCTATTAAGGAGGCTAACTTGGTTCTCGAGATAATCTGGAGTAAATTAAGTTAATCTTAGTGATTCGTCCTTATTTTTTTTTTTTAATTTGAATTCATTGCTTGAAGATATAGATATAAATTTTTCACGCACACTTAACTCCCATACCGCGAAGCACTTACATATTAAATTTGTCTAAATGAAGAGATGAAATGATAACATATCACTTCTACTTCAATCTCTTTTATTGCCATTCCCCAGAAGACCCTCTAACGGAACCATGAGGCGAAACCTTCTATATAAGATAGATAAATCACACGTAATTTTTTTTCTCCCCGTCCGGCTTCGCTTTTTTCACGCATCCAGCCATCCCCCTCAGAACCGGAGCACATATTCTCTATTTATGTCCTCCTTCACTTTTCTTGTCCGTGTACATAATGCTGAAAAACGTATACGCCGTATCTATCTCATCCTGCAACAGGGAGCCATTTGAACACAACTTACACACACCAAACTACACCGCAAGAGTTGCAGTGATGGCCAGACAAGTAATACAGCTTACGGAGTCACTGCAACTAAGCACTCACCACACATTAAAAAAAAAAAATTTCGAATACAAAAGTGCATTGGGGCTGGTGGCCGCCAATTTGAGCATCTAATTCAATAGCCGTTTGCTTTCTTCCATTGTTTACCTTATGTAAAGAATTTGTAGCTACTATTAACATTTATTTTTTACTTTTACATTTAACAAACAAATAAAAAACATTTGCTGTACTGACTTTTATGGACCATCATGTATATAGGTTTTATTTAGTTTTATACAACCGGACCTATGTTGTATAAGTAAAAGATGCGGCGAGAAATATGGGCAAAAATTAAGGAGTTTTAAAGGGCAGGTCCAGTTATTGTTATACAGTTTAAAATAATAATCAAACAGATGATTTGTAACAACGATACCTACGGTATTTGAAGGAATCTGGTAGTTGGCAGAAAGTTAATTAAACAAAATTGGCTGTTGAGGTGGGTGAGGGTTAAAATCGAGGAAGGGTAAAGAGAATGGCGATCAAAATACTATTGTTAAGCTATCAAGTACATATTTGAAATGGATAAAATTATAATTTTTTGCCCCTCCTATATAAGTAGGCAAAACATTTTATCTATCTTTTTACGCGATTAATAAAAAGTAAAAAAATCAACCCAGAAAAATTACACGCAATTCCATCGTTTATCGCTAGAAAAAAAAACCAATAAAAACAAAATCACGTTTTCTCAAAACAGTTCATATCAATATATAGGAGTCAATAGCGTATTATTCAAAAGAATGCGACCCTGCTTTAACCAATAAACGAAGATAATACAGCAAGTATAGAGCAAACAGTACATTCATATACATATATAATAAAATAATACATAAATGTATGCAAAACAAATAATTACACTAGTGATAAATCCTCAGTAAACCGGGCAGTTTATTCACAATTCATTCGACAATTGTATCAAGAACGGTAGGTCTTTTAATAATTTTGTTAAGTGAACGATATTTAAGATCTATTATATCTACTTACTTGTTTTTTCTTTATTTTTTTAAGAATAGGTGCTGCACAATATCACCGGAATATCTTAGTGTGGATTGTGGATTTTATAATTATAATAGCGGATTGTTGAGATTAGTCAAGTTACTGTGTAAAGGAATTTCAAGAAAGAATTGTTATTCTCTGCTTCGATAAGCTTTTGTTGTAATTTAACACCCGTGTAAACGATAAAACACAAAAGCGTAAAAAAAAGGTATGTAAAACGATATGTTGAAATAATTTTTAAACTAAAGATCTGTATTTATTCCTTGAATTCAACATCGTTATCAGGTCGTTATTTCTAAATCGTTTCTAATTGCTCTAAAATAAATAAACAAATCTAGTTATTAATCGTAATTTAAAAATAGAAATTTTTGCGTAAAAACATGATTCGTCACTTATGTATTATATAATTATAAAAAAACCACAATGATTTCTTTATTTTGTCTTTCAACTAACGTAAATAAGATAATGCGGTTCTTTTATATCAAAGAAAACGTCGGTAAATATATAAATTCGAGTTAGATTCACTAAAATTATAGTTATAGATTCTTTTTGTTAGAAACAATCAAGCAAAATTGATTAATAAATTAATTAATGGTGAGTCAACTTTAATTGATTACTCACTAAATGCAATTTAATTAATTTCTTAATTAATCATCACTAATTGTTAGACAAAATATACGGCCACCCTTTTGCGATAGAGCAAAATTGTTAAAGGGGGGTTTCCCCTATATTTTCATCAAGAAATTAATAATTAATTTATAACAGATTTTCAGATATAAATTTGAATCCTAAATCTATGTTTTCAAGAGGTACATTTATATCGTCATTGTGCCATTGTAAGGACAACGATATAACTAACATTTGCACCTTTAAAACTGCAGTAAATAAGACTATCAATATGAATAAAAATAAACACGATATAAATGCTAATATCAATGAAAAGAAAGATCCGAAAAAGAACAAACCGTATGGTAAATATAATCTCGAACATCCCACTAATAAATTTTATTTAATTTTAAAATTTTGTTTTAGAAATCCGTAAAGAAGAAGTTTTAGCGATAAGAAATAGGTTCCCCACTAAAATTCCTGTAAGTTGAATTAATCGAATTCAAACAATTTATTAAAATCTATCTTTTCCCACAGATTATAGTACAACGTTTCAGCAAAGAAACTAATCTACCCCAACTTGATAAAACTAAATTCTTAGTACCGCAAGAACTAACAATGTCACAATTAAATAACGATAATCAGGTAAAACCGTTTAAACTAATCTTAAACTTATCGATTTAATAATAAATAAATTCCCGCAGGAATCGAACACACATCAAATCAACACAATCCTTATACCTCTTAGTCAACAACCGATCTCTCGTAAGTCTCTCCCTGACATTCGCAGAGGTCTACAGTGAACATGCTGGTGTCGACGGCTTCCTATACATCACGTACGCTAGCCAAGAAACCTTCGGGGATTGTATGCGACAACACCTGGTCGGGAAGAAGGATCCAAGAACCCTGCGTAAAAATCCAATTAAATAAATGAATAGATGTTCCGACAGTATATTAAAATTTCTCATTTATCATCATTCAAATCGAACGAACTGACGATTCACAATCTCCTTAATACCTATATGTGATATGATATTTTGCCAAGGGCTTTCGAATATGTGTTTTCTGTATGTGTATTTTGATATTATTGTGTTATATTATTGTATGAGATTATTTTAAAATGGAAATTGCATGATTGATATATTACGATTAAAGATTTTTTTAAACAATGAATTTAGCTGTTTTATTTTTTATATTAAATCGAAAAGTAGGTCAGAAGAATATACATTTCTTTTTTTAATTATAACCGTATCAAATAAATACCGGTATATATCCATTAAACACAATTTTATCTTTTAAATCAATAAGGTTTATGCAACTATATACTTGAAAAAATATTGAAGATTACTTACCGGTTTTAAATAAAATTAATAAAACTGATTATAAATATTTATTATAGATAATTATTAAGCTTCAATTAAGCAGGATTAAGTTTAATTACACATTTTTAAACGATAAAAGTTACAAAAATATAACTGTTTACTCAAGCAGGTTTGCTAAAGTAAGGTTGGTTGCATATATGCATTATAAATAGGCGATATCTCAGGCTACATTCTTATAATAAAACATGAAAATTACCATTTTTCTCCGAAGATATAATAATTTAATTATAACAAAATTACTATTCTAGTCGTATTTAAAAGCAAATTTATGTTTAATTTAAATTTTAAACAAAATTAAAGTGTTCAAAAACGACCTTTCGGAACGCATTCAGACCTGTCAAATAAATTGACGGCCGATTAAAATTGATGACATAACCTTATATTCACAAATTTACATGAAAAATGTATATTTTAAATTGAATTATCTTTTTAATTAAAAATCCTAAACGACGCTTTTAATTAGCAAATTCAGGAAATTATTCACGTAAAACTTGGTAAAATCTTCCTAATGCCGCAAATTGTGATATTCACGTGAAGAATGAGATTTCCACCGGTTAAAACGATTGCAACAGTCGTTTCTAGAGCCGCAAGTTCCAATTTAACCCTAGCCGTGCAAGAAGCCCCTAAATATTTGAATACTTTCAAGGAGGATGTTGTATATAAAAAAATCAACGATATCAATAAATGGTACACTAAAATTATAGGTTTAGACGAGGTGAAATTGTATCAGGATCGAGTCTTCGATTTGCAACAAAGATTATTAAATGCACAAGAGAAACGTAGGGAAGTCGGCTTATTACTGAGCGAGATACGGAAGAAATCAAACGAGTTACAAGATCAAATACATAAAGTGAAACGGCAAGATGATTTGCAAAAATTTCTAGATTTAATGAAAGAAGAAACGGAGATGTTAAAACAGGAAAAAGATGTGTCGGAATTCTTTACGAACTGTGATCGTGAGGAACGCGAGATATTTTCAGCTTTTACGAATGCGATTCGAGATTCGCACGAGAAACAACGAGCGCAATTAGAATATACGAAATATTTCGGGTTAATTTTAAGTATAGCTGGCTCGTTTTTAGCATTTACGTATTCAACGCTTAGGAAAAATGATTTGAAGAATTTTATAGAGAAAACGATGGCAGATTTAATGTCTCCTCAAGAAAGTGCTATCATGTTATCGACACCTCTCTTGCAGAATATTCAGGAGAACCAGAAAAAGAATGAGAGAGTGATGGAAGCGATTATGCATAATCACACTCAATTAATGAGTGCAATTAATAAATCGGAGAAACCTGGGCCTCCTATAATATTGCAAAAACCGCAATCAATTCCGAATTTAAACGATATGCCCGATGGTGAAAAATTGCTGTGGTTTAGCGTATTATCTTTAGTTGGATTAATGATCTTGAAAAAGTTTTTTAATTAAGCCGATAGGATTCATTTTTAAAAGTATTTATTGATGCATTTAATATGTTTTAAGAATAAATCGATGGACTATCAAATTGTATTCCTTTATATTGTACAAAAATATGTAATATCTACAAGAAAATAAATTGTTTTTATTGTTATGGAATGTATTAGTTTAATTCGGTGCAAACATGAAAGAACGCTATTAGTATTGTAATGCTGTATTAAATATTCATTGCTTCAATCTTCAACAATAGATTCATTGTCGACAACATAATAAAATATTAATAACCGTTTTTATTTGTATTTCTACTCCAGTTGAGTTTACGATGTTGGGAACTTTGCGTCAATATCTTTTAAACACTTCCTTTCACGGATTCAGATTTTTAGCTGAGAGAGATTTACACTGGACCGAAAAGTTAATATTTAAATAAATTTAAAGCGACTTCTAATTAATTTAAACATTTTTCAAGGATATTCTGGCTGGTATGTTGCGCTGCAAGTTGGTACGGCTCCACTCTTTTAATCCTAGCAAGTTGGGATGATTTCCAACACAACGCAATCAGCTTTGTAGCTGAAACTGATTATCTAGACTGGAATACCACTTTTCCATCCGTGGTAATTTGTGAAACCGATAACTCGAAAAAGATGGGCGAAGTAACCGACAGATTATACGGTGATCCACATGATTACAATATCGATGAAATCATTAAGGAATTAGTATATTTTCGAGGGCTATCTTTTTATACTTTACAAATGTGTGGTTCCGATGCAGTACCAAATCCGGATTGTATAACGAAGAATTTCTCGATATACAGCGAATTAGTTAGAGGTACATGCGATGAAATCATGCAAAATTGTAAATGGAATGACGAGTCCTTCGATTGTTGTAAATATTTTGTTCCGTTAGATACAGAATTAGGTACTTGTTATGCGATAAACTCTAAACAATCCAGGTATAAATATCGATATGATTTATTATAAAAATTAGATTGTAAACTTGATGGTCATTTAGAGATGGTAAAGCTCCACGATTAGAAATGATATCGAATAAAGATACAGGACCAGGAACCTTATATTTTGAATTATTTGGTAACGCTAATGTTTTTATTATCGGTGAGCAAGAAGTCCCTTCTTTGACTACGTTACAAACAGATATTTTGCAAGTAAGTCCGCATATACATTTCTACAGATCTATCGCAATAAATGAAATCGATAATCAACCTGAGGTAAGTCGGTTCTAATTCATCATAGGTTTATATTAGATATATTGCAATTTGAAGGTAAAATATGTTAATGTCGCTCAGAGAAATTGTCGCTTCATGGAAGAAAGTGAAGATATCGATGTTTATAGATATTACAGTTATAGCACATGTTGCGTGCAATGTAGAAAGATGGCTCAATTAAAGACTTGTGGTTGTGTACACCACCTCACACCAAGAACACGTAAGCTAAATCACTCCCTAAATTTATAATTCATTTTAAAATAAATTTTATTTTGCAGCGTATGAGATGCAATGCACCATCGAAGGTTTAGAATGTTTAAATGATAATTATAATAATTTAGCCGTATTAAAAGCGTCTTGGTCGAATAGAAGCGGACTTGTTTGTGAGTGTCTACCGAGTTGCACTGAATTAGAAATCGAATTGGTACGAGATATAAAAACTGGGTTGGTTGTATTTATAATTAAAGTTTAAAATTATGGAAATTGATCATGTCGTTTTAGGACACACGAGGAATATGCTATAGTGGAGATAAGTCTCGATCGATTACCAAGCGAACGATTTAAACGCAATGTTATAAAAGGGAAATTGGATTTAGTTGGTGAGCAATTAAAAATGATTTTTTTTAAGATTATAGTTTGAATGAATTGTAGTATCGATGGGAGGTACAGCTGGTTTATTTATCGGTGCTAGTATATTGAGTTTTGTCGAGATACTATATTATTTCATTATAAGACCTATTAATGATTATTTCATCGGAAGACAACAAAATGGGAATGAAGATAGAGTTATCCTTGTAAAATCTGTTCAAAAATAAAACAATTTAATTTTTATTTTTTATAGGTATATTTTTCTTGGTACTGGTTAACAATTTATACATTATCTTATATATCTTGATAATACAAAAAAATTTATAACAACACAAGAAAATATAACAAAAAATGCTGAACGAAACTTATATAAAAGAAAACTTTTTAATTTGCGAAGCTATCTTTGGTGAATTCGAAGCTAAATAAAGGCAAGCCTGCATTTTTGTTTTCTTTTTTTTTTTTAGTATTTTATATATTACACCGGTTACTGCTGAAATTATGGAAAGTGTGGAAAACGATACCATTACTTCGTACAGCCTGTAGACTACTACATTTTATGTATATAAAAAAAAAGCAGAAATAAATTAAACATCGATTAGGAATGTCTTTTTGTTTCGTATCATTAAACTGATAAGAGTAAATAAATTGAATAAATACAGGGTGGCAAAAAAAGATATGAATGAATTTTGGAAAACCCTATATAAATAAGATTTCTATCTTCTGCACAGTTTATTTTATATTATATAAACTTATATCTAACAAACCATAATTGTTTATTGCTAAATATAACTCTGGACGAAGATTTATTGCGTATATAAAAGAGTAAACATTTAAATAATAGCATAAACGATTCAGTCAAATTTCCAAATGTATTCAGCACAAGTCAATACTGGGTTTAAACAAAAAACATTGATCCTTATATCCTCAGTCAGTAATATTCTTATTTACAAAACGAAAATTTCACTTCTTCTAATAATAAAAAACAAAAACGAAAGACATGGATTATTAAATACTCAATATCTACAATCCATTCTTCAATATAATAACAAATATTTAATTGGTAAATTCCGGGGAAATACTTAATTATTTCCGTTACTTAACGTTACCGGTGTGTCGTCCAGCACAGCGATACCTTTCCGAATTAGAACTTCGTTGATGTGCACATCCGTCTCTGTAGATGTGTCGATCAGCTTCAAATTCAGAACTTTATCGCATTTATACAGCTCGTCCGTTTCGATACTGACTAGAATCGATACTAGTGATTTGCGGAGAACTAATTTTTGGAAGAACTTGCAATCGTCCATCGTCCACTTTGATTGTTTCGGTTTAATGCCTAAATATGAAAGTTGAACGGTTAATAGACAGCTTCGTTAGTTAAAGGCTCACACAAAAATAATTACCGCTTAATTTAGCATTTATTGCTTGATATGGCAATTCTAAGAATTGAGGCTGCAACGGTATCAATTGTTGCAACGTTAGATGATTGTAATATCCAAAATCGCAGTAAAACACAGCTATCGAACCTGGATTTATAACTTTTATAACACTGGTCCTATAAACAGATTTATAACGATTAGATTAAATGTCCACAGATAATCCTAAAAAGTGTAGCCAGTACCTATACCATTTACCATCTTTATGTTTGCTCGCGTATATATTACCAGGTTGAACATCATCTATCTGTAGTGGACTATAGAGTGTTGCCCGATATGCTTCTTGTAAAGATGTCATCAATTTTGTCAGTTTATTGTAGCATTAGTAAGGTTGGACCTTGACAAAATTTCACGATAACATTAATAATTTTTAATATAAATTCGATACTCACGAAGAAATTCCACGGATTCACTGCTGTCGGAACTTTAACATCGAAATATTCACCAACTTTTGGCAACGTTGGACTCTTTAAAATCCCTGTCGACGGAACATTTTCTATCAAAAAAATAAGATTAATTTATAAACGGATAAAAAAAATTAACTTACTATTTTCGGAATCATCTCCTTTCGATGAAGACAATAGCCGTTGCAATCGTTCAGGTTTCGAAATAATTTCCCTACGAACAAACAACACATTTATAAAATTATATAAATTGTTACACGAGACAACACATACTCTTGTTCGCTTTCGAAAGTAATCGATTCGTTTATCGAACACAACACATTATTCGGGGGGATCCGTTTAAAAAACTGTGCAATCGGAAGACCTTCAGGATCTTCATCGATAACTTTCAACAAAACAGCCTCGTCTTTAGGCATCAATTTAAAAACTTTCTCGACAAAATCATCCGGAACATTCTTTAATTGCATTCTTGCTCGAACGGCTTGCGCGGGGAACCTATCTATCACATCGGATAACTCATCTAACGGGTACAAATTCTCATCAGCCACTTTGATAATATCACAGTTTCCATAATCGACAAAATAGATTTGGGCAAATAAACCGTTAGGAGCCCACTCGAGTATTCTAATCCTGTACCAATGATCGTCTTCTTTATATTTGCCGAAATAAAGTCGTCCTGGGTCGTCTTTCGGAGTTAACGGTTTCGCCGGCAATTTATCGGCCCTCTCTACGATGCTGGTCTCTAAATCTGTCAGGAGAGTCTCTAACTTTTCGAATCCCGGCGATTGAATGTGGAGGTAAACGTCACCGTTGGATTCTGCATGACATACGTATACTTGGGTAACTCCAGTCTGTTTAGGTGAAACATACTTATACAGGATTAATGTAGATTTTATTTAAAGGTTTACCTTGTTTAAAACTGGTGTCGCAGATTCTATAGTAATATTTCCAATTAACTCTTGATTAATTGTAATCGAGGATTCAGGATCGTATAGTACAACAGGGATTGGTGCATCTGTATCGTAATTAACTATAAAAATTGAGATTAAAATTATTAAATCAACTCCATGTTTAATTTTTTTAATATAACACACCATCTTCGATCGAATCAGGTTCCAAATGCACTGTCCGACCCACCAAATTGTGAATATGCTCTGAATTAGCCGATACCTCATATAATTCTTCTAATCCAGCTAGACGACAAATAAAAGCCTGAAAGATTAAAATATTAACTTTTAAATATGTAGAATTGAGCAGAGAAGGACAAACCTGAGCTTTTTCTTTCGCAAATTCGCGCATCAATTGATAGATGTCGTTTTTCCTGATCAACTGTACATCACCGTAATCGATAAAGAAACAATTGACGTCGTTTTCGTTGACTTCGAAGATTTTAACGCGATACCAATTTTGATCGAAATAAGCGGCGCAATAGCTTCCTTCGTTCAGGACTTCCGGCCTGGGGTTTTGAGTATTCTGGGTGTAAGTTCGCTCAAAATTGGTAATCATGTGATTATACGCTTCCTATCGGATTAAAATCGAGATAAAATCGATCGACTATTTATTATAATTTTTTTTACCGATTCCAAAGTTCCGATCTGTCTGCACCAGACCTCTTTAGCGGATACGACGCAGGTGATTTCGGCTAATAAGCAACCATCTTCTTGGAAATCCACCGTGTTGACTGGCACCGAAACTTCGGATACAGGTCCCATAAAAGTCGTTCTACCTTTCTGGAAAATCTAAGTTCAGAATGTTGCGTGTTAATGACTAAAGCGTGCCCAAAGCGACCCTGCCATCACCCCACATATTAGTAGAATTATAATTGTTTGATTGTGTGGCGTTTTGAAAGCTTGATTCACAAAAAAAAAATGACAAAACAGAACACAAACAATGCAAAACAAACATGTGAGTGATGCTAATTTTAATAGTGATCTGATTAAAACAAACGGTTAATATTTAATGAAAGTGTTCAACACACATTTAAACACAAACTTACATCTTCCGGTTTGCAATAACGAAGGACGTATTTGTCCAGAAAAGGTTCCACAGATACTTTAGAACTTGTATCCATGACTTGGAGCCAATTTAACGGTAGCTGCTCGTTGTAAAGATCCGCGTAATCCGCTTCTAACTGCCAATTCCAGATGCCGTGGTAGTGCTTCTCCACCATGAGAGGTATCCGTGCAAGGACGTCTTGATTGTTTGAAATGAGGAGTGATTTCCTCTTGGTATATTTCGGCATTAGATCGTCTAAAGCTAATTTCGCTGCGTGCTGTTTAGCTGAGGTAACATCCGTGAAGTCTTTTGGGTAAGTCGAATAGGAATGTTCGCCGATCTGGTAAAGAGAGAGAGACAGTTGTCTAATTTTCCAATTCTTAATTAATTTGTGCTTGTTGTATATTAAAACAAATCAAAAATACTCACATCTACTTTACAGTCGTAGAAAGCAGCTTTATGTGGTTTCGTCTTTCTATTTACAATCTTGAAATTGGGCTCAGGTAATTTCCTTAAATGCGTAAAACTATACAAATCAACCAGGGGTTCCCCCGTCGGCACAAACGGATCCTCTCGGGATTTCATCGGATTCCGCTCACTATCCGAACTAGACCAAGTATCCCAGACGGCGCTATTAGGATCGACGTTCGCAAACGAAGTATTCTTCAAATTTTCGATGGTCGTAGGACTGACAATTGGCGGCGCCGTTTTCCGGGGAAGCACCCCCATTATACGGGCCCTATTCGTCCTATCGGAATGCGGCATCCTATCCGTGCTACTCGATGAGCTCGCCGAATCGCTACCGTCGAACGAAACCGACCTTTTTTGATCTAAAATTTGTCTGAGATCTTTGATCACGACGTTATTGTTATTGGTGCTATTATTGGATATAGATCGGTTTATCGTCGGGTGTGGATTGACACGGACGATTTGATTGTGTGAAACTGCAGCTAGTCTTGGAGGGTGTTGATAAGCCGACTTCCATTTATTGTTCACGTTCGTCGGCCGCCAGCGATTGTTTCCAGGACTGTTATTGTAAACTACCGGTTTTCTGTGAGGTCTGACAGGCATTCTGTTTAAAATAACGCAAATATTTCGGTTATTTAGGACGTCGGATTATGCCCATGAGTGTATTTTTGATAAATATCAATTATTTATATATTTGTTTAAGATGTGAAGTTAAAATAATTGTATTGTTGAAAATAACTGTATATATTTCGAACTTACTCGATTTATTCCTAACGCCTAATAACAATACTAAAGCAAATATTCCCTAGCACATAAAACCTACACTCGCACACACATACGATCTTGATTAAACAAGCACTAATTCGACGATTAAAAAAAATTGTAAACGCCTAACATAAACTAAAAATAAAAAAAAAAACGCGACGAAATAAATAACGTTGCACTTTACGGGAACCTACACAATAGACGCTTCAGTTCTTTTTGAATAAGCACAGATGTTTTGCAATGCGGATTAGTTTCGTAGAAATTAGGCAGCATCGGATTAATTTGTAATGCACCGATCGCACAATAAACCCAAAGATACTCTTCGGACGCGAAAACGAACTAAGATACGTGTTCCGATGTTTCAGCAAGTTGAATCGTATAGTTATGCAATTGTAAAGAGTTGCTGCTTTGTGTTATGTGTAGAGTCTACCGGGAAGCCTTTCTCCGGCAAGTAACTTTTTGTCTTCTTTTTTTTAAACGAAGTTCAATATGAATCTATACAGTGAAAGTTTTAAGGAATATAATTTTTTTGTAAACTGTAAATTTTGTTAATTAATTCAAAAACCTATTAGTGACAATCATGCTTGGAATTTAGAAGAAATTTCAGACCTATCGTAACACGAATATAAACCTCTGTTCCAAAAATATTTAAAATTGATTTTAATGTGTGTATACTGAGTGTTCCATAATGCAATATCAGATCAAAGTTGTACTTTTTCCTTTTAACGAAACACCTTAATCATTTAATTTTATCTCTAAACCCCTCTGCTCCTTGCTATTCCAAAAATATAAAATTATACTGTTCTATACAGGGTATTTCATAAGATATGGTCAGATTTATACGAAAATATTCATAAGTTGTTATTTAACAATTTACATCTCTTAGTACTTGATAAATTAATATTCATTAGATTCTTCAGATCGTTTGAAATATTAGCTTTAAAAGAGAAATGTTTAGGATTTATTTAGGACGCTATGGAACACCTTGTATATTGGAAAATCATTTAGAAATATGATGTTTAAGATTGACTCTTCTTTTAAAGAATTTTTAATTTCTCAATAAGGAAATAATAGATTCGATTTTATCGCACTAATTAATCACCCTGTATATATATAAATATACAGAGAGAGAGAGAGAGAGAGAGTTTTAAATATTATAATGATTGGTAACACTGTTATGTCAAAAAAAATTATTCACGAAAACCTCTCATTTCATATTTATACAGAATGATTAAATTTTTTTATTTTTTCGTTTTTGTAAATTTTGGAATCATATTTTTTTGAGTCCGCACTCACATTTAGTTGCATTGAACGTAATGCATTGTATATCATGTTATGTTAGGGATGTGTATTTAATTGTCAAAATGTGGACACAAAAACAGAAAAATTTTATTATGGGTTTATAAAAAATATATTCTTTATTAACGTTTTTAATTAATACACAAATAATGTTTAACTTTCAAAAATCTTCATAACGTACAGTAAGTCCCTTTTAGTAATTATTATTAGAAAAATGTGACTCTAAAATTTACAAAAACGAACTTTTTTGTAAATTTTACGTATTATGATATTAAGTTAGAAGTCTAGTATAATTTGTGTATTTCAGATCAAGCAAAAACTTTTACAAAGTCCGAAAAAATTTTTCCTATTGGGACACCTATCCGGCAACACACTGTATATCAATATATTTTTTGTTTGTTGCCGTTTCAAAAATATGAGCTGGCACTAGCGTACACAAACTATATTATTTCAAAGGATATTGTCACTTTCCTTGTAAAAAGAGAGAAATCATCGTCAATTTTAATTGGACACCCTGTATATTGCAAAATAATGTGTAGGGTGGCTACAATTTTTTTTGTACGGATTTGTTTTGATTTCTCTGCAGGGAGATGCGGATTAATGAAGATTACGATTTAAAAATTATTTTGAAATATACAGGGTGTCCCAAAAAAGCATGGCATAGCAAGATTATAATTTTTCAACATTGAAAATAATAGTGCCACAAAATCTTTTTAAGAGAAAATTATAGTAGGTACAATATTTCCTGGAATATACGGGGTGTCACATAACGTAGAATTAACGTTCTGTTTATTTAAATGGAACACCCTCCTAATAATTTATTTCATTTAAACTAGTTTTTTTCTGTTTCTTGCTATTCCAATTTTATAAACTTATACAGGGTGTTTCACAAGATATAGTTTAGTCAGTTTTATTTTAAAATATTGCGTTAAACCCCTGTCCCGCCACAATATATGTATACAACTTTATACGTTTAAAATGATACCTTTGACTGGGTACAATAATTTATCGTTTAAAATTACTTTAAAATATACAGGATGTCCGGAAAAACGCCATGGCAGAGCGAAGTTATATTTCTAAATTAAAAATAACTTGAAACATAAACGGTTCAAACATGGCAGACTTTTTTATAGGTTTTAAAACGCAACGAAATTGGTTGCATAACAGAATTATAAAATACAGGGCGTTCCATTTAAAACACGCCGGCAAAAATCGAAATAATTCGAAAAGCATATCATTTTTTTACGAACAATTACAAATTTAATAAAATAGAATCAATAATCCACATATTTTCTGATATGTACAGGGTGATTCATACCTGCGTGGTAATACAAAGATTTTTTTTGTGTAAATCAAAAAAAAAAAAAAATAGAACGCCGAAGACAAGTTTATAATTTAAAAATTAGAAAGTTAATTATAAAAATTATAGATAACCGTATTTGATCTATACAGGGTGATTCACTTTTAATAATATTTAATCAAAGGAAAAAATTAAAAAATACTTTTATCTTTTAAAACATTGCATGTCACGATTTCTATAACTAATTTATAATTCCTTTACAATTAAAATTTTAAAAAGTGTTTAGTTTCTAGGAACATACGATCCATATTAATTACCCGCCGGCACACCCGAGAACATTGTGCAATCCTCATTAATATATAGGTGGTATATGTATTAATTTCCTAAATGCATCTTTCATATCCGTATATATGTATGTATATAAATTTATACGGTGAAGTCGCCTTAAAACTGGAGTAACTGATATTATTAAAGAGAGATTCTCGATCGTTGAACGTAAAATTTATTCTTGCATGACAGAATTCCATCTTACCGGTGGTTATTCACTGTGATAATTTGTGGCATACTTTTACAAAGTAGGCGTCGTCTGTGGGTATTCTACGTTATTAGTTATTAAAATAAACGAGAAACGATGGATAGAACGTCGTAAATAAAAGTAAGAAAATTAAACGCGTTATCTACGGGGGACACTCAATATAATCTCAACCAATCCAGATTAGGATTTATCATAAACGCCTTATTTATGTATGTGTGCACATATTAAAAATATGCTTGTTATGGCATTTAAATTGTTTGTTCTAGATACAATTTATGTGTTTAATATAAACAAAAATCCAAGATAAATTTTTCTTTGTTCTTGTAGTATGTGTGTACATAGTTACTATACCACATCATATCATGATAATTGTAACTCTATTAAATATATAATAATACATAATTTCCGTTTACACTAACGTATTATAGATATAAAAAAAATTATGCATCTTGTCGACGGAAACGAGATAGGGAATGCTCAAATGGTATTAAGAGATGTGTGAAATGCAAGATAAAAAATATATTAAATCACTTCTCATACGATTTTTCTATTTTTCTTCCCACGGATGTTTACTTTATGATTTTAATCGACAGCATCGTCGAGGTGTCTTTGAATCGCCACCCCATTAGGGGATAGACAATCCTTACGGAGGTTACACTCCGAGGGAGAGTTAACTGGGAGAAGTTCTTCTCCTACTTGGTCCTCCTGGTTGAGGATAAAATTGAGAGGGTTTCGGTTCACACATCTGGATCTGGGCAGACTCCACCCCTCTAATAATAAGGACCAGCAGGATTCCACTACACAATCTACCCAAAACCCTACACTATTAGGACAGGCAACCACACCTTCACGATCTTGTTTGTTACAAGTTATTTAATTAGGGTTTAGGGGCAAAAGTCCAACTCTAGTGTTAAGGATCTGTTTCTCCACAACATTCTTCAACATATTTTCTTGTTGTCGGGGATACATGCAAATCTAGGTAGAGACCAACGGTTTTTTTTTCTCTTGAATTGCGTGCGTAAGCATTCCCTTTTCATTGTATATTTTTAGGAGTAGAAATTAGCCGGATGGGTACAGTATAATAATAAAAAGAAAACTAAACATTTGGTAAGAGTTCTACATCGGCGTATTTGATGACATCTGGTTCGGCGAAGCCGAAGATGGAAAGGAATTTAAAATATACAATAAACATCTAAACTAACTAACTTCCAAGAACAAAATGACAACTGAATGAATACATGCAAGTAAAATGGATAATTGTATTTGAAAAAATTCTAGTTTTAACGGTTTGAAGCTGTATTAAAAGACAAATTTCGGACAGCCTGTATATAATGTACTAATTCTAAGAACTCTAGCGAAAACGTCAAGATTTCTTCTATCAACAATCGAAAAACTGACGATGCTACATGATATTAAGCATCATGATGTCAATTGAAAAATTTTCGAAAAAATTGAAAAATCTCAAAAACCACTACACTTAGGTATAGAGAATATTAGTCAAAGTCGCTCTAAAATGATTTTTCGAAAATGCAAAGAAAACTATACTATTCCGTTCGAAATTTCGAAATAAGGAAGTTGATGTCAATTTCCGGTACTTCCAAAAGTATCACCATCTTGAACATATTTTTAGTGAATAGGTTTAATTGCACTATTATGTATATGTAAATTTACAGAAAATTATCATTAAAAGGCTCTGTATAATACAAAAAAATTAATTAATTACCTGATAAAGGTATCAGGTAAGAAACGTGTGAAATAAAAGATAAGAGAAAATATTAAACTGGCGTCTCACCCGCTTATAGAAAAAAACATAACACTTATGATAACTTCATCATCTAACATTATCGCTACATACAGTAAATATAACGGGGAATCCCCGAGAACTTACCGCCTTTTCTTCGACGTCTTTTGTTTAGAAATCAGATCTGTTATATGACTCGATTTATCGGTAGGTCTGGCGCTGATGTAAACAACACCCCCCGGTCCTTTAACGATGTTTAAATTATCCATAGATGATAGCAATTCTTCCAACGAATCGAATTTCAGTTTCTTGTACGGTATATCCGATCCAATTAATGTTCTGTAATCAGCTGTATAGGGAAAAAAGCATAATCCTTTTTAGTACCCTTCGTTAAATCGAAATTTCGTCTCGAACTTACATCGTAACTGCTTTATATCGCATTTTTCCTTGGTTGAGACCAGACAGAACCTTATATTGGCGTACACTTCTTTTCTAAGATCTTCCATGCTTTCAATCTGCGAAAAATTATAAATCGTACAGTCTATCTAATCTACGATAACGATATCTTTTGAGGTGATCTTAAAGAAATGTATTCAAGAGAAAATGCAACATCTGCGAGCAGTCAAATCGCCAAATCAAGGACATTCATCTGAGACAAAAACAAACCGTATCCAATTGAGCGGGAAAAGTTAAGCGATGGTCGATTTCGATTCGGATTTTTAGCGAAAATCAAAACAGAACTCGAAGCACGACCTACATAAGTAGTAAACCATGACCTAGACGCCACTTCTTCGTACATACATACAGTATAAACACAACCAAACAAGTACGTTGACTCTTTTTTGCAAGTCGTTGCAATTCGTCGAATGGATCGGAAGTAAAAGTTAATGAAAATTCATTTTTTCACGGGTGTTTGTCACGGAATGCGGTGGCTAGTTCTTAAATAAAAAATTCTAACCGTGTACGGCTTATTTCCAAGTAGGAATCGCGATAAAGCGGTCACAATACGATTTGATAACCTAAATTTTTTGACGTTGCAGCTGTCAATGGAATACGAAGCGAATTAATAACATTACCTAACATGCAATGAAACAGATGGATGGACAAACTAAATACTTACGTTAGAAATACAGGATTCACGTGAAATTATATGATTTTTATTAGAATAAATATAACACTTTCACTTCGAACGAACTATATCACAATCATTACAATCTTTCAACTTGAAACTTAACTTTGAAAAGAGCGGCGCTACTGCGGCGAAACCAAACTATACGACAAAAAATTAGTTTAAAATATGACCAACCTTTAAATGTGAATGGTACTAGAAACAGTTTGACACGTCTCCCTACAATTTTATTTAAATATACTATTTTATTCATAATTATAAACATATAAATAGAATTATAACTAAATAAAATAACTAGAATCATCTTTATAATTTGATATAAATTGTGATTTTAATCTAATCACCTTTACCGCCATCTAATTTCCAATAGTCGAACTAAAATCGTTTAAAAAATACAATTAAAATTAATTAATTTAAATTCACAATTAATATTTTTGAATAATTAATATAACTTTAGTTTTTTATTAAATTATCTTTAATTAAAGATAAAATTATAAACCATAAAATATCTTGTTTAAACTAGCTGAATAAAAATATCTGTATTATCAACTTTCTAAGTAAGATTGTGAACTTGAGATTGGGCAAGTTTATCCATTGTATTTATTTTTATTTATATTCTTGATTCACACGGTTTGGTTTCGAAGAGTATTTCCTTGATTTTATTACGTTTATTTTATTTAAGTGAGTCTTTTTTGTACGATAAAAAAACTAAAGATGTACAGGAGGAGATATGGTCCCCAGGTTTGTCTTTTTAACTTACTTTTTTTTTGAACTGCATTTTCTTATTATGTCTAAAACATTGCTAAACTAAATTTTATTGTAATTTAAGGATAAATTAACTCGTTACTATATATATAATAGTTGAAGGACGTAATTGTTTCGTCTAATTTTTCTTAAAATAACATTGACCTTGTGTGTAGCTTCTATAGTATTTATTTCATATCTAAAGATAAAACTTAATTTAGATTAAAATAGTTTAAGCACTTTTGTTTTACATATTTGTTTGTAGAATATCTTTAACGTTCATTAATTTTTATCGAATATTCAGTTTATTTTTGATTGAGAATTTAAATTAATATAATAAACTTAATTTAACAATATTTCTTCCACGACAGTTTATACTATTAACAGAAAGATGGCACTTAACGATATTTGTCAATTTTACCAAATTCAAGGGGTTCTGATCTAATAATATAGTAGGCATTTGATCGGTAGATGGCGCTAGTAGAACGTTAGTTATAATATGACGTCTTCTCGACAGAAAAGTGACGACCCTTCGACGTCATTTTTTTTTGTCTATTAATTCTGTTAACTACTTTTATCTCACGACGATGTACATAAAAATGAAAAAGTTAAAATCGCAATAGAATTTTTATTAAACAACTTTTTATAAATATTATATAAGTACACAAAAACGTTAAAATATATTTTTATACTTAAATAAAAACATGGCAAATTTCATTCTTCTAACTCTACTATCTTGCTCGTAGTAGCTAACTCCACATCATCGGGATTTGGCGGTCGTATTATACCCCATTTCTCAGCAGCTTTTAAAGCTTCCTCGGCAACCTTTTTAATATCTTGCTTCTTATCATCCTCAATCTTCAATAACGCCATTAAGATTTCTAAAATATCAGTATCGATCAGTTTCTCGGCAACTTCTTTATTGCTACCCATCATATTCCTAATGATATTGACACCTCTATATTGAATATCTCTGTTCGTATTAACCAGAAGATTGTGCATCGCATCCAACCATGATTTTAAATCGTACATTTTCTCGCAGCAGCTCGCACTGGAAGCTGTTAGAATTGCTAATGCTCCCGAAGCTGCTAAACAAGTATCCGCATCTTCATCCGCACACAAGGCAAGCAACATTTTAATCTTATCGTTAGGACCTTCGTAGATCTTCACAACATCTGGAGAGAAACACATGTTAGTAACGCATTGAGTTGCTGCCCTGCATAACATCAAATGATCTTCGTAAATATAGTGTTCAATTTTAGCGAATCCTTCCTCGTTTAATATTCTTAATCGAGCTGCTTCGTTCATTTGAGCTATATTACATAGTCCCATTAGAGCTTCGAAATTCTCTAAACCAGTGCAATCGGGGTGTAACGCTGAGAGTAAAGGTCTTATTACTTCAAGTGATCGCTGTCCAGGAAAAGCAACTTCTGGGTTAATCGTAATGGCTATCCTCGATAAAGCTTGTGCTGCGTGCCTTTTCCCTTTCGCAGTTCCATTTAGTGCCATCTTTATGAGGATTTTAACCCCACCTTGTTGCACTACGATCCCACGAAGATCTTGATCGCTGCAGATGGCATTAAAAACTCTTGAAATCAATTCTTTTGAGTTATTACTTTCCGTTTTTGCTAAAGCGACTAAAGCTGTCGTTACACCTTCTTTCGCAAGAATCTGGATTCGCCTTGTAACAAAATCTTGATCGTCTAAATCGTGTTCTTCAGGTATGTGATGTTTAGCAAACTTAGCGAGTTCTACCATTTCAGGTAAAATCTCCTGTTTCTCGTAGGCGTTCACTAAATTCACAAGCGTTGTAATCACACCGTAAATAACAGATTGGTCTCCTGTTTTCGCCAATTCAATTAAAGCTTGAAGAGCTGGTTTATCTTCGATTAATTTTTCTTTAACCTCAGCATCTAAAGTTAAGTAAGATAATCCTTCGGCAGCCCATTTTTTTAAATCTTGATTTTTTCCGGGATGCAACAGGAATTTCCTGCACGCTTCAGCTAACTTCAAATTCGATCCTTCTTGAAATGGTTTTAACGCGGAATCTGTACCACCAGAACTTCCCAATTTGCACAACCCAACTAAGGCACGAACTCTGACGGCATCACTCGATGATTTATATAAATTTTTTAATATCGTTAAACCCTGACTAATTATCGCTTTGGCTTTATCTAGTTTGCTAGCCGCAGCGATTATGCATTCGCAAGATACTTTTTGTTGTAGTTCATCATCTGTATTTGCCATAACTAAAATCATTTCCATGACGCCTTCTTTTGCAATTATTGTGTTGCCTACATCAACGGGTCCTCTTAATAAGCTGGTAATAGCGACTGCAGCTCGAACTTTTGATTCGATATCGGGTGTTAGTAGTTTTTCCTTGATGAATGTTTCAACTTTTCCGATGAATTTCTCTCGAGCAGTATCGTAATACATATTGTCGTAAATTCTTGCGAGACAGACAGCTACAACTGTTCTTGTTGATGGGGTAATATTCATTGAGCTCTCGTATTTGTACTCTTCTAATTCACTGGCACATTCCATAAGTCTTTCTGAAAAAAAAAAAGATGTAGAGTTTAAAATATTTAATTTTAAGTTTAAAAGAAGATATCTTACCTACTCCACCGATTTCAACTAACTGTTCGGCCCAATTCAATGCATCATAATGAATATTCTTCATTAATAATTCAACAATAGCATCCCTGGCAAGTCCGCTGATCATCCTATTATTAACGGCGGTTACTAAATAAGTTAACAAAGTATTGATTTCGTTCATATATTTCTTGCACATATCGATGTTCGGTTTAGCATCAGGTTTATTTTCCATACCAGAAAACGTGTTTAATATTGTTTGCATACAATACTGAGCGGCATTTACTTGCTGTTCGCAATTAGCATCTAATATTTCTAAAAACCATGGTACTCCAACAACTTTCAACACTCGCAACGTTTTCTCCGGATTATGTTTACATAATTCGCCTAAAATTCTAATGGCGGCTATGAAAATCTCTTTATTTTTCTCAATTTTAATCAGTTTCCGTAAATTATGAACGACACCAGTTTTTATTATCAATTCTGAACCAGCGTTTTCTCTTGCGAGCACCATAATGTTATTCATCGCAGTTTCACGTTTCTCCTTATCAGCTTCTATATCGAAAGCAATCTTTGTCATGCTTTCGACTTTAGTAGAAATTTGCGCATTTTGTTTGGCACGTTCTTGTACAATCTTGTGTAATCGTTCCAAAATCGGTTGTATTAACTTATTACTTGGATCATCGTTCAAGATTTGCCTTGCATCTCTGTACGCTTCTTCAAATCGCTCTAGATTCTCTAAAGCTTGCAATCTCCGAAATAATGCTTTCGGATCGTTCGCTACTAATTCTAAACTCTTATCGCAAGCTTGGATTGCCTCATCGAATTTGTTCAATTTTAAATATGCAGCAGCTAAATTCTTATGGTAAACTGATAAATCCTTGTTATCGCTTGGCGATAGATTAATTGCTTTTTGATAGAATTTAATAGCATCATTCCAATTTTCTAGCTTATAAGCTTCGTTACCTTTTTCTTTAAACAAATTTGCTTCGTTTAAATCAGCGACAACCATAATGTTCACTTTTTTAGCACTCAAAACTAGTTCTTGATATATTATAGTTGCACCTTTTATTAAATTGTTAGGTTAGGTTGGCCTAAAATTTATCTCTTCTCTCTTATTGTACATCATATATATATAAGGGAACTGCAAGAGTAGAGGCGTATTTTCTAGAAAAGCCGGCGTATATTTAGGATCCGATTTATTTATAGATTTATGGAAGAAATGGGCCGGTTTGAATACACATGTTTTTTTAGTAGAACAAGGAATGTTCCATTCTGTTCCATTCATGTTCCATTTGTTGATGTTATTAAACATGGAAAATCACAGTTACCGCAATTATAATAAAAATAAAAATTATAATTAACCCCAGATTTATTTACCGAATTATTGATTTTTTAGATAACCTGCATTTAATTTGATAATTAGAAAGAATTTGGAGTTGTAAAAAATAGAAAATATTCATATCATATTGTGATCACTGTGATTTATTTTGGTCAATCCAAAATATTTTCCTTAAAATTTTGTGTGATAAAATTTGATGACGTTGCTAATTTAATTTTTATGAGTTTATTTATTAGTATTTCATCAAATTAACACCAAATTACATCAATTTGTGCGAAAGAATTTATCAAAATTACACATCATATCACAAAATCACTAATATTTTGACACGTCAATTATTTATAACCTATAAAAAATGGTTAAACTGAAGAATTTAAAAGTGGCTTTTTTCCACCCCGATTTAGGGATCGGGGGTGCAGAAAGATTAGTGTTAGATATTGCCATAGCACTATCAGACCGTGGAATGGAAGTTGCATTCGTTACAAATCATTTCGATGAATCGCATGCTTTTGAAGAATTAAAAGATGGGAAATATCAAGTAAAAGTTATCGGAGATTGGATACCGAGGAGTATTTTCGGTGTGTGTCAAGCATTATGTGCATATATTCGAATGATTTATCTTTCGTTAGTTTACGTACTGTTTCTAAAGAGTTCTGAAGGAGCTGATGTTTATATCGTCGATCAGATTCCTATGGCTGTCCCTTTTTTGAAATGGACCGGGTGTAAAGTTATCTATTATTGTCATCATCCTGATTTACTCGCGAGTCCACCCGGAGGGATCTTAAAGAAGATTTATCGGAAACCGATCGATTGGTTAGAAATGCGGGGTACAAAGAGATCTGATGTTATTTTAGTGAATAGTAAATATACGGGTGATGTTTTTAAAAAGACATTTCCTGAAATTGACGCAGAATTGCAAATTTTATATCCTACAATTTCAAGTGCTTATCAAAATACTGTAAAATGTACGAAATCGCAAAAAGTTCAAGATATCATTCCGGAATTGGAAAATAATAATTCCGATGTATTTTTTCTATCAATAAATAGATTTCACCCGGCTAAAAAATTAGAGTTAGCAATTGAATCAATTCTTTCGTTGCAAAATAAATTATCTTCTCAGGAATTCCAGCGAGTGCATTTAATATTGGCAGGAGGATATGATCCAAATAATTCAATAAATGCTGAATATTTTAATGAGTTAGTTTCATTATGTCGGAAGGAAGGACTAACAGGGAAGGTAACATTTTTAAAATCACCTTCCGATAAATTAAAAGCTATTTTACTGGTTTCCTGCAATGCTTTACTCTACACTCCAGTAAATGAGCATTTCGGAATTGTACCTTTAGAAGCGATGGCTGCTGGAAAGCCGGTTATTGCTTGTAATAGCGGTGGACCAAGAGAAACTGTAGAGCATGATGTTACGGGATTTTTAAGCGAACCAAACGGTGATAATTACAGTGAATTTATGATTAAACTTATGAATAAAGATATTAGTGAAAAAATAGGACAAAAAGGTAAAGAACGCTTAGAGAAGCTGTTTACTTATAATGCTTTCGGTGATAAGATTATGGATATAGTATCTAATACAGTTTGTAAAAATGTATAGAATTATAATATAATTAATTTTGTAAGTTAAATTTGTTTAATTTGCCTATTAAATAATTAATATTCAAATATAGCGCCTAATTTAGTTACTAATTTAATCGGAAGATGGCGCTAATTAGATCTAACTGTCATGCATGTAAGCAAGTTGTCATAATAAATACATGTCATTCTTGTTTTTATTGTAAATTATATTTGTCAAGGATAAAAATAAGTTAAAAATGGTAAATATTCTTTATTATTAATCATCAACTTGATGAAATAGTTTTTTAATCTTAATTTGTAATTGTATTATCAATATGTATTATTTTAGTTTCAATTTGGGTTTAATATGTTCCCGGAGATACCCAGGCAGTTTAATACTAGCTACAGGGTATTTTCAGTGGCGATGCTGCCTGGGAATGAAAGGCAAGATGTTGAAAATGGGGGAAAAAGTAGATACATTACAGTAAATTTATTTATTCGAATTTAATACGTTCTTATTATAGTTATTATGCCTCCATCCGCTTTGGAACAATTGACAAGGTTGAATATAAATTACCCGATGTTATTTAAACTAACGAATAAGAAAACGAATCGAAAAACGCATTGCGGTGTGTTAGAATTTGTCGCTGACGAAGGAAATGTGTATTTACCACTTTGGGTTTGTATCATATTTAAAAATATGTTTGTATCATTGTAGTCTTGTCCTAATTATAGATGATGAATAATTTAGTCTTGGAAGAAGGCGATTATATCCAAATTGAAAGTGTATCGTTACCTGTCGGAACGTTTTCTAAATTCCAACCATTATCGCCAGATTTCTTAGATATAACCAATCCGAAAGCGGTTTTGGAGAATTGTTTGAGGACTTTCGCTTGCTTAACTACCGGAGATGTGATTGCAGTTAAATACAATCAAAAAGTATATGAATTATGCGTTTTGGAAACGAAACCATCGGATGCGATTAGCATTATCGAATGTGATATGAACGTAAATCAATTTTAAATTTAATCGTAATATTATAACTAATTTCGCTTTAATTTAGGTCGAATTCGCTGCACCAGTTGGATACCAAGAGAAAGAATACGAAAAGAAACCGGCAGAGGAAGATATGGTAGTCGATCCGGCAGATTTGATGCCTGAACCGTCAGGGTTCGTAGCGTTCCGTGGACAAGGGAACCGTCTCGATGGCAAGAAAAGGAAAGATTCTACATCGCTTGATGCCCCGCAACCTAAACCTGTTTACGTTAGGGGAATTCCAGATTACGATTATGAAATTGGTACTTTAAGATTTATTCGTCGTATGGATAAACCCGAAAGCAGTAAGGATAAGGATAGCGAGGATTTTAAAGCTTTTAGCGGGGCCGGTTTTAGTCTTAAGAAAAGTAGGGATTGATATAAAGATGTAAAGCTGTGATTTGTATTCCTATTAAATATTGATGTTTATTATAATTTTTTTTTGTATTTATTTGATAATCTCTTTTTTTTATTAATAAAATTATTTTTAAAGAGGGGGGAGTGAGTTTTATTTTGAAAAAATGTTTTTTGATTAAAAAATGTGTAAATTATAGAAATATATTAATTTAAAATCCGTTGAATCAGCGCCATCTATAATTTTACAATTTAATGATTGGGTGTAGTTAATTCAGCTATATTCCGTTAGATGGCAGCAGGAGAGAAAGCAGTTTGTCATTTTTATGTTAGATGTCGCTAACAGTAGTAATTCACCTACATAGACAACCTGTAAAGCGAAAAGTTTACTATCAAAACTTTCGAAATCCGATATCGTCTTGCTTCAGTTATCAGTACTTGGAAATTAATGTTTGACGTTCCGGATGTTCTGAATACGGATAAATACGTCGATACTTTACCAGCATTCATAATAACTCTAGTAGGTAGGGTGAAACTTGGAGAACTTTTCTAAAACTCCTATTTCCGTTGCCATTAATAATTTTCTCTTTTTAAACGAAGTTTTGATGAATTCGATATAGGGTATCTATTTTGTAAAACGTCCTCATTGAAAGTTTACTGGAATTTCTAATGAATATAGGAGTATTATCGTATTAAAAAGGATTCATTTAAAAAACTGAATAAAATAAGCTGTTCTTTCTTTATATATTTTTATTTTAAAATCGAAACGAATACAGTGTTGCTTTTATAAATAAACACTCATGATTATATTAGGAAATTGAGAAAAGAATAATTATTACAATAATAATTTAACAATTTTAATTTTACAATCAATTGTATTTCCCAATTTCTATTTTGTTTTTTTTTTAAATATGTACAGTTGAAATTTTTATTTCTTAATAGTGTGATTTGTGTAGTGTACAGACATTAAGATATCATATATAATTACCTCTTATCACGTTTATATACATTTTGTACAATTATATCTTACGAACTCGATCCTTTTTATATCCATTCACACAACTAAAATGTAAATTTTATTCTGAAAAAATAAATAAATAGGGATGGTGGTGTAATTATGTTCTTTACCACAATTATAAAAACGTTTTAATTATAACAGTGATGTTTTGCTATATTGGTCGATACTACAATCAATTAAAATCTTTTCTTCTGTTAAATTACACAACTTACTAATCACAGTCGGATCACGAAGATCATATCATTGATAATCCATAAAAGTATCCAAAATCTAGTGACTATTTTCGTGGTTGCGTGTTTGGCAGCTTCGTAATACTTACAAGTTTCAGGTGAAATTAATAATCGAGAAAAAAGGTATTATTTCTCTCGTCATTTTAACATTAGAGTGCTTTAAGATGTCATAGTAACAAATTTTCTAAATTACAAAAATTGTAATAACTCTAGTACAGAAGTAAATATGTTCATGGAATGTGTTTACATTTTTTTCTTATTAGAAAAATACCACAGCCTTAAAAAATCCATCATTACAAATTAATAATTAAAAATGGTATCAAAGCAGTTTTGCTTGGAGGTATGTATTACAAAAAGTTAAGGATAATTTTGCAGTTTATCATTTGATTTCGACTCTGTAAGATGCCTGGTCCTTTCAATCAGGGGAAGTACCGATCACAATCTTTCTCCAGTTTCCTCGGTTTTGTTTCTCTGATCTCGCTTTTTTGTTATATTAAAATGCAGGTGACAGTGATTATGTCATCAAATCCTCAACATTTTAAATTAGGCTGAATTAAACGACCGCACCAGAGATTCTAACCTGTCAAAAGAAGCACACCGCTTTCAATTCGTCTACAACCAGATGTTCGAGAATCAAAGGCACTGTTTTCGTTTCATTACTGGTTCTTTTATTGATTGAAACGAAGGATAAGACTTAAATCTGCCATTATAATATATGTTTCTATAACCCCCAATGAATATAAGCAATATTTTTATATATAAAAAAATGCGTTTATGTCAGAATCGAACCATAAAACTTCGTTTGCTGGACGAAGCCACGATACCACCGTGCTAAGTATTCGTCGGAAACCGAAGTTTTATGGTTCGATTCCTGACCTAAACGCATTTTTTTAAATAAAAATCTTCTTCATACTGTTCACTGTTGTTAAACCTTTCTGGAATATTAAATTTGCGATTTAAAATCTTGCAAAATATAGTTGTTAGTTGTCATATTTCTGTTAGTTCCGGAATAGCGTGTGCACAATTTATTTGCTACTATAGAAGCTGGAGTTTGTATTGAATTTGGCGTCTCTTTTTCTCAAACAATAACTGTTTTGAGCAATGGTGGCAGTTTTACCAAATTTCTTTTATCGAAAACGAGCTGGTAAACTGAATGATACCTGTTCCAGTAGACGAGCCAAATGTTTTTTTATTTCGATTTTATCTCGACTTGCCCTTGTTGACCTGTAAGTCGATTAGAGTGATTATTTTTTCGAAAATTTGTTAAATTAATTATTTTCATAATAATCTGTAATAACACCTCCAGAAAACATATGCATATTTATGCAATTAATATCCCTGTTTTATCATCATAAAAAAACAAACTTCAAACATTGCTTGGCACAATTGACATCATGAAAAATTAAATTCAAACAACGAAAAATCCGAAAAGATCAACTCAAAACGTATCGAAGAAACTATAATTTCTCCTTCTTTAATGTGAAGTCTATCACTTTACAGATATCGCAGGCCGATTCCGCGTTACACGAACAATTATCGTCGCACTTCTTCAAGTCCTCGCACAATTTAAAGTTCTTCAATTCCCTCCTCAGTTCCTTCTTGATGTTATTTAGATGGTCCTGCTCGTCCTCGTTCAAAGGACTGCCGCCGGCGCCACCTAGCTCCAGGCGCTATCCGTTTTGTCACATGAACACGTCTTGTAGATCAGGATTCTTGTTCCTTAGGGCGAGTTCGTCTTCGAAGGTGACCATTTTCTCTCGCGGTTTAGGCGCCGCTTTCCGAGGGACTCTCACAGTCAGCGGCAGCATGTTGGCCACAGGTGTGTCGCCTGAGGCGCCTGACAGGTCGAATTCGCTGACGCTACGCGGTACGAAGTATTCGATTAGGGGTTCAGCACCTGAAAAATAAAATTGGATTTTTTTTTAAGGTAGAGATTGAGTGTAGTAGTCAGCGAAAAATAAATTATATTCAATTTTAGAAATTGTTTAACTGTATCAGGGTAATAAAGGAATAAATTATACGGATGTTTGGGTTCAAGCAAACAAACCAGGATTACATCTGTTTACTTATATATTATCCTTGTAGTAATGTAATAAATGTTTTCAATTCCGAGCTTGGCTAAAGCAGCATATTCTATTCTATGGAGATTCAAGCAGCCGTTAACCTTTTACGACTTAATACACGAATACCGAAGTTAATTAAAATGATAATAAGACGACTAGGAGTATTACTGTTTATGGCTACCGTAAAAACACTAATTATACGAAAATTTCATTAATTTACGTTATAAATTGGCCGTCGTAAAATTTTAGTTTCATTGCAAGTTCTTTAAGTTAAATTAAAATTATAACTAGACGAGACGCATAATAAAAATGAGTACCCTGTCGAAAGGGTCCGAGATATCTTGCTGTAATTGTTGGACGTCTTGCACCTCGTAAAAAATTTTAAGAGCTATAAAAATTTCATCATAACGCCTATAAAATTGTATGAAACTGCTCCAGTTTAAAATTTTAGGGGGTTTGAAAATGATGTACCATAATTGTATTCATATAAATCATAAAACTTGTTAGTGAACGATGAAGCCGGAATATCATCATAAGATGCATAACAATTGAAGTTTATATTGTATTTGTTATGAAACTACATTGTTGCAACCGGTAAGGTAGGTATCGGTTAAATTTTGTGCATATTTTTAATATTAAACTGGAAAATGTTTACCATAAAATCAGTGGACAGTAACTGAATACCTAGACTGCAGGTATTATAGATTAGCAAAGAAAATACAAGACACTACAACAATACAATATGTACAGTGGGTTTCAAAGGTCACTGTACATACATGCACAATTTTTTTATAAATTGTTCCGCTTTCATTTTGCGGTTGAGACCCTGACATTTGACGTTTATATTTACAAAACAACAAAATACTGTCAACATACCCAGCTGCTAATCATTACCTTACGATCTGTCAGATAGTAATCATTATCTGTAGAAATAATGACCAGTATGAATAATAACCAGTATAAATAATGATCAGTATGAATAATAACCTGTATAAATAATGACCAATATGGATAATAACCAGTATGGATTAAATGAGTAAATAATGACCAGTATAAATAATAACCAGTATGAATAACGACCAGTATGTATAATGACCAGTATGAATAAAGACCAGTACGAATTATTTGCTTATCTAATAATAACTATTTGAACGTATTTCCCATACAAGTACTATTTGCGCAATAAAATGACTAAAATATTGTGTTTATAAAAGTCAGGGAAGTTGTATCGTGCAGTATACGAGCTCATACCGCCAGCGGCTAATGTTTTTGCACTTGCCGATGCAGATTTAATGCAAGTTCGTCAATAAGTCAAACACTTATCGTCCTCTCACAACAATAGTCAGCCGCCTAACCACTGCGGCCATCGACCCGTTAATAATAATAATAATAATAATAGCCTTTATTTCTACTATAATGCACAAATAGAAACAACGTCAAAACAAGAAACAAGGAATACCTACAATCCAATAAACACAAAGATTGTTAATTAAATATAGTTGAGAAACTCAGCAACATTATACGGTTCTATATTACAGATATAAGAATATGTCGCTCTCTTAAATGTTACAAAGTTATTTTCTAATTTTATACTTAACGGTAACTTATTAAAAAAACAAATACTATTATAAAGTACACCCTTGGTAGATTTAGTTAGACGATATCTTGGTACGTTATAGTTTATTTTATATCTTGTTGTATGAGTATGTGTTTTTTCATTATCTCTAAAAGAAGTTTTATATTTGAAGTTAAATAGTAAACATTCATGTATATATATCCCATACAAGGTAAGCAAACCTGTTGATCGAAAGACAGACCGAAGTGATGTACTATAATTCAGACCCAGCAGTGCTCGCACCGCTCTTTTTTGTAAAATAAATACGCGGTCAATTTCAGGGGAACTACCCCATAGCAAAATTCCATAACGGATTATTGAGACGCAGTGTGAGTGATATACAGCTTTAAGTGTCATATAATTAGTAATTCTATTTAAAATTTTCAGTGCAAAGCAAGCACTACTAAGTCTTCCACACACCTGTTCTATGTGGTCACTCCATCTAAGTCTGTCATCTGTACAAATACCCAAGAAACAACAAGATTTTGATAATTTTATTTTTTCCCCATCCATCATAATATCTGCTGGCGTGGTGATGCCCTCATTAGTTTTAAATAATATACAACATGTTTTATTTTTATTTAGTTGTAGATCATTGTCCGTAAAGTATTGTTTTACGGAACGATACAGATCAGTTCCAGTTCGGACTAAAGTTGGAAAGTCATAAGCACTAAATAACAAATTTGTATCATCCGCATAATTAATAATTTTTTGAGTTTTAGTACATGAAACATTTTTAAAAATATCATTTATAAAAATTAAGAATAAAAGTGGACCCAGTACGCTGCCCTGGGGAACACCAACATTTGTAAAGAGCATATTGGAATGGAATACACCAGAAACAGTGTTAATTCTAACTGTATGTTGTCTATCACTTAAGGTGCGGTTAAAATATAGTAGATTCCTCAGTCGGTAACTGAATTAAACTTTTATAGCTTTTGGCCGATTTAGAAAGAATTAATTGTATATTTTGTATTAAACATGACGATATGATGCCTCCGGAGGGACTAAGCTATTTTGTTTGTAAAAATATCGTCAAAATTTATTTCAAACAACGAGTAAATAGCAATGAATTGAAATAATTTTGCATTTAGAATATAAGGAAAAAATCGTAGATGAATGCCAAATTGCGAAAATTGTAAATAAAGCATTCGTTTTTGCAAAAGCTATGTCAGTAGCTACAACAAGTTATATGATTAATATCTGTCAAATTAACTTTGGCACTTGTCTGTAAGATGTCGATAATTGATTGTGCGTATTAGGTTGCCTAATTTGATAAATTTAGGAAATAAGACAAAGAAAATATTTTAGTAATCGCTGCCAAAAACAATGTTTATAATGGTAAGTTGAAAAAAATCATAACTCAAGTTATCAAATTGTACGTTTTCTATTTAGTGCAAACATAATCTTATGAGAAAACACAAAAACATTAAATCCAAAATTGTATACATAATTTTATGCAAGGTTGTGTATGTATGTATTTGAAAGTTTACCTCTACTAAAAATAATTTATTTCGTTCTGCATAAATTATACATATAGTAAGAAATAAATATCAAATACAACAAACTTTTAAATGTATTATGGATGAAATAGAAAATTTGTTCATTTTTAAAAAACAAACGTTACAAAGAAATTAAAATGTTTGTGTATTTCGTTGAAAAATATATTTTTTTGTAGGAAAATAAGACAAGTTTGATATACACTATTATGTTTATTGAAACCAGGAAATATGCTGCAGATGTTAAGCAGTGAGGTAGCGTTCAAAATACCTTACACCCGCTACACCGAAGAATTGTATTATTATATGGGTACTTGATCTTCACAATATCCGAAATCAAACCGTGATAGAAGCACTGTATGCAGCTGCATATCTATATCTTCGAGTATACCAAGGCTTCAATGCGCACGCGTCACCTTTCTTTCCAGATTTCTTGTTTACAAAAATGGTTTTTGACATGAATCCACCTTGATTTTTTACAGTTTTAGAATAAATATGTGAAAACGTGTGTATTTATTTTTTACCTTGGCTAAACTTCCGTATGTCGACCACTGAATTGACAATTTATATGCAGTTTAACGGAAAGTACACGTTTTACTGAGTTCAAAATGACCCCCCTTTTTTGCGGAGATCAGTCTAGGAAAAAGCGATGTAAAAAGTGCTATTTCTAAGTTATGTTTCACTGGTGTTTTGACATTTCTGCGAGGATTTTCACCTCATCCAGTCAGAATTATGAAAGATCGAGCGGTAATTTAAAACGTCGTTTGGGAATGAAAAAATAGTCATTTATATTTTGTAGTATCTTTTAATACTGAAAGATTTCAGCAACTAAAAAACATATCTCCTCGTGTATTCTATTAAATTTAGTGCAAATACATTATATAAAATAGGAACGTATCTAAAGAATTAGTTTAGTTTTAATGGACCGGTTGCAATTAGGAAAAAATCGCTAATCGACATGCGCGGCGCGAACTAAATCACGCCTATTTTTTCAAATATTTAGTGGCTTATCCAGTGCATGAACTACGAAAGTTCCCCATGTCCGCGTTGTTCCCAATACGTTGATAACTTGTTAAAATTGAAATTTTTTAACGTCCTCAAATCTTTCGTCCACATTTTTAATAAGAGAAACGTTCGAAGATGATGACAAGTTCCAACAACCGCATGCGATATTCACATTTGATTCACATCGTCCGCGTCCAGACTGCTACCAACATTGTAACTTCAAATAATCTAGGTGCATAACAGTCACAGTCACCATGGTTACCGGGCATAAGCAAAGAACATTTTTTTATAAATGAAATCGATGCATTGCAATTAATAACAATTAAGAGACATTTGACAAAATGTTAAATCTAATATTAAAAATATCTTCAAATTTAGCCAAAATAGTATGTAAATATTCATAATTTTTTTCTTAATATTAACTTACACATTTAATTGTGTATATGACACGTAAATAATTATTTTAAAATAAATTTTATGCCTTAACATCAAATTTCGCTGTTTAAATTTAATAAAACACAAAAGAAGAAATGTTTTTTAGTCACTGAAATATACTTATTAATTGTATTAAAAGATACTGCAAAATCAAAAATGATTATTATTTTTATATTCCTCAACGACGTTTTTTAAAATTGCCGCTCGATATTTCGTAATTCTGACTGGATCAACTGAAAATCCTCACAGAAATGTCAAAACACTAGCGAAACAAAACCTAGAAATAGCACTTTTTAGATCGATTTTTAGGTATCTTAGACTGATTTCCGCAAACAAGGGGGTTCGTATTGAACTCAGTAAAACGTCTACATTCCGTTAAAGTGCATATAAATTGCCAATTCAATGGTCCACATACGGAAGTTAAGTAATCCTCTCTCTTCAAAGCAGGGCTGTGCCATCACTCAAGATATCAAAGAAAAATACGTTGAAAGTTTATTTTACATACATATGTGTTCGTCATTGTATGCCAGACTGACATATATATATCCAATGTATGCTATTTAAATATAAAATAATAAATAAAATTTAATTTGGCAGAGTTATTTATTTTGTTCCTAATAAAAAAGTTTGTATTTATCGCGAATATCATACCCGTCTGCCCGTATCCGCGTACATTTGCTTTAGTAGGTCCATTGAGAGAAAGACAATACAGAATGTTGTATTTTTCTTCCTTTGATACTTTCGGTAAATTTTAACATAGGTGAAATATAAAATTATCCATATACCTATTTAGTAGTACTTTATGTACTTACATACATAGTATATGCATAATACACATTTCTTGTAAAACGTAGTCTAAACGAGATATTTGCATTTTTTTGCTGGAAGTACAAAACCGATCATTTCTTACAGCTTGAGAATAGTTTATATTCTACACTTACGTTATAGATCCATGTAATGAAAATCTGAAATACAAATATTGTAAAATAAAAGAAATAATACTTTGCTTTGTATCAAAGAAACGGCTAAAACCGTCGATTATATTGTAGATATTTATAATTAATTGCAACAAGTTCATGGTATCTATAATACGCGAAGGCCATACACATCGTACGATTACATTCTCAACATTTTCTATTACCTGCTAGGTAGGTACGCAACCGTGGAAGCGGAGATGTATATTTCGAAACTGATTTTAGCTAATTTAATATATTTGTTGAGATTGATATTAGTAGAGTCCTCTATATACTGCTAGATGTTTTAAATCGGCCATTTTTTTACGTGATCATCTGTTACGAATCGTCTATGGTATTGTGCCCACCTTAAGTATGACCTGAACCACTCCAATGCCACACCCCTTATACCGTAACATTCAAGTTTATGAAGTAAAATTGTATGTGACATACTGTCAAATGCTTTACTGAGGTCCAAAAAGAGACCGCAGACTAAGTTGTTGCTTTCTAAATTAGATAATATCCAACTCGTGTATTCAAAGAGTGCTGTATTAGTGCTTTTTCCACTTACAAAGCCATGCTGATTTTCGTTAATGAGACTGTGCTTGTTGAAAAAGGATAAAACTTGATCAGCAACCACAGTCTCAAAAATTTTCGCAATTGTTGTTAATTGACTAATGGGCCTATAATTCTCATATTTATTGCGATCACCTTTTTTGTAAGTTGGTATGACAACTGCATGTTTCAGGGGGTCGGAAAATGTCCCTTTATTAGCGAACTATTAATAATATGGCAAAGTGGCTCAGAAATTACGTCAAAAAAAGAAAATAAGTCAAACACTCAACACCAAGTTATTGTTTCTACGTAAGTTAAACATTAGAATAATTAATTTTGAACGTTTGTCAGTTACCAAGTGACATTTAATGACATATCTAGAGCCCAATTCAAATTTTGCGTTTTACGCAAATATGCATCAGGTAAATAACAATACTTGCGCGCTTCAAAATTTGAAATATTGGCGGCAATTTCAAGAAGTTGTTGATTTCATTTCTTATTAAAATTGGTCATATTTTGTACAATTATAGGTTAAAAAATTAGTTGATTAAGAAGTTTACAATAAAAATACCACCTCCCATTTAAAAAAATGCAAATTGATTTCGGTATGACGTTATGATGTTGTGGAATAAAATGTACATTTTTATTAAAACGTGCTTCCTTTAGAATACCATAACTTTACCTGGTCCGATTTTAAATTTCTTATTTAGTTTTTCCATAATTTCAATGCATCATTTTAAGTGGCCCACCCTGTATAATGACCAGATAAATAATGGCCAGTATGGATAATGACCAGTATGAATAATAACCAGTATAAATAATGATGAACCCGGAAGAAATTTATAAATAATGACCAGTATGGATAATGACCAACGGTATGAAGGGTTAATAACCTGTATAAATAATAAATAATGACCAGTACGGATAACGACCAGTATGAATAATGACCAGTATAAATAATGATCAATATGGATAATGACCAGTGTGAATTTCATTGTTGCCTTTATAAGTAATAGATACCAAATATGTCATACTTTTTACTTAAATAAAATAACCTAATTAACTGAATATTATCTTGTATAAAGATTGTCTTAAAATTCCTCAAAATTCAAAAATGTGATCATAAATAATGACCAGCATGGATAATGACCAATATAGGGGAGGATTGAAGGGTAGGAGACAAATCCAAATCGTTGGAAGTCTGTGCTGAACTCCGCCGAAAAGGAATAAATTAAAAAAAAACAGAATATCCCCGATGGGGTTAGAGTATATCCGTTGAAGAAAGAGGACGAAATTCCTCAACACTGACGGCATACCTTATCATATCTATCAACTCTCCTCTCAAAAACTGAACACACATGACGGAAGGTTATAGTGACTCGTTGGGGTTTGACAACAGCTTCTAGCAGACCAACTGCAATATGCTGCAATTTTAGACCACTCAGATGTAGTCACGGCCAAATATGCCACGTTTTTTTCTAAGCCAACTTTGTTTTTAAAAGCAAGAAATTATTAAAATGTCTCTAACTCATTGGTTTAACGAAATAACCATATGAAGGCGACACCCAAGTATGTCCCATAACTAAAAAAATGACAAGGTTATTTTAGGACTTTTCCTTTCCAACTTTTGCCCAAATTCAATCAAAAAGACGTTAGATGAAAATAAATTTGCAAAGTTTTGGCCAAATACAAAAGCATTACAAAGTTAAACTAGCAAAATTGGACTTCCTTCCCCAATTAACTAAATCTCTATCTATTGTAGTTTCCAAGATTGTTATACAAAAAATATCTGACACCGACAACATGATCAATTCAATTATGTGAAAATGACTGAATTTTCCACCAACATATTTACAGTACGTAGGAAAGTAATGAATTTATGTCCAATGTAATTATGTGGGAGATGTTTATAGTATTGATCGTGAGCTAATGGATTTAATAGGTTAGATAGCTCGTTGTAATTCCAATGCCGCCAACTATTAATTGTCACATTTCAGTCGATTTATACCTGATACCCATTCTGCAGTTGGTTTTAAATGAGACCGACACTAACTATTTAGTGTCGTTTGTAATGGTTAACCGGAACATTAGCATTTACTCTAGCGGACATTTTTAAAATATCTTTTTCGTTTCGGATAATTTCATTTTTATGATCCAATTTGTGTCAGATTAGAGAGCTGCAGTAATAAATGAAAAAACATGAACACAGTACAAATTGCACAATATCCAAAAACGATTTCCCTAACATTACTTCGAGAAAAACTAATTTCTCTTTTTGCTACTACTTACTCGTATTAACATCAAATTCTAATCTAACTCTTTGCGCAAATCTCAATATTTGCTTTTCATTACTCTCTATAGTCGTATAAATTCGTCTGGGTAACTCTACTTAGATGGCGTTCGCGTCGAATTTTAACTTTAACGTCGTCATTCACTGCAACTGAAAATTCTTACGAGCATGTGTTGGGCTTGAACATTCTCCGAAGGTTTCCGTATGTGACGCCGGCGAGAAATGCTGCAGGATTTAAGATCGGAGACATATATTTCTTTTTATTGTCTTTGTCGACGAGATACCGAACAAGATTGCCAACAATTACGGCTTGGCGAAAGAATGAATCTCACTGCTAGCTAGCACGAGGGTGATCAAGAATGAAGAACGATTACGTCCGTTATTGATTGCTTAAATATTTTTCGCTAACTGTAATATACAGGGTGATTCGCCCAAAATAAAATAAAACTAATATAATTAGAAATACCTGCAGATCTTCTTGCAGGTGCGTTTCTGTGAAAATTACTTTTCCTGGGTAAACTATTGTGTTGTAAGAGAGGTGGTAATTTCTTCACTGCTGGTGGCGTTTTAACAATGGGCGCGGCACCTTCTGTCTTCGGTCGTTGTCAAGATCCAACCACCGCCATGTGTTCCTCCTCACGTGCTCGTATTTCATTCCTCGCGCAGGTTGCGCCGATCAACCGAAGCAGATTGATAACCTCATCTTGAACGAGACTGAAGCACATAGCCACTAAAGCCATGCCGGTAAGGATATAAGCCGAACAGGCGCAAAGTGATATTTCTTCAGCATGTTGACCGGGAAGTAAATCGCCGAAACCTATCGTTCCTAAGGAGGTAAAGCAGAAGTAGGAACCTTCGAGGATACTCCAGTTCTCCAAACGGTGAAACAGGAAGGCTCCTGAGCAGATGTAGGCTAGTACGATGATGAGACATAATGTGACTGGTACTCTCACTTTGACCGTGCACGGACATTGCGGTTTTCGCGCTGGTGTGCCGCAGATTTTTGCGTATAAACGTCTAAAGCTTCTTGCTAGGACGTCTCCTGTCGTTGAGAGGTACAGGAGCATCAGTGGGATGCCTACTAAGGCGTAAACTATGGTTACTAATTTCCCCCAAGCGGTTCTCGGTGAAACGCTTCCATAACCTGCAACAAATTATTAAAAATTAATTATTATTATTATTTCTGTTCAAATTGTTAAAATAAACAGTAGAATTGATCGATGTGTACGACTTTTTCTACTTTAATACAACATCCTTTTCGTGATAGATCTAATGTTCAAAGCGTTTTATTTATAGCACTCCAGTGACCGTCATACATTATGTCATGGTCTTTGCTGCGTTATTAAAGGACCGAAAAAAAGTTCTGGTGGATATCCACAAAAACGTTGCTGGCGGCGTAAAAACAGGTTCGCTTTTTATGTGACTGTAACGTGCAGGTAGTTCAGACAGCGCAAAAAAAAGAAAACGTGGCCGTAGGTGGTAGCCATCTGTCGTTTAATTAAGTCTGGGGAAAAATTATCGGATAATTTTTTTTTAGAGATAAAATAATTCAGATTTTGTCAATTCATAATAATATTTATTGTTTAGAATCCTTGCATTGTTTGAATCGTCTTTTGTTAATGCTTGTTGAAGACTCTAAGCAGCCCAAATTACTTTATGGGTAGCTTCGGGTTTCCACTCAATTGACCTATCTAGATAATATTTTGAATCGCCAAACAAGTACTGTGAGTTCATAAAATAACCTAACGTGACACTTATCCAACCAGTTTTACAGGTGGAGGTGGAAATAAATATCTACCGATTATTCTATCATCATAAAATTCAGTCAAATATTGTTCTGTTTCACTAGCCGTATGACGAGGAGCACTGTCTTGCTGAAACCAACCATTCTGTATTTCATCATCGTGCAATTGATCAAAAAATTCAGTTAGTATTGCATGGTATCTTGCAGCTGTAATCGAATCATTAAAGAAAATAGGGTCCACAATCCTACGTCTTGACATTGCTACCCATATTCCTACTTTAATAGGATGCAATAAAGTTTTTCGTGATTTTCAGTAGCCCATGTCCTATAATTTTGGGAATTAATATAACCACTTAAGTAGAACCATCCTTCATCACTAAAGAATGTTATGTCAAGAATGTCATTGTCATTTAAATGTTGATTAAACCGCTGGCAAAAAGTTATTCGTCTAGGATAATCCAAAGGATGCAATTCTTGTACAATGCATGTTCCTTTTGAAAGACCCAGAAGTGATGATTGTCTAAGGAATATACAATTAGAAATTTTCTAATAAATTTGTTGATTTGTGAGGACTACGTTCGAATATTATCCACAACATCTTCAGTTAATTTAGACGGCCTCCCCTGTAGGTTTTCCTTTACAAATGCAATTCCTTTCCTCAAATCTGTGTATTACAACAAGTCCGCGATGTCGAAATGCATCATAATCCAATTCAAACTTTAGAAAATGCTGTGTAAATTGATTTATACAACTTTCAAGAACATTCTCTATAAGATTCTTGGCATGCTAATCACTGAGATTAGTTTCACTGCAAGGTTTTAAAAGATTTTTCCTAAAAATAATTAAAGCATCATCACGTTCTTGAATTCAAAGTTCAGAATTAGAAGACTGGAAGAATTTCTGTCCATTTATCAACTGTTTTAGCTAGCTTAGTAGCAGTAGGATTTGGGCATAAAACACTCAAGAAATAGAGCCAGATCAAGGCAGTGAAATCTGCGACGAAACTGTTAAGTTCACCAACAACAACCCACAAGAATGCTTCAAGAACAAGTCGCTTATGAGATTGCAGAGTTCAAGCAGTAAGAGGTGATAGCTGAGAGGGCCGTGACCAGTGAGAAAAGCCGTCATGGTGTTGAGATCTCTTCTGTTGAGATCCAGGAGGGATTTTTCCTTGTTAGCTGAAAAAGTAACAAACTTTTTTGATTGTCTTAGTTTTGGAGTATTGATCCAGTTTATATGACTTTGTGATGAGTCCACAGAATAGATCTTATCCAATATATCGGAATGCCGTGCTTTGCTTCAGAAAACCATTGGCAATTTCGGTACCCTCGTACTCTTAGGGTCATATTTATAGTCCGTGCTTGAGGTTGTGTCGATGCTCGAGCACGCGACAAATCTGTCGAAATCGCGTGCTTTTAACGTAAATGTCATTACAAATCTGTCAAAATCGCGTGCTCAAGTAACGACACAACCTCAAGCACGGACTATAAATATGACCCTTATTAAATCAATGATCTTTACTAAATTACCCACATCAGTGTAACTATGTTTCTTTGTCATCTGCCCAATATTCTTGACTCTTATTAAATCAATAAAAAAAAAAACCGGAAAACATTGGGGGTTGTCATTTAACCCTTAACCTGAAGAAGTAATAGATGATTCTGACCAAGATCCCGATTATCTATTAGAGGATAGTAATGGTTCAACTGATGATGAATCAAAGTCTGCTTTTGATGAAGGACAAATAGCATCCGACGAAGTCACATAGTATGGCAAAAATGGCTCTCAGTGGACGTCGACTGAACCAACCAGAAATACTAGAACCAGAGCGCATAATATCATTAGAAGTTTACTTACCAAGGTTGACAGAAATTTAAGAAATAAACTTTCTAAAGCAGAGATTTGGAATACACTAATCGAACAAATGAGAACATTAATTCTATAACAATAAACTTTCCTCGTGAACTACCCATATCGAGAATCTTTTAGGGGTTGCTGTTGCGAATCAAATCCACACTGACGAAAATATTGTTCCAGATAATAGGCTTGCCAAGAGAAAATTTTGCAGTATTTGTCCATCATCGAAAATTAGAAAAACAAATTATTGTTGCTTCCATTGTTCCAAACCAATCTGCCTAGAATGTAGTCGAAAAGTGTGCCTGACATGTATTCGCAATAATTAATAATAAAGTTTAATGTGTAGTATATTTGAGTTTTTAATAATTTAGGTCTCCTAGACCTGTTATTGTCTCTATTATTATTTTTATTATATTAGAAAGTGTAATGAAAAGAACTTAAGAAATATTAGAGAGGGTGAACCAATCGTATCTGCATGCTCGTTCATTCTCTGTTAAAGTAGACGATTCCATCTCCTCCCTCAGATCTGTCTCTGTGAGTGTGGCTATCTTTCTGGGCTTCACTCTTGATTTTCTAAAACGACCTCCCAAGGATGCAGGGCCCCTCTCCCTTCCCTGGATATAACGGGGAATACGTTGGTTGGTTCATATTCTTGTATCACACTCTGATGAGAACAAATAAGTTCGAAACACGTATCTGTGTGTCAGGATTGAACTTCAAACGTTCTGTGCTAGTTCATCAATCACCTGCAGAGTGATTTATACGTCTCACACATTCTTGAGTTTGTTTATGCACAGAGAGAAACTCATGTATTTAATTAAAAATGGCAATATCTCGATTCAACTTCTATTGTAGAACTTTCACGATACTGATACACTCTTCATAATATCTACAAAATAAATACAAACTTCCAGTTTGCTTATTGCTTTCCTATCTTTCCACAAAACTTTCTAGTAAAAGTAGTAGCACGGCAATCCTTTATTGAAGTCTCGAAACCAGGTTGTATAAAAGATGAAAAGATAATCTTTTTAATGCAACCTGACGTTGTAGATTAAACTTTAGGAATATTTATACAGTCAACCATCGAGATTAGTTTGCGTTTGTTGAATATAAAGGCTGTAAGTAAGTTCTCTAGAAAGCACTAAGAAGTTCGGCATCAAAAGGTTATTTGAAAATTATATTTTAGGACTAAAATTGTAGGAACAAGTTTGTAACGGTAGTCGATTTAATTAAGTTTAACTCAAGGATACTCGTACACTTTATATGTAGGTATACGATTGTTCAGTAAAATGATTCTATTTAAGTTTCGTTCCGGCTCGTGAACTTTTAAAAACTCAATTATAAGTAATTATCATAAAGTTTCCCTCTGTAGAAGTTATATAGTGTATTTTGTATTTAACGGTTGCTGGACTGGGAATAGTCAATTAGGTCACTTTACATTTATAAGTGAAATGTGTAAGGACTCGTTCATGCATGCTTTATTCCTTTCTAAAAGTTATGCTCTTTAATGTAAGAAACTTGTTTAAAGTAATATATAACGTGAATTGTTTGTTTTTTTTATATTCCATAAGGGAGCTACTCATGTTCTTATATGGTACCTTTCTCGTAAAATCTAAGAATATTTTACTTTATTTTTATCGTTTTCACAAAACTTAACGGTCGTAGTAAATTTTTTTCCCCCGGTCTACTTCGTTATTGGGTTATCACCGGCTATAAAGTCGTTGTCGTTTTTATGCATCTTATTTTCGCTTTTTTTTTACAACTGTTCCCAAAACTATTTTAAAGATCGGATAGATTTATATTCACGATAAAATACAATTTTAGGTAAATCTAATGGAAGTTTTTAACGACTACTGATCTATTGGGTTAAACCAAAATTTATATACAGAGTGTCTCTGCTTTTGCGTTACAGGCATTATCTACTTTTCCTGTAGTTATCAGAAAACTTTTCAAATAAAAGTTACTTGATATGATACGAGGGAGCGTTTTTATATTCGCGGAATGGGGGATAAGGGGTGGAAAAAATGATTTCTCTTTATCTGCAAAATACGCCGAAACTGCCTCTTTGACTTCATCATCGGCAGTAAATTTTTTACCCCGCAGCTCTTTTTTCATTTTCGGAAACAGGTAATAATCACTCGGGGCCAGGTCTGGGCTGTAGGGTGGGTGATTCACAATTTCGAAGCCCACCTTATGCAGGGCAGCTAACGCAACGCGGCTCTTGTGGACGGGCGCGTTGTCGTGCAAAAGCAGCACACCTTTCGTCAATTTTCCCCGTCTTTTCTCTTTAATGGCTTCTTTTAGTCGTTCTAATATTGAAGCGTAATATTCTCCGGTTATAGAAACACCTTTATCTTTATAATCAATCAACAATATTCCTTCCGAGTCCCGAAATACCGTTGCCATGAGTTTCCCAGCTGATTGTGACACTTTAAATTTCTTGGGAGGTGCTGTGCCCTTTTTATGCCACTGCATGGAGTCTTGTTTGGACTCAGGTTCATAATGATGAACCCAAGTTTTGTCTCCAGTAACAATTCGACTCAATACACCATCTTTGTCTTCATTACAGAGGTCCAAAAATGCACGCGAACACTCTACGCGCTGTTGTTTTTGCCGCGGCGTGAGCATTCTCGGCACCCATCTTGCGCTGACCTTAGACATGCCGAGATGATCGTGTAGGATTTTAAAAATTGTTGTATCGGATACTCCAACCATTTCTGCGAGTTGTTTCTTCTTTAGTCGAGCATCTTCGAGTACAATTTTTTCAACTTTTTGGATAAGTGGTGGCGTGGTCGCCTCAATGCTCCTGCCCGGCCTCGGGTCGTCTTCAAGGGATTCCCTTCCTTGTTTAAATAAACTATGCCACTTGTACACCATGGTTTTTCCTGGACAAGAGTCGCCGTAAACCAATGACATCTCATTCATTATGGTCGCGACTGATTTTCCTTGCCTGGTAAGGAACTTTATAACGGCACGATATTCGATTTTTTCCATATTTCAGTTTTCACTCAGAAATGGCAAATGCACAGTCCAGCCAGTTGGAATCCATAGGTACTTTTCGAAGTGTACTGTAATCTGGGGTAACTTGGTCACCCTTTTCAAACTTTTACCAAAATATCTTTTTTATATCTTGACGCATTCGGACCAAAAGTTTATCACAAACCAACAACAATATAATGAAAGAGTTGAAGTTTGTAGAAAGTCATATTTTTATTTTATATTAGAAAAAAATATATGTATATGTGGGGTATCCAAGTTATCATGGGTGTGGGGCAACTTGGTCACCTTTGGGAATTTCAATGAAATGAACGTTTTTAATAGTATGCTCGAAAATTTCATAAATAGCCCATAGTTTTTATATAAGTTTCCAGATTTATACGACTATGGGAGGCACCATAATGCTAATAGAGGTGCGAGTGTGGTTCCGTGCCCTTTCAATCTTTTTTGTGTTTCTGGGGACCACTACCTTTTGTGCCCCAGAATCATCTGTGACATTTGTCTCGTCATAATTGTAAATATTGAAATCATCTGCATCGTTTAGAGCTTCACTAATATTGGTGAAAAATTAAAATGTCTTCACGATCGACGGATGATCTGGACCTCTTTATGTTCGATGCCAGGCGAATGGACAGCCTGCTTCTCTAGAGAAATGCATCCAGAAAATCTCTTCACATCCAGCGTGGTTAACGGGAAACCCCAATTAGCCACCATTCCAAGGGTCTCAGATATACTGCGTTCTTCCTCGGATGAAAGCACTCTTGGGTGGCCTACTGCTCCAGAATTTTTGCCAAGAATCTTACGACCCAAAGTTGTCCGAGGTACCTAATACGTTTGCGCAGTTAATTTCTTTGACATCCCCTCTTCAACAGCTTGTACGGCTTTTTGCATGTTTTCTTCTGTATAGTCTTGGTAGGGCTTTGCCCCGGGTGTTCTCTGGTAGTGTCAAGCCATTTTCAGTTACTAGTTATCTTAAATAAACTATAAAGAGCTGAAAATCCAACTGAAAAAAAAAACCGTAGGAAAAGTTTAAGCCGAAACAAAAATTAGATCATAGGTGACCAAGTTACCACGGGCTGGCCAAATTACCCCAGATTACGGTACCAAGCAAAATTGCCAACTATCTCTGCATTTGCCGGAACCATCACTTTATACGGGACATTGTTTTCGTAGAACGTCCACCACCCTCTTTGCTAACACAGGGGGCAGTAAGGAAAATTTAAAACGCCACGAGGATGGGAGGAGGGGGGTGGAAAAGCGATATGATTGCTGAATCCTATGTTGAGGAATCTGTGCTTAATAAAACGAAAATCGCAAAGACGATTTTAGGTGAAGGCCAAACTGACTGATAGTTGTTACCAATGATAATTCTGCTGAAGATTTGCAAATTATTAACATAGATAATAACCCTCAAACATTTTCAGTTCAAACTCCTGTTTTGCGCGAAACAAATTAGATATAAAAATGCAAGACGATAAGTTCCCTAAAAACAAGAAAGATACAATTGCATTTGCTTATCTCCCGTCATAGAAACAATCCGCTCCTAACATTATAAAAGCGTTTCCCTGACAGCTTTCTCCTTTTAAAACGAAGGCGTTCCGTAAATCCGCGTTGTAACACTACACTAGGGATTGGATTGCATTCCTGCATAAAATGGAAATTATCCTTGTTAAGGCGTCTGACACGTGTAGTACGCGAATGCATCTCCGCGACGATCAGAACACCTCAGTGCGACAGGAGAGACGTCACTTCGACGACGACGACGTGTCTTTTTAGCCAACGACGAGGAATCTTAAAGAAAATCCAATAAGTCAAATTTATCCCGAAGGTCCTATTGGTATTCGAGATGGGCGAGCCGATGTTTCCGGATAAGACCGCTATTGATATTCAGGTTTCCGTGGCGCATCGATCTCCCGGAGATATAGGAATATTCCCGTCTTGCATGCTTGCATATCATTTACATAGTAGTTTTTCGTCTGCGTTATCGATCTTCATAGTTTATCCTAGTACCTAATATCCATGTATGTATGTATGTATGAATGGTGGATGTTATATGGTTGTCGAAAGTATCCGGCTACTTTATATAGATTCTTGACGTGACCTGGTTTCGTTTTAGTTTGTATTAAAGGCTTGGAATGGTTATTAATACATACATTCCAATTTCATTCCATTAACCTTGTCATGTCTTTTCAAGTTCTTCTACATCAGAGTTTGGAGCAAACCTATTTTGGAATCTTTAAACCGATGTGCGTCGGATAAGCCACGAGTTTCAAAATTCCATCCCTTGTTTATAGATTGTACCTATAAGTGGAATTTGTTGGTCCTAACACAGAAAATAGTTAAAGAACATCTATTCCAATCCTGTCATTTAGGTTTGGGCATCCAAGTGTGTCGAGGTCTAATTACATATATTACACTTCAATATTGTGGAGAATTTTCTTCCATCCCTTTATGTCCTTTTTTCTTTCGCTTCATTCCAGTTAGTCCCTAGTACTTTCAGTGTTTGCTCCACGCTTTGATTCCATGACTTCCTTGGTCGCCCTCTTGTTCTTTTCCCTACTCTCCTAGTTTGACAGTAGTTTCTAGATCAACAAATTAATATATATAATTTCTCTATGGTTTGTTTACGGGTAAATATATGGTCTTGTATGCTTCTGTTTTTCCTAAACCCAGCTTGTGTGTCTTCCAGTGATACCTCTATTTCCTTTCTTAGCCTTCTCGGTCCCTTTTTATGTATAAGTAGTATTACTGGACTTTTCCAATCTTCTGGTATTTCATTTTGCTTCCAAACCATATTTATTATCTTGTGTATTAGTTGTACTCCCTTCTCGCTGGCGTATTTAATTTGGTCGCTTTTAATCATGTCATAACCTGCTGCTTTACCATTTTTCAGATCTTTGATCGCATCTCCTATTTCTCCTACGAGGGAGCGTTTTTATATTCGCGGAATGAGCGGGTTGTAGGGGGGTGATTAGGCGCATTGGGGGCGTGGCCTGTGCAGCGACTCATAATTAATATAAATACGAAGTTTCATTGTTATTAGATAGTTAGTCTTTGAGCTATCGTCAACCAAGTAACATAATCAGGAGTGAAAAGTGAAATATGGAAAAAATCGCGTGTTCGCTGGACCTCTGTAATGAAGACAAGGATGGTGTATTGAGTCGAATTGTTACTGGAGACGAAACTTGGGTTCATCATTATGAACCTGAGTCCAAACAAGACTCCATGCAGTGGCATAAAAAGGGTACAGCACCTCCCAAGAAATTTGAAGTGTCACAATCAGCTGGAAAACTCATGACAACGGTATTTTGGGACTGGGTAGGGGAGGAACTGTTTGAAGAAATGGTTGAGTTCACAAATTTATATGCCATACAACAGCATCAAAGATTTGGTTCCACCTGCCACCAAGAAATGAAAACGATTGCCAACCCCTCAACGGGGGTTGGTAACCCTTCACAAGTGATATCAAACAATTGCAAATAAATCAGACTTTTTAGTAGCTACTACAGTTTCAGATTTTTTCTCTGAACCAAAATAAATAGTGACCGATAGGGTTAGGGGGGCCAGATCTGGAGAATAGGGCAGCTGTTATAAAATTTCGAAGCCTGCGTTAGTAATAAATTGCGTTATGTGGGCAGAAGTGTAGTCCTGATGAAATGCGGAATGAGCGTGTTGTAGGGGGGTGATTAGGCGCATTGGGGGCGTGGCCTGTGCAGCGACTCATAATTAGTATAAATACGAAGTTTCATTATTATTAGATAGTTAGTCTTTGAGCTATCGTCAACCAAGTAACATAATCAGGAGTGAAAAGTGAAATATGGAAAAAAATCGCGTGTTCGTGTGCACTTTTGGACCTCTGTAATGAAGACAAGGATGGTGTATTGAGTCGAATTGTTACTGGAGACGAAACTTGGGTTCATCATTATGAACCTGAGTCCAAACAAGACTCCATGCAGTGGCATAAAAAGGGCACAGCACCTCCCAAGAAATTTAAAGTGTCACAATCAGCTGGGAAACTCATGGCAACGGTATTTTGGGACTCGGAAGGAATATTATTGATTGATTATAAAGATACAGGTGTTTCTATAACCGGAGAATATTACGCTTCAATATTAGAGCGACTAAAAGAAGCCATTAAAGAGAAAAGACGGGGAAAATTGACGAAAGGTGTGCTGCTTTTGCACGACAACGCGCCCGTCCACAAGAGCCGCGTTGCGTTAGCTGCCCTGCATAAGGTGGACTTCGAAATTGTGAATCACCCACCCTACAGCCCAGACCCGGCCCCGAGTAATTATTACCTGTTTCCGAAAATGAAAAAAGAGCTGCGGGGTAAAAAATTTGTAGATAAAGAGAAATCATTTTTTTATGAGGGTATAAATAAATTAATTGAAAGATGTGAAAAATGTATCCGTCTTGCAGGTGAATATATTGAAAAAGAAAAATAATTTGGTTTTTTTATTTCCACCCCTTATCCCCCATTCCGCGAATATAAAAACGCTCCCTCGTATGTTGATGTTGTCTTCTTCTGTGTAACCTTTACGTATTCCTTCCGTTTCTACTTCCTTGTCTGTTATATTTTCTTCATTCAATAATGTTTTGAAGTATTTTTTTCCATCTCTGTGTAATATCTTCCGGGTTATTCAGCATATTTTCATGGGCGTTTCTGATTTCTCTGCTTTGATTACTCTGTATAGCAATTTGTGGTTTTCCTTTTTATCCTCTTCCAATCTTTTCCCGAATTCACTCCAGCAGTCCTTTTTTTGCTCTCTTTACCATCTTTACTTGTTCTACGAAGTCTTTTGTATTCCTGGTATAGGTGCTATTGTTTCTATTCTTTAAATATTTGTACCATGCTTTCTTCTTGTATCTCATTGCTTCTTTCATCTCCTTGTTCTCCTTGTTCATGCTGTTTGTTTCTTATTATTCGTAGCGGTAGTAATTCCACACGCTTGGGTCATTACTTCCTTTATACTGCCCCACATTTCCTCTATACCTCAGTTCACCCATCCCCTTTTCTCAAACTCTTTGTCCATTTCTTCCTGGTATACTTTCCTTATATTCTCGTCTTTTAGTCTATATATTTTAATGTTCTCTCTACTTCTTCCTGGTTTTCTTATTTCCTCTGTATTGTAGTTTGATCTGATGTTACCTATTAACTTTTACGTCTATTACTTTCCTCCTCTTTCCAGCATTTCTCTGGCATACAAATTTATTTCTTTATGTTAGTAGAAGCTGTTCCTTATAACTAGATTGTTAATTAGGCAAAAATCCTTAAACCTCTTACCATTTCGATTTATAATAGTTTTTCCCCATTTCCTCATTTTAGTTTCATATCCTGCTCTATTATTCCATATCCTTGCATTCATACCTCCCATTATATATATGTTGCCTCTTGAGTCTTCATATGCTGCTTGCAAATCCTTCCAAAATGTATCTTTTGCTTCCATGTTGTCGTCCTTTTTAAAAATAAAGCTTAAGTTAGAATATAATCTTTGTATTTTTTGAGGTAATTTGTGAGATCTCTTTGGTCGGATTGATTCTATAAAGATCCTTTTTTATTTTCAGCTACTACTTCAGTATTTCTAGGTGTCCTGGTGTGATCTTTTCACAGGTTCTAATTCGCCCGAATTTCCTATTATCTCCTCTCTGTGTTGTATTTTTTCGTTGTCATTGTGTCTTTCCTTTCGCTTTCCAAATTTAATGGTTTTATATAATAATAATAATAATAATAATAATAATAATAATCCATGCCTTAGCATCCCCCAACAGCTTGCGCCAATTACAGGGGGCATCGGCGGGCCATGAGTTATTATTACGCCTGCGGCTGTAGACCGACTTAAGATGTTACCTTTCCGCATTTGCCGTGGAATTTGGAAAACTACAGAAAACCAAACTCAGAAAGGAAGCACCGGGGTTCGAACCCGGTACTGCCGGACTGCTAGTCAAGTGTGCAAGCCACTAAGCCACCAGCCCGACTTATATGCTCTCTATTCCTTCTATAAGATTTTTCCTCCACTTCTACTAGGTATGATCTATCCTTTACCTTATCTTTCGCAATTTCCTTGTTCCATCTATTTGAATTTTGATCTACTTTTGTACATTTTTTATGATACAAATATTTATTTGCTCTTCTTCTTTTTTCTATTGATTCAGGAACATCTTTTACAATTTCTTGCTTTAAATTACTATGAACAGTCGATATTCCTGTTCTTGTTCGACGACAAAAATTCTTTGAGCTGGACTAGAATCCATTTTGTTTGGAGTGCTTCGACAATGAAGTAAAGCATACCAAAAATCAGTATTGCTCTCCTGAGCTTTCTTGATCATTTTCTTTACTAGTTTAACCGTTGACTCCGCTTTAGCATTACCTTGTTGGTGATATGGTGAAGATGATGAGCATTTTTGCAAAGATGCCCATCTCTTTATTTACCATGTTTGTCCCATTCTCTGTAGGTACATATTCTTTTTGGTACTCCATGTCTACTAAAATTTAATTTACAGGCTTCTATAACACTTTTGGGTGTTAAATCTTTCAGAAAGTTTACTTCAAAAAAGTCTGAAAAATGGTCTACTGTTACCAAAATTGTTTTGAGCAAAGCAGACATCTAATGCGACATATTCGAATGGATATATCGGCATTTTTTTCAATTCTGAACAATCTCCTTTATTTGAGTACTCATTCCTGGCCAGAATAAACTTTCTTTTGCTAATTTTATAGTAGCCTCAATACCATTAGGATCTGATTACCTTTCATTACTAATCCATCGTTTGTGGATAGTTCATTCTTAAATTTAAAATATACTTTCAAGTCATCTTCCAAATTGTGAATGTATTTAGGCCATCCTTTCCTGATTATGTTTATCAGTTTGATCATCACTCGATTCTTCTTGTATATCTTTCATAAGATCATCATCATAATCAGCCGTTTTCATTTCTTTAAGGCTTTTAAAAATATTAACTTTTCCTCCGTTTAATTAATTAATAATTGGTGCTCTACTTAACATTAATATATTGTATTTCTATATTGTATCTTTGTAAAGTCATAAGCATGAGTTGTAGTCTTTTCGGCGCTTCCTATCTTGTCAAAAAGTTGAGCTTTATTCTTGCACCATCACCACAGTAAATAAAAACAGAATCTGATAAAAATATGTTTAAAAATCATACTAAAAATTTTGGATCTCTCAAATAAGGAATATTCTAAATTGCCTTCATTGAATAGCATCCATTACAGGTAATTTTAATTAATTTACGCGGAAAACGTATCCATTACCATCATCGAGGGGTTCGTACGAAAAGGGCGACGAGAAAGGAGACGAAGAACAAAGAAAAAGCAACACCTTTGAACCGAATCCAATTGTTTCAACCCTTCGAACACCAAATATCTCGAAAGTTTCGACAGCATCCTTACATTTACGCGCCACAGTAGCAAAATCCATCTTAAAAGGGGAGTAAGTAGAGGCGCTGCCACCAGACGGAGCCGGAATCGTTAATATTATTCATTCAAATCGGGTCTTTTCACACCACCTAGCTGTAAAATAAAAAGAGAGCAAGCGCAAGACTAGATCTCGATGGTCGCGTGAACGTAAAGGGAAACTCTCTCTCAACGGTCGGGTTTCAGACTTTAGCAGAGGATTTCACACCTTACCACCGTCTAAAATTGATGTAGTTGCTTTTTGCTACAAGCAAAATCACTTAGCTCCGAGCAATTGCCTTTTTGTTCTTTCTCTCCTTCACGATGCTGACGTATATCTGGAAGTTACCTAATACAACGTCGAAACGACTGAATGGTGGAGTCTTGCCTCCACGGCCAGGATTGTGATGGAGCAGGTGATGGATATAATGAAAATATTCGCTAATCAAGTTTCTACGGTGTCAATGTATACAATGAAACGCAATAAAAGTCGGATGTATTATTAGAGTGGACGAGTGGTAGACGAGAAACAAGAATTTAGTTTTTGTGGTTGGCACCCTGTCAAAAATTTGATGTTTATCAGCGTGCAAGGACAACGACATCTCGATGAGAACGTGACGTTAATCGCTTCAAAAGAAGTACATTAAAGTCGAGGGTAATCCGAGTCTCTCCAGCTACCTGCTTCCGATCGAACCTAATAACATCACTCTTAATTTGTTTACCGACACGACGCTCAGCTATTACCCGGAACGTGAAGCGGAGTTCGATTTTTTTTCCTCCTCTAATAGGGCAGTGGTTCAGGAAAAAAGGAAATGAGCAAACGAGGTGAGTTCTCGTCGTCTTCTAATTGGTATAGTTTCGGGGTTTTGTAATTGAATATGGGAATTAATTATGGTGTCATAAAATGTATGTTTATTTATTAAATTAATTAGCAAACAAACTTGATAACAACGCCCCCTATTTTTACCATCGACTGTACATGCTACATCACCACAATCGCTCTACCTTTTGTGAACCGCAGCAATCGCCTAGTCAATCCATTATGTATACGCAATAATGGCGATGGTTGCAAATTTACGAGCTCGGTGCGAAGTGCGAACCGGAAGTAAAGGCGTTCTGTGAACGAGGGACGAAATAGACGCCTGGAGATGTCGGATCATTTTGCGTCTAACCGACGAAGGAAATCGCCCTCTCCTAAACGGCTCCCATAAGGTCCTAAATTATCTCTTGCAAATAGACCTCACACATTAAGGGATGCCACTGCTGTAGAGACCGACAACCATCACCCTTCCTTGGAAAAGCTTTCCCCAAATAATCGTAGGTATATTGTCGAGTGACTACAGAAAGTTAAACGTCGTGTGGAAAGGTGTTTGTTGTTGAAGGGGGTCGAATTTTTCCTAAATACAAATCTCTCTGTCAGCATCAATAAAACCAATTAGTTCATCAATATAATTGCTTCTTTTTAAAGAACTGTTTTCTGTATCATTCTTCGAAAAAATTATTATTGAAACAAACACTTCTTCTACCTGAGGAATCTAGAATAACATTGGCCTATTTCAGGCAGAGCTTCAAAATATTCTCCGTTGACTAACATCTGGTTTCTTGTTCGTCCAAATTTTATTTTGAGGATTTTAGGGATGGCAAAGGTTATCGATTGAGTCTTTCGTCCATCCCATTTTGTTCCGTTGTATAAAAAATTGATTGGATTTGAATGGACAATTCCATTATTGTCTTCTTTTCCAAATTCTATCAATTAGTTATTGCCCTAACCATTTTGTTTTTATCCACATCATACATCACTGTGAACAATTTACATTCTTTGCTTGGGGTACATGGTTTGGAAACGGCAATCTGCTTTGTTTGTCCCTCAACAGCATGTTTCACATTATTGTTTCTCGATTCCAGTATCTTGTCCTCAGTATTCTACTAATTCATATTACTTGCCCATTCTTCATTCATCGTATAATATAAATTTGGTTTTAAACCTATATTCCAATCGTTTCGTTTAAAATTTACACTTGCCAACCCCTCACTGAAAACGATGGTTTTGTTGCTCTGTCACTAATTTTGTTATTTAATTTTAGCGATGGATATTGAGTCGAATACCAGTAGCGCCATTTATTTTTCTAGGGCGATCAAAATGTTCATTTTTGCTTAGATGTGGGTGCTAGTGGGTAATTTCGTTTTTAAAATTCTACTTAGAAACCTCTGAGTAAAGTCCAAGTTGTGGCAGAGGAGTATTACGATGTTTTAGCAAATACAATGGTAAGTCATCAATAGATTTCATCTTTCGTAGCATCCTGTTTACAATACCTACAGCTTTTGCAGCTAATTCATTCGATTGGTGATGATGGAGACTAGAGAAGCACAATTCAAAATTCCAATTATCAGCAAACGATTTAACAATCTTACTATTGTAAGGCACATTCTCACAAAATACGTAATACGTCTGGTACACCAAATATTGAATTCAATTAGAGTAAGAATCTATCAGAACGATGCAATTCTTTCCATTGTGTTCTAAAAAATTTGTGCTAATAATATGCCATGATCTGGTAATTCATGATTAATGAGCGTTTCCCTTTGCTTAGAGCGTTGAAATATGTCAAACTAATATTTCACATTTGCAAGTGAAATCTTCAATACCTTTACGACACTTTAACAAGTCATTTAACATTTGTACAAATAACAAAATACTATCAAGATACCCAGATGCCAATCATTACCTTACGATCTGTCAGATATTCATTCATGTCATTTTAATTATTTATTGTATAAAATAGGGCAGTCGAACATAAAATTATCTGTATAAGTAATGACCAGTATGAATAGTGATCAGTATGAATAATGACCAGTATAAATAATGACCAGCATGAATAATGGCCGGTATAAATAATGACCAGTATAAATAACAACCTGTAATGTCACTTCATATTGACACTTAATAACGTCACTCATTAATTGAAAGCATAAAAACATCATCTGCAACTACCTCTCTTGGGCGACACTGACTGAATGGAGTTGATCATTCAGAATTCCACTTGATTTCCCTATGTTTTCTTTCTTCTCAAGTTCTCTTTTATTCGGATAGACTTGAGCAAAATGGTTTTTACGTTGGCAGATAGCATATGACTTGTTATGAGTAGGACATATTGCTATATTAGGTTTGTAACTACTTTTGTTGCACTTTATCTTTGGGTTTTCAAGTTTTGGCTCAATTTTATTTAATAATGTTGATCTTCTCTTCTTCTAATTTAACATGTTGCTTATTAACCTCAATTGATTTACAATAATCTTTAAGTTTTTTTCGATTGTTAGATCGCTTTCGCGGCGCAATCGCTGCTGGACACTTTTATCATATATACGAGGGCTATTTTCTTTTCAACCTCCGATGGGTTATAAAGAAAAGACGGGTGAATATAGTACAAAAAAGATTTTATTACTACCTTAACGATCGACGGATTTGTCATATCTGTGAACAAGCTTTGCAATACCCTCTTCATAAAATATTGCCGCCAATGATTGGAAGTGAGTTGTGACGGTTTCTTTGAACTCCACGTCAGTTTGGAAGCGTTGCCCCCAAGCCATTGCTTCAGTTCAGGGAAAAGATGAAAGTCACTCGGCGATAGGTCGGAACTATATGGTGGGTGTTCGAAAATGTCCAATTGAAATTGCTGAAGGAGCCGTTGGGTTACACAGGCATTGTCGTGGATCAGAACAATTCTAGAAATCAGCATGCCTCTTCGTTTGTTTTGAATAGCTCTCAGTCAGCGTTACAAAGTTTCCTGCATTAACTGTTGTTCCAGGCTGCATAAACTCTACAAGCAACACACCTTTTTGGTCCCAAAAAAACAGCTGCCATAACCTTACGGTTGTTGAAGATTGCTTTGAATTTTGTGGGTCACTTTGGAGAATTAGCGTGCATCCATTGTTGTGATTGTCGTTTCGTTTTGGGCGTGTCATATTGAACCCATGTCTCATCACCTGTCACAATGGATTTCAAAAAATCTCCATCAGTATTGTTCGGCGAGTTTTGTGGTTGTCAGTCAACATCTTTGGGACCTAGCGAGCGCAAATTTTTCTGTTCAGAAACGATAGTGTTCAGGGAAGATCTCGAAACTTCATCAATAATTTACTTATGGTGAACTTTCGATTTTCTTTAACCGCCTGGTCAACTCGTCGAACAATGTTGTCTGTAGCGACAGACTGGCGTCCTTGAGCCTCGTCATCATGCACATCAATTCAAACCACTCATAAAGCTGTCTCGGGAGAATCAATAGCGACAGCCATGTTTACGTGACTGCATCTCAAAAGGGAATGGCGGCAATGGCGTGTCGGACTCGTCAGTGACAGAGTGTGTGGAGGGAGATATGCGCAGTCGCCTACTACGCACACCAATCACCTGCCGCATACCTGGCCATCATACTATGTGATCGGATGTTGACAAAAAAATAGCCCTCGTACTAATTATTAGTCTATCTCGTATTATTGTTTTCATAAGAATTATTGCAATTATCACAACTAAATTCACAAGAAGATGCTTGTTTTTTTTCAAATCTGATATATGTATGACTTAATAATTTTCTCTGGGGTAATGTTCTCGCATGGTCTTCAATCTTGAATGTACGAGGTTTGTCCGAAATGTATCCGACCTGCATTCATATCTTCGCGCCAGAGAGCTCGAGCGGCCTCTGCGGGGTATGAGCGTAACCACTAATCCGTCAGAAACTGCGTGGATGCCGTAGTTATCAGCCAGACGGCTTGGGTCGCGCGCAGCGTGTGTTTATATCCAACGTGTTTTTTCCGTTCGTCGCATTAGTGTACTAGTGAAAATGACAGAAAGAACAGATCAACGCATTTGCATCAAGTTTTGCTTCAATCTTGCCAAGAGTTGTACGGAAACGATTACAATGATACAGAAGGCCTTTGGGGACGAAAGTATGGGCATAACACAGATAAAGGAGTGGTACAGGCGGTTTAAAAATGGCCGCACATCTGTTGACAGTGACCTTCGTTCTGGTCGACCTTCGCTGAGAACAACGCCGGAAAACATCGAGCGTGTGCGACTTGCGATTGAAGGTGATCGTCGTTTGACTGTTCGTGAACTAGAAAATGATCTCAGAATACCTAGTTTGGGAAATTTTACACAATAATTTGAGAATGACTCGCGCGTGTACGAAGTTCATTCCAAAATTGCTCACGACTGAGCAGAAAGACCTTCGCTCCGCAATCGCTCAGGATAACTTGGAAATGGTCCGTGATGATGAAAATGTCCTTAAGAAGGTTATTACTGGTGACGAATCATGGGTTTATGGCTACGATCCTGAAACCAAACAACAATCTTCGCAGTGGAAGCGTCCAGACGAACCACGGCCGAAAAAAGCAAGTCAAAGTCGGAGCCATGTCAAGTCCCTGCTGATTACTTTTTTCGATTGTGAGGGTGTTGTGCACTACGAATTTGCTCCAAGAGGTCAGACAATCAACAAAGAATATTACGTTGAAGTTCTGAAAAGATTGCGAGATGCCGTGAGAAGAAAACGACTGCGTTTCTGGTCAAGCGGTGACTGGCTTCTTCACCACGATAACGCGCCAGCGCATTCATCAAACTTGTGCAGCTTCGCCAGCCTCCGTACAGTCCCGACATAGCTCCCTGCGACTTTTGGATGTTCCCAAAATTGAAAATGGCGCTCAAAGGAAAGCGGTTTGACGACATCGAGACGATTCAGAGTAATGCGACGCGCGAGCTGAAGGCCATTCCAAAATCTGCGTTCGAGGACTGCTTTAAAATGTGGAAGCACCGCTGGGAGCGTGTGGTTCAATCAAATGGGGACTACTTCGAAGGATGCCACAGCCCGGATGACGAAGACTAGCACCAACGCGGAGATATGAACGCAGGTCGGATACATTTCGGACAAACCTCGTATTTATACACATTAATACGTTCATTTCCAAGTAAGTTTTAAAATATTGCAATTTTTATATCGTTTTCTTGTGCAGCTTTTCCAAATCAAACGGAGCAGACGGGGCCAGGTCGCATAGGCAGCGTTGGCGCGTGCATTAAGTAGGGTACGTTCAGAAATATATAACAATTTGTAATAACATTTACGTCAAAATCGCGTGCTTATTATCGGCATAACTGTCAGTATAATAAATCAGAGATCTAGTTCACGCCGATGTATAAACATGCCATTTTGACGTAAATGTCAAATGTGTCAAAATCGCGTGCTCCAGCATATGTAGGCATAATCTTAAGCATAGTTTGCTCACTGCCCACTAGCTGGAGCCCAATTAAACGACTTTTATAAACTATGCAAACATCTTTAATAACCGGAAAATCTCGAGATAGCAACGTCGAAATTTTAGATTAGATTAAATACAACATTATACATCCTAACGTTCATTGATCATCTCGTAAACTCTAAATATGCACACGCGAGAGAGTTTAATTGTGCACAGAAACCGAAACAGTACAATGTGCAGTTTTATTGTCGGTAGTAAAATATGCTGTGCATTTCGCGAGTTACATAGGATCCTGGTACATACATAGGATGGGCATTGCGGTTTAGTCTACGTATATTCCAGTATTGATCGTGTTTGATGTCTACATACAACATTTCCGAATAAGAGGCTGCGGTTAAAGCATACTGAAGTGCCAGGATGAATTTACTTCATCGTCACAGCATGTTTGTGTTGGATAGTGGGATCTGTTTGTGTTTGAAAATATGAGTGGCTTCCAACTTCCTCCTACTCATGTTTATGGTACCATACAATCGATGTATTTTATTCGCTGACACTTTCGTATTTAATTTTAAGAACTTTATAATTATATATTAAAAAATAACATTTTTTTTCTTCCCATTCCTAATACGCTTCTATCTCGGTTATATATTTCGCTTAAAAACATACTATTTTATCATAAGCTTGCTGACGAAACTTCTTAAAATATATAAACAGGGAGCCTTATCTAGTGCGCTATAAATATGAGCGTGGAGATTATCGCTACAGCGGCATGCCAACGTTTTGAGATGGGTACGTGCACACTCCGTATAGGGAATTTATCTTTTATGTAGTGCGTGTTTTTCTTCCGCAAATACAGAACGACGGCGTTCTCGTGAAAGGATCTGCTTTGCGAGGTTATGCGCGATAACGATATGCACGGGTACCTATTATAAAATGATGAAGTGAATGTTTATATCATAACAATTTGCTTTTGAGTAAATAAAATGGTGCTTGTCTTGAAAGTGTAATGTTAAAAGAAATCAGTATTAAAGCCGGGTTAATACGTCACCCAACTAAGATCCTGAAATTTCCACCTGCCCGACCCCGAACTGTTATCGGCGAAGCTTCCGACTGACGTACATTTTCTTCCCAGGGCTGCGCGTAGTGATTAATGAAAAGTTTTCGGCCCGAATCGAAAGGGAAAGTTTAGTCGTTAGCAACTGAGGTTGAGTTGTCGAATTACGCTTACTTGTAGAAGTAGAATGAGGGATAAGGGAACATAGATTCGGTGGGGAAACTAATACAACCATCTCGAGCATCACGTAATCGTTAATTTCGGAGATTTCTTCGTCGGAGAATGTTTCCAAATTTCAAATGGATGTTCGAGATAGATTCGAGATTATTTTATTATATTCTAAAAGTTATACAGGAGCAATCTGATTTTTTTAGGTTGTTTAGTTGTTTGGAGTAAGCGACTGCATTTTGAGTACCATGGGACAGTGACATGAGTTGTACCATGGGACAATCCCATGGTACTGGTTCAATTATTATTTTTATATTTCAGAAAGATGCCTCAAAGCAAATTTGGAGTAAAACGGCTGCAGCCCTGCACAGATGATATTAAAAAGGCTGCTACTCGAGTACTGGATGGTTCCTTGTCAATTGGACAAGCCGCCAAATCCTTTAATCTTTCCAAAAGTGTCTTGGCACGTCATGTAAATACGAAAAGGGCTAATCCATTATTCGACTTTAAAGCTAGACTTGGCCACAAACAGATCTTCATAAAAGAGGAAGAGGATTCTCTTGAACAGTATTTAAAAACGTCTGCTAAGCTCCATTATTAAGCGCATCAATTTGCTGTAGCTAATAAGAAGAAAGTTCCTAATTGGGAAGAAAATGGAATCGCAGCAAAGGGTTCACTCCGAGACTTCCAAAAACGTCACCAATCTTTGAGCTTAAGAAGACCTTTGTTAGAGAATTTTTAAATAATTATGAGAAGGTTCTGGAGAAGTTTAAATTTGTTCCTCCACTGTGCATGTTCCACCCAAAGTTTTTGTTGAAAAAGGAACAAAACACGTTGGCATCAGTATGACGTCTGGTGAGAGAGCAGAGAATGTCACGATTATTGCTGCAATCAATGCAATTGGCAATAGTGTGCCACCATTTTTTGTTTTCCTCGTACTTTTTTCAAGAACCATATGCTGAAAAATCTTCCTATAAGGTCTAAAGGAGTAGCAAACAGAAGTGGATGGTCTACTGAAGATATCTTTTTATCATACATCGGACACTTCATTGAACATGTTAAGCCTACAATCACATTTCACATGTCTCTGTCGCAATCATCCAGAAAGCGAAAGATAATGTATTAATGTTTTTAACCATTCCTCCGCACACCACCCATAAGCTACAACCTCTTGATAGAACAGGTTTCGGTCCTTTGAAAACATTCTATCATCAGGCAATGCAGGAGTGGATGGGTTTGCCAGGAAATGCTGGGAAATGCATTTCAATATATGAAGTAGCAGAATTACCTGGGAAAGCCTATGTCAAATCTTTTACTCCATCTAATATTGTTAGTGGCTTCAGAGTTATAGGAATCGTACCAACTCATGCTGATATATTTAGGGATGATGAATTCCTCACAGCATATATGACAGATCGACCCAAAGAAAGTGAAGTGCAAGAAGTAGAAAAAGCTTCAGTTGACACACCAAGAAAAGGACGAGGTGGAAGAAGAGTAACAACAAGGATCTTGACAGATACTCCTGTTTAAAAACATATAGAAGAAAAGTTTGAGCGTGGTGGAAGAAACAGAAGGTTGTGCGTAAAACTATGGAGGACTCATCAACTGAAAGTGATGAGGATGTTCAATTAGATGATGAATCAGATGCACATGTTTAAAACAGATAATTTACGAAAAAATTATCCGATTATAAAGCAGCAGCGCAATTTGGCATTCCCAGTAGGACTCTGCGTACATAGATATATAAAATCAGATTCTAATGTTAAAGCGAAGTTGGGGCGTCAGTTTGCGCTTTCGGAACAACAAAATGCTGAGCTTTGTGGCAGAATTATACGATTAGTAGAAGTGGGCTAACCAGCGACAAGCAAATCATTGCAATTATGCGTTTACAAATACTGCAAGCATAATCAAATTAAGCATCTGTTTTCTGACAGAAAGCAAATTTCAAGTCCAAAATGGATAAGAAACTTTCTGAAAGCAGACCCCATCATCTCTATTAGAAAATCTCAAAATATGAACTCAGCTAGAGCTCAAAAATTAAACAAATTCATCGCTGAAGATCATTTTTCTAAACTCAAACAGGTTTTTCGGGACAATGATATATTTGGTAAACCTGTAAGGCTTTTCAATTTGGATGAGAAAGGTTGTGGACTTAATTTGCACAAAGACCCAAAAGTTTTAAGAGTTCAAGAGTTCACCATTGGAAATGAATATGGGGAAAATGTGACGGTTGTCTCATGCGCAAATGCCATAGGATCAGCCATGCCTCCAATGATCTTGTTCAAAGACAAGAGAATGAAACCAGAATTTGCTGATGATCTACCACCTGGTTCAGTTTGCCGTATGACTGAGAAAGGCTCTATGATTGGCTACACCATTTTGGAAGCTACAAACCTCCAGGTCGCTGCGTACTCATTTTTGATGGCGCTCCATCTAATACGACACATGAACTACAACCTCTGGACAAAGCGGTGGTTCGGTCTTTTGAATACCATTGGGATCAGCAGGTGATGTTGTATAAAAAAATTAAAAACAAATAAGCTTAGGTAGGCTATATTGGGCACAGTTACCTTATAAGTTATGTGCCATTTTGATTGAGTTTTAATCACTGCCCCATTGGTTCAACTCCCCATGTCCCATAGTACAGACCAGTGCTCTGTACCATGGGACAATTTGCACCATATTACAAAAAATAAAATAATAACATTTGATTATTATTAAGCTTAACGGGTCGATGGCCGCAGTGGTTAGGCGGCTGACTATCGTTGTGAAAGGACGATAGGCGCCGGGGTTCAATTCTCTGGAGGGACGGTGACATTTTTTCAGAGAGTTTAATCCCGGATCGACTTGACATTCGCTGTTGGGAGCAAAGTGATTAACAGTGCGGCATCATAAAAGGCGATATGATGCTGACACAAAGCCATTTGAACACAACTTACACACATCAAACTACACCGCAAGAGTTGCAGTGATAGCCAGACAAGTAATACAGCTTACGGAGTCACTGCAACTAAGCACCCACCACACATAAAGAACAGTAATTTTTATATATTCCTTGTGCTGTACACCTAATAATTACAAAGGTAATACAAGAAAAATATAGAGAGGTAGGTACTTAGAAAACAAATAAAATGCAAAAAGTGTCCTATGGTACAGCAGGCTCCTATGTTTGTATGAAATTGTGGTAATCTCGTGGATAGAGAAAAAAGATAAAAAGTCACACAAAAAAAAATCTGTTTTATAATTTTAAGTGCATAGATTGGAAAGTACAGCATTAAGGTTTATACATCATCATTTAAGACGATTGTTGATCTGAATAAAGAGGCAAAATCCTTCATATTCTCGCCAACATCTAACATCGCTAATACATCAACGAAGATAACCAAACAGAACTTCGCATAGTAGTTTCACAAATTAAACAGAAGCAAATCACACATTTAATTCCGAACAAACAACAATCGGAGGAGAATTAGGATTCAGTATATGCCGAGAGACAGATTGCAGCGTCGGAACGCTGGCTGTAAGTTAGAATTGTGTTTATTCAAGGAGTACTGTCTCTAAGCCGTCTCCGCGAATTACGTATACTGTAAAGCATACGGTGTTCAGTTCTGCTATGTTTCGGAAAATCCCAAGGAACCGCTTAGACGAGATAACTAGAACTAATAGCTGAGCAAATTTCGCAAAAACACCTCGTTTACACAGCCTATTAAGGAGGCTAACTTGGTTCTCGAGATAATCTGGAGTAGATTAAGTTAATCTTAGTGATTCGTCCTTATTTTTTTTTTAAATTTGAATTCATTACATGAAGATATAGATATAAATTTTTCACGCATACTTAACTCCCATACCGCGAAGCACTTACATATTAAATTTGTCTAAATGAAGAGATGAAATGATAACATATCACTTCTACTTCAATCTCTTTTATTGCCATTCCCCAGAAGACCCTCTAACGGAACCATGAGGCGAAACCTTCTATATAAGATAGATAAATCACACGTAATTTTTTTTTCTCCCCGTCCGGCTTCGCTTTTTTCACGCATCCAGCCATCCCCCTCAGAACCGGAGCACATATTCTCTATTTATGTCCTCCTTCACTTTTCTTGTCCGTGTACATAATGCTGAAAAACGTATACGCCGTATCTATCTCGTCCTGCAACTACACGGGAGCACATTTCTCTTTCGCAAAATAAATAAATTGGTCGATTTGGCGTTGAAATTATAGTGGGAGTGTACGAGGATGTGAAAGGGGAAAAAAAAGAAACTGGAAAAATGAGAAATAAATAAAAATATCTAGACATACATATATATAAAAAAAAACCAATTTGTTGTGTTCGAAACATCAGGACAAGGCTTTTGTTATGGACATTTCACGTTTTACGGCTATTGCTTCGGAAGATTGAACGCCTCGGAATGACACATGTACATACGTGTTTCTCCTAGATACCTAAAACGTCAGTTTTGAAACAGTAAATATATTTTGCATATTTTTTTCCAGTAAACATTTTTATTTATTAGATACCTAAGTATTCAGATTTCATACAATATATGCTTTCGTTTTCATTTCGACTTCATTCAATATCCTGTAAAATATTTCAATAAAATGTGGCGCAGTCAGTGGGATTCGTCCGTATCTGAAAAGAATTTCATTTCCAATAATCGTTTGTTCACGCGCGAGAGTTGGTACAATCGAATAAATATCGTTCATATACAGGGCTTGAAGAGAGAGAGAGAGAGTCAATATATTAAAGAGATTGTATAAAACATATGTATATTGGGTGGGCCATCTTATGCAACCCTTCAAAAATTGTGATGCCAAAAACATGTTTTATAATCCTTAATATATATATATATATATAAGCTTTAAGCAAGCCTTTCAGGCCCATAGCTGTGTAATGGATTTCCATTCCTTTCTATTTCTTGCTATGTCTCTCCAATTTGTTATTTGCTTCTCTTTTACATCTTCGGCGATGGCTACTCTTCCTTCTTCCATTCTTTCCAGATGTCCTGCCCATTGTAATCGCCTTGACTTAACCACACTCCACTTGACTTAACCAACTCCAGTCCATCTCCTTGCTGACTCTTCAGCAGAGGACAGGGAGGGTGGAGGAAACTCCAGTCCATCTCCTTGATGACTGTTCATCAGAATACAGGGAGGGTGGAGAAAACTCAAGTCCATCTCCTTGATGACTGTTCAGCAGAAGACAGAAGGGTGGAGAAAACTCAAGTCCATCTCCTTGATGACTGTTCAGCAGAAGAGAGGGAGGGTGGAGGAAATTCCAGTCCATCTCCTTAATGACTGTTCAGTAGAAGACAGAAAGGGTGGAGGAAACTCCAGTCCATTTCCTTGATGACTGTTCAGTAGAAGACAGGGAGAGTAGAGGAAACTCCAGTCCATCTCCTTGATGACTGTTCAGCAGAGGACAGGGAGGGTGGAGGAAACTCCAGTCCATCTCCTTAATGACTGTTCACTAGAGGACAGGGAGGGCGGAGGAAACTCCAGTTCATATTCTTGATCACTGTTCAGTAGAGGACAGAGAGGACGAAGGAAACTCCAGTCCATCTCTTTAATGACTGTTCAGTAGAAGACAGAAAGGTTGGAGGAAACTCCAGTCCATTTCCTTGATGACTGTTCAGTAGAAGACAGGGAGAGTGGAGGAAACTCCAGTCCATCTTCTTGCTGACTCTTCAGCAGAGGACAGGGAGGGTGGAGGAAACTCCAGTCCATCTCCTTGATAACTGTTCATCAGAGGGCAGGGAGGGTGGAGGAAACTCCAGTCCATCTCCTTGATAACTGTTCATCAGAGGGCAGGGAGGGTGGAGGAAACTCCAGTCCATCTCCTTAATGACTGTTCAGTAGAGGACAGGGAGGGCGGAGGAAACTCCAGTTCATATTGTTGATGACTGTTCAGCAGAGGACAGGGAGGGCGAAGGAAACTCCAGTCCATCTTTTTAATGACTGTTCAGTAGAAGACAGAAAGGTCGGAAAAAACTCAAGTCCATCTCCTTGATGACTGTTCAGCAGAAGACAGCGAGGGTGGAGGAAACTCCAGTCCATCTTCTTGCTGACTCTTCAGCAGAGGACAGGGAGGGTGGAGGAAACTCCAGTCCATCTCCTTGATAACTGTTCATCAGAGGGCAGGGAGGGTGGAGGAAATTCCAGTCCATCTCCTTAATGACTGTTCAGTAGAGGACAGAGAGGGTGGAGGAAACTCCAGTCCATCTCCTTGATGACTGTTCAGTAGAAGACAGAGAGGGTGGAGGAAACTCCAGTCCATTTCCTTGATGACTGCTCAGCAGAGGACAGGGAGGGTGAAGGAAACTCCAGTCCATCTCCTTAATGACTGTTCAGTAGAGGACAGGAAGGGCGGAGGAAACTCCAATTCATATTCTTGATCATTGTTCAGTAGAGGACAGAGAGGGCGAAGGAAACTCCAGTCCATCTTTTTAATGACTGTTCAGTAGAAGACAGAAAGGTTGGAGGAAACTCCAGTCCATTTCCTTGATGACTTTTCAGTAGAAGACAGGGAGGGTGGAGGAAACTCCAGTCCATGTTCTTGCTGACTCTTCAGCAGAGGACAGGGAGGGTGGACGAAACTCCAGTCCATCTCCTTGATAACTGTTTATCAGAGGGCAGGGAGGGTGGAGGAAACTCCAGTCCATCTCCTTAATGACTGTTCAGTAGAAGACAGAAAGGGTGGAAAAAACTCCAGTCCATCTCCTTAATGATTGTTCAGCAGAGGACAGAGAGGGTGGAGGAAACTCCAGTCCATCTCCTTGATGACTGTCCGGCAGTGGACAGGGAGTGGTGGATGTTCTTTGGGGTCAATCTTGACCAGATTGCAGACTTCTTAGTGTGGATGGACTAAAGTGGGATGGGGACACAATAGGTTTTTATTTTGGTCGAGTTTGCCGTTCGATGTCGTCCAGCTCGCGCAGTCGCAAAGAAAAAATATAAAGCAACTTTGGGCAGAAGAGTATAGGTGGTCCGATGAGAAGTTTCATATTTTAATAATCTTCATGAAATCAGGAATGACTGAGTAGGTGTCCTATGGATCAATTGTTCGAAACTGGTGTTTTTAGCTCCCTCAATTAGAGGGACCACGATCCTAATTGATCCTAATTCAGGTTACGGATACTCGTGAACGAGGTGAGGGATATACTACGCATAACTCCAACTTCAACAAGGTACACAAATCAGCCGTTGTAACAATAAAAGGGCACATTTGACTCGCAAAGTATACGTTAAGTAGATTTCGTTTCTAAATTGTTATTTTTCCTTTTTAGCGAATGGAAATAAATCAGCAGATATCTACAACAATAACATTGCGAAAAGCTTTTCAAACAACTAAATTGTTATTGTATGTATACAGCAGTATTTCGAAGAAATTTAATTCAAGAATTTCATAAGGTATGCGAATTTGTCTTATACCTATCAGCTCAAGTAATTCCTTTTTATTTATGGTACAATACAGTTCTAAACTTCCCTCCCTCCCCCCGCGCTACTGAATCGTGTATCGATTGCCGCAGTTCTTTGTTATTAAAATTTGGCCCCCAAATATGGGGCAAATTCGTTTAACTCACGTTGAGCGTCACGTGTTTATACGATTATAGATTTGTGTATGATTCTGACAGGTAGTGAAATGTTAGTCTACTTTATCTCGCTGTTGTACACGTTATTTTACGTACACAAATCTAATACGTGCATACGGGAACAACAAACAGTACGGGGGAAACGTCTCTTTCGTATTTTTCATATACTTCAATTTGCTGTGGAATAGGAGATAAGGAGGCGAACAGAAGAACGCGACACGCAACCTCTCTAGCCGTCCGTATAGAAGATGGCACGTAAAAACGAAATCCAATCTTACTGTCGTTACGAAACACCAAGGACGTCTCCTATACATGGAAATACCTTTCATATTTACCTGTCCCGTTATATTATTCAAGGGAATACTTATAGATTTTCTCCGGTTCGTTCTGAGTGTACATACGTCAAAATCGGGTTTCTAGTACATACATACTTATACATACATACGTGAGCTTATATATTTATTCGAAAACATTTCCTTTTCAATATCCCGTTATGTTAGTGAATGTAATATTTGTGTTAGCATTTATAGTAATAAAATCCTGCTTTTGGATTTATAAAATTTAATGATTGTCGACTGATAAATTTTAGAGGTCCCATCTTATCTATCCGACATTCTAACGTCTTTAAAATAAATTCTTCCAATAATACATAACAATATCCACGCCTTCCTCGGCGATTTTTCAACCAGAATAGCCCCATCCCCCTATGGCCCATCGTAAAGGGCGAACCTGTCAGGATACAATCGCCTCAATCGGTCCATTCTATCCCGTTGAAAAGGGGGGAATGTGAAAAAGTTACGAGGCTGCGAAGTTAACGACATCTCCCTACGAGAACGTGCACCACGTGATACGAGGACCGAATTGATATTATGCAATATCGTGGAGAGGAGTTGGTTGTGTGCGTGTAGAATTGACGGGAAAATTATAGAACGATGCCCTCAACGGCGATAAGAAAGGTCTCCGAGATCCGCGTGAAAAGATCCGGGTTCGCTAACGATATTGGCTGACGCTGATAAGGCGTGTGCCGTGTGTGGGATGGTAAAGTTGAGGTGTTTATTTATTTTTTAGGTTAGATGGTATCGCTTCAGATATAGGTATCTATTTTTTTTGCTCAAATTCAAAAAGCAAGTTTAAAAAGCACAATATTTCTTCTCACAAAATAAGATTTATGGAAGCATGTGATTAGTCCAGCATATCTTCTTTAAATATTTTGACAAAACCTGTCGTAGGAAGTTGGCACAGGCTAATAATTGTAATCGCATCGTAAAATTGTTCCTCACACCTCACGTAATTAGTTCAGAATTGATTCACAAAACTTCCTTTTTTGTTTTGGTATGTGCATGAAACATTCAGTTACAAATCACCTGTCCACGATCTCTACCCGGAATTTCTATGGCTTCAATCGACTCGAAACGTGTTTCTCGAAATGGCAATTTGACGTTAGGAAAGAGGAAAAGAACATATGGAGCCACATCTGGTGAATACAGTGTTTATTCGATCAAATTGGTTGAGGTTTGTTTGAGCAACGCACTCATCTTCTATCTAAAGTTTAACCAGAATGTTTTGACCACCTTCAGGGATCAATCACATATTCGTTAAGTTTCCGGGATTTCAAATTTTTTTTTACTAACATTTCCTTGTTTACTTCACTTAACGTTAATTATTTTAGGGTCATATTTATAGTTCATGCTTGAGGTTGTGTCGATGCTTGAGCACGCGAGTTTGACAGATTTGTAATGACGTTTACGTCAAAATCGCGTGCTCAAGCATTGGCACAACTTCTAGCACGAAATATAAATATGATCCTTAGTGAAATAAACTGGTGAAGGTTCTATTTTTTCAGTACAAAATCGGGTAATGCCTATGTTATCAACCCACACTACCAACCTAAAATAAAAATAATATTAAGTAGGTATTAAGGTGCATCTCCTTTTAAATGAAAAATTGTAATTTCTACTGCAAAGTTTAGGAAGGTTACCTGACCTAATTTTGACTTGTTTTTGACAAGCCCCTACTACCAACACACACTACCAACCTAAAATAAAAACAATTCCAGCATTAAGGTGTACAGGAGCATTTCCCTTTTAAATAAAAATTGTAATTTCTACTGTAAAGTTTAGAGAGGTTACCTGACGTGATTTTGACTTTTTTTGACAAGCACCTACTACCAACCTTTTTAAGGTGACAAGCATCTCCCTTTTAAATAAAAATTGTAATTTATACTGTAAAGTTTAGAGAAATTACCTGACGTGATTTTGACTTTTTTTTGACACCAACCAACCTAAAATAAAAACAATTCCAATATTAAGGTGTACAGAAGCATCTCCTTTTAAATAAAAAATTGTATATCATAAATTTTCACTTTTGAAGTTTGAATATTCAAAATAACTAATAAACAACTGAACCCGTAATTTTTAAACTCGATCACAGAATTAAATTGACTGGAAAGGTTTCGTTAGCAACTCGCGTTTTGCTCATTTCAAAATATAAATTGATTGAATTTCTGACTGAATATATTGTAATAATAGTTTTTTCAAGATTAAATCGTCCATTACTCTATGCATCGTACAGCCCCCGACGACTTACGCCAAAAAAAAGTGTATGTTGCAAATATGAGAGGGCCTTAAACAGAGCCTTGCGGAATCCCAGCAATAGGGACGCTGGTTGCGAGTTAAATTTTGTCTGTTAGTAGATATGCTTTAGTGCGAGTTGTACCTGTTCAGCTCTTACGTTCATCAGATTCTCTCTCTTTGTTTGACACTCGGATTCTGTCTGAGTGGGTGCTCTAATGGCACAGTTCCGCTGGCACCACATATCCTCGTGAGAGTCTATCAACCGATTAGAGAGGTTGACGTCCGTGAGAGTCTCGGAGGGTCAATCTCAATCTGAAGTATATTTTCTTTGAGTTAATTAACGACCGCAAAATGACGAAAAAGCATTCATATTGGTACTGTTCTTATTATTGATGTTGAAGTTTTCCGGGTGTTGTATCCGTACAAAATACTGAGTATTCTTCATGCAGTTGTTAACTTGTCCTTGTTCTTCTTTGGATATAAGTGAGTTGAATTTTGTTAGTAAGATCACTGTTTAGTTTGTTGTACTCAGAGATGTACGTATCTTGTGGTTATAGTCTTCTCTGTCCATTACTACAGTTGCGTTTTGGTTTTCGGATCATACCACTATTAAGGTTTTGTTTTTGCGAATGTTTTCTCTTCACCTTGAGTAATATTCCTGGTCAGTGGTTTGGTGTTCTATGATCTTCAACATATCTCATATCCGATTTCGTCTGCTTCTTCAGTTGGTAGATTTATGATGCCAGATTCAACGTGGGTGATTATTCCTTCGCTAGGAATTTCTTTTTCATCCTCTCGGTTGTTGATGTTTTGATAACTTGATTACTGTTTTCTGGATATCTACTTTTGGTTGTGTGCTTGGTTGGTGATGAGTTGGTTTTTTTTCCATCTAACAGCAATGCCTACCCAATATGAACGCTAATTGCAAGTCAAATTTTGCTTTTATGCAACAATATATGCTTCGGTGCGAGTTGTACCTGTTCAGCTCTTACCTTCGTCAGATTCTCTCTCTTTGTTTGACACTCGGATTCTTTCCGGGTGGGTGTTCTAATGGCACAGTTCCGCTGATACCACATACCCTCGTGAGGGTCTATCAATCGATTAGAGAGGTTGATGCCCTGAAAGTCCCGAAGGGTCAATCTCAATCTGAAGTATATTTTCTTTGAATTAATTGAATTAATGGTTGTTTAATGCCAAAAAGCATACATATTGGGATCGTTCTTATTGTTGAAGATTTATTTATTATTTTTATTCTAATTGTGAAATAATACTTTCCTGAAATATCTTAAGTAGTTTTGTATGTATGCATTGTCAATGTCGTAATAAAAAAATCCTTAAAAAATGTGCTTATCTTATTACAAGAAAAGGAAGTTAAGGAATTTATAGAAAAAGGCAAACTACGAAGATGAGACGATGAAAAAAAAGCTGATACTAGTCTAGGAAATAATATTTCTTTGTTGGAATTTATTTGAAACTTGGTGTTAGGGTTACATGTACAGTTCCTGCCTCAGTCTGTGTTGGTGCTTAAGCACGCGATTTTGACACATTTGTAATGACATTTTTAATAGTGCAAAATGTATTGGTACCACTGCTATGCATCATGCTCGTTGACAGAATTAGGGTCATATTTATAGTCCGTGCTTGAGGTTGTGTCGATGCTTGAGCACGAGATTTTAACAGATTTGTAATGTCATTTATGTCAAAATCGCGTGCTCAAGCATCGACACAACCTCAAGCACGGACTATAAATATCAGCCTTAATTTGTCGACATTTCTTGTTCTAATACAATCTCTAAAACGGTGAAGGAGGTGCTAAAGTTTGTGTAGAAAATAATCATATTTTATACATGTATATACATATGTATATTCTGTAACCCTAAGCTAGCAAATTCGCGTCCTCGGAGAAAACGTCCATATACACCGAAATGAAAGGTTCAAGGCAATACCACCCGATTGCCATCAAGTGATGCAAATACGGGGCATAACGCATGCAAGAAGTTTAATTCAGCGTGAATTTGTATAATAAACGCTGACGAGGTGCCATTCCGGCGAAAAGCTCGCGTTGCGTCTACGACCTTCGACATATGCGAACGGTGTGCTTAAAAGCGAGTCGAGTTTCGCGCTAGGGCGGTAAATGGAGCCGTTTCCGCGGAAATAATCCCGTGCGAAGCCGTGAAAATACCTCTTAATGAATTTCGTACCGAACCTTAAGAAAATTGATCCGCGTTGAATGATAATCGTAAACGGTGAATTCTTGATGTCTTAGAAAAACTGTATAATTTCTTACTGCACCGTGGTTAACTGTATATATGGCTTTAATAAAGGTCAGAAGTGAGTTTGAACAGGACTATGTAGGTGAATGAATATTGCAGAACTGACGCGGCTCGAAAGAGAATCGCTAAATACAGGAATTGTGTGAGAGATAGGACTAGGACTTCAAAGAAATGTTATTTTCACCAGCCTTTACGTTTAAATTCAGGGACTGTAAAGATCAACTTATTAGATTAATTACTTAAAACTGCCAGAATTTTTGATAGCCTTAGTAATTCTGCAGAATTTTGTCTCCAATTTTTCATCACTTTTAAAGCTTTTGTTGCGTGTATAATGAGCATGGATAATAACCGACTTTAACGTTTTATAATATACTTACATAAAAGGAGGAACTCATTCTTATTAATTTCAATTCATATTCAGCACGTTCGTTGTTTGTTGAATAGAATTTTCCCGAAACGTGTCTATAAACATAATTCAATAGAATCGACTCGGTCGCGTCGTTTGCCTCCGTAGCACCAGTTCTATCAATTTAAGTCGAACAAATATAACTTGGATAGTTGGTTCTCCGAAAGTTGGTAGCAATTTATGGTATCCGTACGTTTCGTGACGTAAGGCACCAACTCTTTCGATGTTTCTTTCACGTTATGTTTTCGGGAAAATCTATTCGTTACCAATGCTGCCAGTTTCCGTGTTAGAAATTTCAAGTTTATATAGGTTGTGTGATTACGTGCATACATGCATCGCACACGTCAATATGTTCGGAACAATTTTATTATTACATTTCGAAAAAACGAGATGTGCTTGTCGGGTTTCTATCGGGAATATTTTTAAATTAGATGTTGTCGATCGTAATGGACGATACTACAGTGCAATCATTTCCCATTTCTTAATAAACTTGAAAATACTAAGCACTACTGTCCGAGGACTATTGTCCGCTAGTGTACCCTTATTATACAGATGATTGGTGAGAAGGGCCTATTAAAAGATTTATACAAACGGAACGGAATTTTAAAACAAAATTTTGCAGTTGGATACAGTTGAATATGAACTATAACGTGAAAATATTTTTGAATAAATATCACTTCCGGTTAACCGGTTAACTGAATAGAGCGCTGTTGGCCGTCAAACTTTTCCGCTTTATTTATATTATCTGGGAAACCATTTCATGAATCTACTTCGCTCTCGGCCAGATGGTTCATCTTGTTAATCTAAACGAGAGGACAAACTACCAGGAAGGCACATTAACGCGTTTGAGCGCTGTGACGGCTCAAACTTTCATAAATTTTCTGGACCACTTTTTCATCATATAAATATTACCTAGCTCGATAACCGTTTGATGAATCTGCTTCCTCCTCGGCAAGTAGGTTCACCTTGTTAATCTAAATGAGAGGCCAAACTCCCAGCAAGGCACATTAACGCGTTATAGAGATAAATTTTCTCGAGAACCGTTTGATGAACCTGCTTCGCTCTCGGCCAGATGGTTCATCTTGTTAATCTAAAGGAGAGGACAAATCCCCAGGAAGGCACATTAACGCGTTTGAGCGCTGTGACCGTTCAAACTTTCATAAATTTTCTGGACTTTTTCATCATATAAATATTACCTAGCTCGATAACCGTTTGATGAATCTGCTTCCCCCTCGGTAAGTAGGTTCACCTTGTTAATCTAAACGAGATGCCAAACTCCCAGCAAGGCACATTAACGCGTTATAGAGATAAATTTTCTCGAGAACCGTTTGATGAACCTGCTTCGCTCTCGGCCAGATGGTTCATCTTGTTAATCTAAACGAGAGGACAAATCCCCAGGAAGGCACATTAACGCGTTTGAGCGCTGTGACCGTTCAAACTTTCATAAATTTTCTGGACTTTTTCATCATATAAATATTACCTAGCTCGATAACCGTTTGATGAATCTGCTTCCCCCTCGGTAAGTAGGTTCACCTTGTTAATCTAAACGAGATGCCAAACTCCCAGCAAGGCACATTAACGCGTTATAGAGATAAATTTTCTCGAGAACCGTTTGATGAACCTGCTTCGCTCTCGGCCAGATGGTTCATCTTGTTAATCTAAACGAGAGGACAAATCCCCAGGAAGGCACATTAACGCGTTTGAGCGCTGTGACCGTTCAAACTTTCATAAATTTTCTGGACTTTTTCATCATATAAATATTACCTAGCTCGATAACCGTTTGATGAATCTGCTTCCCGCTCGGCAAGTAGGTTCACCTTGTTAATCTAAACGAGAGGCCAAACTCCCAGCAAGGCACATTAACGCGTTATAGAGATAAATTTTCTCGAGAACCGTTTGATGAACCTGCTTCGCTCTCGGCCAGATGGTTCATCTTGTTAATCTAAACGAGAGGACAAATCCCCAGGAAGGCACATTAACGCGTTTGAGCGCTGTGACCGTTCAAACTTTCATAAATTTTCTGGACTTTTTCATCATATAAATATTACCTAGCTCGATAACCGTTTGATGAATCTGCTTCCCCCTCGGCAAGTAGGTTCACCTTGTTAATCTAAACGAGAGGCCAAACTCCCAGCAAGGCACATTAACGCGTTATAGAGATAAATTTTCTCGAGAACCGTTTGATGAACCTGCTTCGCTCTCGGCCAGATGGTTCATCTTGTTAATCTAAACGAGAGGACAAATCCCCAGGAAGGCACATTAACGCGTTTGAGCGCTGTGACCGTTCAAACTTTCATAAATTTTCTGGACTTTTTCATCATATAAATATTACCTAGCTCGATAACCGTTTGATGAATCTGCTTCCCCCTCGGTAAGTAGGTTCACCTTGTTAATCTAAACGAGATGCCAAACTCCCAGCAAGGCACATTAACGCGTTATAGAGATAAATTTTCTCGAGAACCGTTTGATGAACCTGCTTCGCTCTCGGCCAGATGGTTCATCTTGTTAATCTAAACGAGAGGACAAATCCCCAGGAAGGCACATTAACGCGTTTGAGCGCTGTGACCGTTCAAACTTTCATAAATTTTCTGGACTTTTTCATCATATAAATATTACCTAGCTCGATAACCGTTTGATGAATCTGCTTCCCCCTCGGTAAGTAGGTTCACCTTGTTAATCTAAACGAGATGCCAAACTCCCAGCAAGGCACATTAACGCGTTATAGAGATAAATTTTCTCGAGAACCGTTTGATGAACCTGCTTCGCTCTCGGCCAGATGGTTCATCTTGTTAATCTAAACGAGAGAACAAATCCCCAGGAAGGCACATTAACGCGTTTGAGCGCTGTGACCGTTCAAACTTTCATAAATTTTCTGGACTTTTTCATCATATAAATATTACCTAGCTCGATAACCGTTTGATGAATCTGCTTCCCCCTCGGCAAGTAGGTTCACCTTGTTAATCTAAACGAGATGCCAAACTCCCAGCAAGGCACATTAACGCGTTATAGAGATAAATTTTCTCGAGAACCGTTTGATGAACCTGCTTCGCTCTCGGCCAGATGGTTCATCTTGTTAATCTAAACGAGAGGACAAATCCCCAGGAAGGCACATTAACGCGTTTGAGCGCTGTGACCGTTCAAACTTTCATAAATTTTCTGGACTTTTTCATCATATAAATATTACCTAGCTCGATAACCGTTTGATGAATCTGCTTCCCCCTCGGCAAGTAGGTTCACCTTGTTAATCTAAACGAGATGCCAAACTCCCAGCAAGGCACATTAACGCGTTATAGAGATAAATTTTCTCGAGAACCGTTTGATGAACCTGCTTCGCTCTCGGCCAGATGGTTCATCTTGTTAATCTAAACGAGAGGACAAATCCCCAGGAAGGCACATTAACGCGTTTGAGCGCTGTGACCGTTCAAACTTTCATAAATTTTCTGGACTTTTTCATCATATAAATATTACCTAGCTCGATTACCGTTTGATGAATCTGCTTCCCCCTCGGCAAGTAGGTTCACCTTGTTAATCTAAACGAGAGGCCAAACTCCCAGCAAGGCACATTAACGCGTTATAGAGATAAATTTTCTCGAGAACCGTTTGATGAACCTGCTTCGCTCTCGGCCAGATGGTTCATCTTGTTAATCTAAACGAGAGGACAAATCCCCAGGAAGGCACATTAACGCGTTTGAGCGCTGTGACCGTTCAAACTTTCATAAATTTTCTGGACTTTTTCATCATATAAATATTACCTAGCTCGATAACCGTTTGATGAATCTGCTTCCCCCTCGGCAAGTAGGTTCACCTTGTTAATCTAAACGAGAGGCCAAACTCCCAGCAAGGCACATTAACGCGTTATAGAGATAAATTTTCTCGAGAACCGTTTGATGAACCTGCTTCGCTCTCGGCCAGATGGTTCATCTTGTTAATCTAAACGAGAGGACAAATCCCCAGGAAGGCACATTAACGCGTTTGAGCGCTGTGACCGTTCAAACTTTCATAAATTTTCTGGACTTTTTCATCATATAAATATTACCTAGCTCGATAACCGTTTGATGAATCTGCTTCCCCCTCGGCAAGTAGGTTCACCTTGTTAATCTAAACGAGATGCCAAACTCCCAGCAAGGCACATTAACGCGTTATAGAGATAAATTTTCTCGAGAACCGTTTGATGAACCTGCTTCGCTCTCGGCCAGATGGTTCATCTTGTTAATCTAAACGAGAGGACAAATCCCCAGGAAGGCACATTAACGCGTTTGAGCGCTGTGACCGTTCAAACTTTCATAAATTTTCTGGACTTTTTCATCATATAAATATTACCTAGCTCGATAACCGTTTGATGAATCTGCTTCCCCCTCGGCAAGTAGGTTCACCTTGTTAATCTAAACGAGAGGCCAAACTCCCAGCAAGGCACATTAACGCGTTATAGAGATAAATTTTCTCGAGAACCGTTTGATGAACCTGCTTCGCTCTCGGCCAGATGGTTCATCTTGTTAATCTAAACGAGAGGACAAATCCCCAGGAAGGCACATTAACGCGTTTGAGCGCTGTGACCGTTCAAACTTTCATAAATTTTCAGGACTTTTTCATCATATAAATATTACCTAGCTCGATAACCGTTTGATGAATCTGCTTCCCCCTCGGCAAGTAGGTTCACCTTGTTAATCTAAACGAGAGGCCAAACTCCCAGCAAGGCACATTAACGCGTTATAGAGATAAATTTTCTCGAGAACCGTTTGATGAACCTGCTTCGCTCTCGGCCAGATGGTTCATCTTGTTAATCTAAACGAGAGGACAAATCCCCAGGAAGGCACATTAACGCGTTTGAGCGCTGTGACCGTTCAAACTTTCATAAATTTTCTGGACTTTTTCATCATATAAATATTACCTAGCTCGATAACCGTTTGATGAATCTGCTTCCCCCTCGGCAAGTAGGTTCACCTTGTTAATCTAAACGAGAGGCCAAACTCCCAGCAAGGCACATTAACGCGTTATAGAGATAAATTTTCTCGAGAACCGTTTGATGAACCTGCTTCGCTCTCGGCCAGATGGTTCATCTTGTTAATCTAAACGAGAGGACAAATCCCCAGGAAGGCACATTAACGCGTTTGAGCGCTGTGACCGTTCAAACTTTCATAAATTTTCTGGACTTTTTCATCATATAAATATTACCTAGCTCGATAACCGTTTGATGAATCTGCTTCCCCCTCGGCAAGTAGGTTCACCTTGTTAATCTAAACGAGAGGCCAAACTCCCAGCAAGGCACATTAACGCGTTATAGAGATAAATTTTCTCGAGAACCGTTTGATGAACCTGCTTCGCTCTCGGCCAGATGGTTCATCTTGTTAATCTAAACGAGAGGACAAATCCCCAGGAAGGCACATTAACGCGTTTGAGCGCTGTGACCGTTCAAACTTTCATAAATTTTCTGGACTTTTTCATCATATAAATATTACCTAGCTCGATAACCGTTTGATGAATCTGCTTCCCCCTCGGCAAGTAGGTTCACCTTGTTAATCTAAACGAGAGGCCAAACTCCCAGCAAGGCACATTAACGCGTTATAGAGATAAATTTTCTCGAGAACCGTTTGATGAACCTGCTTCGCTCTCGGCCAGATGGTTCATCTTGTTAATCTAAACGAGAGGACAAATCCCCAGGAAGGCACATTAACGCGTTTGAGCGCTGTGACCGTTCAAACTTTCATAAATTTTCTGGACTTTTTCATCATATAAATATTACCTAGCTCGATAACCGTTTGATGAATCTGCTTCCCCCTCGGCAAGTAGGTTCACCTTGTTAATCTAAACGAGAGGCCAAACTCCCAGCAAGGCACATTAACGCGTTATAGAGATAAATTTTCTCGAGAACCGTTTGATGAACCTGCTTCGCTCTCGGCCAGATGGTTCATCTTGTTAATCTAAACGAGAGGACAAATCCCCAGGAAGGCACATTAACGCGTTTGAGCGCTGTGACCGTTCAAACTTTCATAAATTTTCTGGACTTTTTCATCATATAAATATTACCTAGCTCGATAACCGTTTGATGAATCTGCTTCCCCCTCGGCAAGTAGGTTCACCTTGTTAATCTAAACGAGAGGCCAAACTCCCAGCAAGGCACATTAACGCGTTATAGAGATAAATTTTCTCGAGAACCGTTTGATGAACCTGCTTCGCTCTCGGCCAGATGGTTCATCTTGTTAATCTAAACGAGAGGACAAATCCCCAGGAAGGCACATTAACGCGTTTGAGCGCTGTGACCGTTCAAACTTTCATAAATTTTCTGGACTTTTTCATCATATAAATATTACCTAGCTCGATAACCGTTTGATGAATCTGCTTCCCCCTCGGCAAGTAGGTTCACCTTGTTAATCTAAACGAGAGGCCAAACTCCCAGCAAGGCACATTAACGCGTTATAGAGATAAATTTTCTCGAGAACCGTTTGATGAACCTGCTTCGCTCTCGGCCAGATGGTTCATCTTGTTAATCTAAACGAGAGGACAAATCCCCAGGAAGGCACATTAACGCGTTTGAGCGCTGTGACCGTTCAAACTTTCATAAATTTTCTGGACTTTTTCATCATATAAATATTACCTAGCTCGATTACCGTTTGATGAATCTGCTTCCCCCTCGGCAAGTAGGTTCACCTTGTTAATCTAAACGAGAGGCCAAACTCCCAGCAAGGCACATTAACGCGTTATAGAGATAAATTTTCTCGAGAACCGTTTGATGAACCTGCTTCGCTCTCGGCCAGATGGTTCATCTTGTTAATCTAAACGAGAGGACAAATCCCCAGGAAGGCACATTAACGCGTTTGAGCGCTGTGACCGTTCAAACTTTCATAAATTTTCTGGACTTTTTCATCATATAAATATTACCTAGCTCGATAACCGTTTGATGAATCTGCTTCCCCCTCGGCAAGTAGGTTCACCTTGTTAATCTAAACGAGAGGCCAAACTCCCAGCAAGGCACATTAACGCGTTATAGAGATAAATTTTCTCGAGAACCGTTTGATGAACCTGCTTCGCTCTCGGCCAGATGGTTCATCTTGTTAATCTAAACGAGAGGACAAATCCCCAGGAAGGCACATTAACGCGTTTGAGCGCTGTGACCGTTCAAACTTTCATAAATTTTCTGGACTTTTTCATCATATAAATATTACCTAGCTCGATAACCGTTTGATGAATCTGCTTCCCCCTCGGCAAGTAGGTTCACCTTGTTAATCTAAACGAGAGGCCAAACTCCCAGCAAGGCACATTAACGCGTTATAGAGATAAATTTTCTCGAGAACCGTTTGATGAACCTGCTTCGCTCTCGGCCAGATGGTTCATCTTGTTAATCTAAACGAGAGGACAAATCCCCAGGAAGGCACATTAACGCGTTTGAGCGCTGTGACCGTTCAAACTTTCATAAATTTTCTGGACTTTTTCATCATATAAATATTACCTAGCTCGATAACCGTTTGATGAATCTGCTTCCCCCTCGGCAAGTAGGTTCACCTTGTTAATCTAAACGAGAGGCCAAACTCCCAGCAAGGCACATTAACGCGTTATAGAGATAAATTTTCTCGAGAACCGTTTGATGAACCTGCTTCGCTCTCGGCCAGATGGTTCATCTTGTTAATCTAAACGAGAGGACAAATCCCCAGGAAGGCACATTAACGCGTTTGAGCGCTGTGACCGTTCAAACTTTCATAAATTTTCTGGACTTTTTCATCATATAAATATTACCTAGCTCGATTACCGTTTGATGAATCTGCTTCCCCCTCGGCAAGTAGGTTCACCTTGTTAATCTAAACGAGAGGCCAAACTCCCAGCAAGGCACATTAACGCGTTATAGAGATAAATTTTCTCGAGAACCGTTTGATGAACCTGCTTCGCTCTCGGCCAGATGGTTCATCTTGTTAATCTAAACGAGAGGACAAATCCCCAGGAAGGCACATTAACGCGTTTGAGCGCTGTGACCGTTCAAACTTTCATAAATTTTCTGGACTTTTTCATCATATAAATATTACCTAGCTCGATAACCGTTTGATGAATCTGCTTCCCCCTCGGCAAGTAGGTTCACCTTGTTAATCTAAACGAGAGGCCAAACTCCCAGCAAGGCACATTAACGCGTTATAGAGATAAATTTTCTCGAGAACCGTTTGATGAACCTGCTTCGCTCTCGGCCAGATGGTTCATCTTGTTAATCTAAACGAGAGGACAAATCCCCAGGAAGGCACATTAACGCGTTTGAGCGCTGTGACCGTTCAAACTTTCATAAATTTTCTGGACTTTTTCATCATATAAATATTACCTAGCTCGATTACCGTTTGATGAATCTGCTTCCCCCTCGGCAAGTAGGTTCACCTTGTTAATCTAAACGAGAGGCCAAACTCCCAGCAAGGCACATTAACGCGTTATAGAGATAAATTTTCTCGAGAACCGTTTGATGAACCTGCTTCGCTCTCGGCCAGATGGTTCATCTTGTTAATCTAAACGAGAGGACAAATCCCCAGGAAGGCACATTAACGCGTTTGAGCGCTGTGACCGTTCAAACTTTCATAAATTTTCTGGACTTTTTCATCATATAAATATTACCTAGCTCGATTACCGTTTGATGAATCTGCTTCCCCCTCGGCAAGTAGGTTCACCTTGTTAATCTAAACGAGAGGCCAAACTCCCAGCAAGGCACATTAACGCGTTATAGAGATAAATTTTCTCGAGAACCGTTTGATGAACCTGCTTCGCTCTCGGCCAGATGGTTCATCTTGTTAATCTAAACGAGAGGACAAATCCCCAGGAAGGCACATTAACGCGTTTGAGCGCTGTGACCGTTCAAACTTTCATAAATTTTCTGGACTTTTTCATCATATAAATATTACCTAGCTCGATAACCGTTTGATGAATCTGCTTCCCCCTCGGCAAGTAGGTTCACCTTGTTAATCTAAACGAGAGGCCAAACTCCCAGCAAGGCACATTAACGCGTTATAGAGATAAATTTTCTCGAGAACCGTTTGATGAACCTGCTTCGCTCTCGGCCAGATGGTTCATCTTGTTAATCTAAACGAGAGGACAAATCCCCAGGAAGGCACATTAACGCGTTTGAGCGCTGTGACCGTTCAAACTTTCATAAATTTTCTGGACTTTTTCATCATATAAATATTACCTAGCTCGATAACCGTTTGATGAATCTGCTTCCCCCTCGGCAAGTAGGTTCACCTTGTTAATCTAAACGAGAGGCCAAACTCCCAGCAAGGCACATTAACGCGTTATAGAGATAAATTTTCTCGAGAACCGTTTGATGAACCTGCTTCGCTCTCGGCCAGATGGTTCATCTTGTTAATCTAAACGAGAGGACAAATCCCCAGGAAGGCACATTAACGCGTTTGAGCGCTGTGACCGTTCAAACTTTCATAAATTTTCTGGACTTTTTCATCATATAAATATTACCTAGCTCGATAACCGTTTGATGAATCTGCTTCCCCCTCGGCAAGTAGGTTCACCTTGTTAATCTAAACGAGAGGCCAAACTCCCAGCAAGGCACATTAACGCGTTATAGAGATAAATTTTCTCGAGAACCGTTTGATGAACCTGCTTCGCTCTCGGCCAGATGGTTCATCTTGTTAATCTAAACGAGAGGACAAATCCCCAGGAAGGCACATTAACGCGTTTGAGCGCTGTGACCGTTCAAACTTTCATAAATTTTCTGGACTTTTTCATCATATAAATATTACCTAGCTCGATTACCGTTTGATGAATCTGCTTCCCCCTCGGCAAGTAGGTTCACCTTGTTAATCTAAACGAGAGGCCAAACTCCCAGCAAGGCACATTAACGCGTTATAGAGATAAATTTTCTCGAGAACCGTTTGATGAACCTGCTTCGCTCTCGGCCAGATGGTTCATCTTGTTAATCTAAACGAGAGGACAAATCCCCAGGAAGGCACATTAACGCGTTTGAGCGCTGTGACCGTTCAAACTTTCATAAATTTTCTGGACTTTTTCATCATATAAATATTACCTAGCTCGATTACCGTTTGATGAATCTGCTTCCCCCTCGGCAAGTAGGTTCACCTTGTTAATCTAAACGAGAGGCCAAACTCCCAGCAAGGCACATTAACGCGTTATAGAGATAAATTTTCTCGAGAACCGTTTGATGAACCTGCTTCGCTCTCGGCCAGATGGTTCATCTTGTTAATCTAAACGAGAGGACAAATCCCCAGGAAGGCACATTAACGCGTTTGAGCGCTGTGACCGTTCAAACTTTCATAAATTTTCTGGACTTTTTCATCATATAAATATTACCTAGCTCGATAACCGTTTGATGAATCTGCTTCCCCCTCGGCAAGTAGGTTCACCTTGTTAATCTAAACGAGAGGCCAAACTCCCAGCAAGGCACATTAACGCGTTATAGAGATAAATTTTCTCGAGAACCGTTTGATGAACCTGCTTCGCTCTCGGCCAGATGGTTCATCTTGTTAATCTAAACGAGAGGACAAATCCCCAGGAAGGCACATTAACGCGTTTGAGCGCTGTGACCGTTCAAACTTTCATAAATTTTCTGGACTTTTTCATCATATAAATATTACCTAGCTCGATAACCGTTTGATGAATCTGCTTCCCCCTCGGCAAGTAGGTTCACCTTGTTAATCTAAACGAGAGGCCAAACTCCCAGCAAGGCACATTAACGCGTTATAGAGATAAATTTTCTCGAGAACCGTTTGATGAACCTGCTTCGCTCTCGGCCAGATGGTTCATCTTGTTAATCTAAACGAGAGGACAAATCCCCAGGAAGGCACATTAACGCGTTTGAGCGCTGTGACCGTTCAAACTTTCATAAATTTTCTGGACTTTTTCATCATATAAATATTACCTAGCTCGATTACCGTTTGATGAATCTGCTTCCCCCTCGGCAAGTAGGTTCACCTTGTTAATCTAAACGAGAGGCCAAACTCCCAGCAAGGCACATTAACGCGTTATAGAGATAAATTTTCTCGAGAACCGTTTGATGAACCTGCTTCGCTCTCGGCCAGATGGTTCATCTTGTTAATCTAAACGAGAGGACAAATCCCCAGGAAGGCACATTAACGCGTTTGAGCGCTGTGACCGTTCAAACTTTCATAAATTTTCTGGACTTTTTCATCATATAAATATTACCTAGCTCGATAACCGTTTGATGAATCTGCTTCCCCCTCGGCAAGTAGGTTCACCTTGTTAATCTAAACGAGAGGCCAAACTCCCAGCAAGGCACATTAACGCGTTATAGAGATAAATTTTCTCGAGAACCGTTTGATGAACCTGCTTCGCTCTCGGCCAGATGGTTCATCTTGTTAATCTAAACGAGAGGACAAATCCCCAGGAAGGCACATTAACGCGTTTGAGCGCTGTGACCGTTCAAACTTTCATAAATTTTCTGGACTTTTTCATCATATAAATATTACCTAGCTCGATAACCGTTTGATGAATCTGCTTCCCCCTCGGCAAGTAGGTTCACCTTGTTAATCTAAACGAGAGGCCAAACTCCCAGCAAGGCACATTAACGCGTTATAGAGATAAATTTTCTCGAGAACCGTTTGATGAACCTGCTTCGCTCTCGGCCAGATGGTTCATCTTGTTAATCTAAACGAGAGGACAAATCCCCAGGAAGGCACATTAACGCGTTTGAGCGCTGTGACCGTTCAAACTTTCATAAATTTTCTGGACTTTTTCATCATATAAATATTACCTAGCTCGATAACCGTTTGATGAATCTGCTTCCCCTCGGCAAGTAGGTTCACCTTGTTAATCTAAACGAGAGGCCAAACTCCCAGCAAGGCACATTAACGCGTTATAGAGATAAATTTTCTCGAGAACCGTTTGATGAACCTGCTTCGCTCTCGGCCAGATGGTTCATCTTGTTAATCTAAACGAGAGGACAAATCCCCAGGAAGGCACATTAACGCGTTTGAGCGCTGTGACCGTTCAAACTTTCATAAATTTTCTGGACTTTTTCATCATATAAATATTACCTAGCTCGATAACCGTTTGATGAATCTGCTTCCCCCTCGGCAAGTAGGTTCACCTTGTTAATCTAAACGAGAGGCCAAACTCCCAGCAAGGCACATTAACGCGTTATAGAGATAAATTTTCTCGAGAACCGTTTGATGAACCTGCTTCGCTCTCGGCCAGATGGTTCATCTTGTTAATCTAAACGAGAGGACAAATCCCCAGGAAGGCACATTAACGCGTTTGAGCGCTGTGACCGTTCAAACTTTCATAAATTTTCTGGACTTTTTCATCATATAAATATTACCTAGCTCGATAACCGTTTGATGAATCTGCTTCCCCCTCGGCAAGTAGGTTCACCTTGTTAATCTAAACGAGAGGCCAAACTCCCAGCAAGGCACATTAACGCGTTATAGAGATAAATTTTCTCGAGAACCGTTTGATGAACCTGCTTCGCTCTCGGCCAGATGGTTCATCTTGTTAATCTAAACGAGAGGACAAATCCCCAGGAAGGCACATTAACGCGTTTGAGCGCTGTGACCGTTCAAACTTTCATAAATTTTCTGGACTTTTTCATCATATAAATATTACCTAGCTCGATAACCGTTTGATGAATCTGCTTCCCCCTCGGCAAGTAGGTTCACCTTGTTAATCTAAACGAGAGGCCAAACTCCCAGCAAGGCACATTAACGCGTTATAGAGATAAATTTTCTCGAGAACCGTTTGATGAACCTGCTTCGCTCTCGGCCAGATGGTTCATCTTGTTAATCTAAACGAGAGGACAAATCCCCAGGAAGGCACATTAACGCGTTTGAGCGCTGTGACCGTTCAAACTTTCATAAATTTTCTGGACTTTTTCATCATATAAATATTACCTAGCTCGATTACCGTTTGATGAATCTGCTTCCCCCTCGGCAAGTAGGTTCACCTTGTTAATCTAAACGAGAGGCCAAACTCCCAGCAAGGCACATTAACGCGTTATAGAGATAAATTTTCTCGAGAACCGTTTGATGAACCTGCTTCGCTCTCGGCCAGATGGTTCATCTTGTTAATCTAAACGAGAGGACAAATCCCCAGGAAGGCACATTAACGCGTTTGAGCGCTGTGACCGTTCAAACTTTCATAAATTTTCTGGACTTTTTCATCATATAAATATTACCTAGCTCGATAACCGTTTGATGAATCTGCTTCCCCCTCGGCAAGTAGGTTCACCTTGTTAATCTAAACGAGAGGCCAAACTCCCAGCAAGGCACATTAACGCGTTATAGAGATAAATTTTCTCGAGAACCGTTTGATGAACCTGCTTCGCTCTCGGCCAGATGGTTCATCTTGTTAATCTAAACGAGAGGACAAATCCCCAGGAAGGCACATTAACGCGTTTGAGCGCTGTGACCGTTCAAACTTTCATAAATTTTCTGGACTTTTTCATCATATAAATATTACCTAGCTCGATAACCGTTTGATGAATCTGCTTCCTCCTCGGCAAGTAGGTTCACCTTGTTAATCTAAACGAGAGGCCAAACTCCCAGCAAGGCACATTAACGCGTTATAGAGATAAATTTTCTCGAGAACCGTTTGATGAACCTGCTTCGCTCTCGGCCAGATGGTTCATCTTGTTAATCTAAACGAGAGGACAAATCCCCAGGAAGGCACATTAACGCGTTTGAGCGCTGTGACCGTTCAAACTTTCATAAATTTTCTGGACTTTTTCATCATATAAATATTACCTAGCTCGATAACCGTTTGATGAATCTGCTTCCCCCTCGGCAAGTAGGTTCACCTTGTTAATCTAAACGAGAGGCCAAACTCCCAGCAAGGCACATTAACGCGTTATAGAGATAAATTTTCTCGAGAACCGTTTGATGAACCTGCTTCGCTCTCGGCCAGATGGTTCATCTTGTTAATCTAAACGAGAGGACAAATCCCCAGGAAGGCACATTAACGCGTTTGAGCGCTGTGACCGTTCAAACTTTCATAAATTTTCTGGACTTTTTCATCATATAAATATTACCTAGCTCGATAACCGTTTGATGAATCTGCTTCCCCCTCGGCAAGTAGGTTCACCTTGTTAATCTAAACGAGAGGCCAAACTCCCAGCAAGGCACATTAACGCGTTATAGAGATAAATTTTCTCGAGAACCGTTTGATGAACCTGCTTCGCTCTCGGCCAGATGGTTCATCTTGTTAATCTAAACGAGAGGACAAATCCCCAGGAAGGCACATTAACGCGTTTGAGCGCTGTGACCGTTCAAACTTTCATAAATTTTCTGGACTTTTTCATCATATAAATATTACCTAGCTCGATAACCGTTTGATGAATCTGCTTCCCCCTCGGCAAGTAGGTTCACCTTGTTAATCTAAACGAGAGGCCAAACTCCCAGCAAGGCACATTAACGCGTTATAGAGATAAATTTTCTCGAGAACCGTTTGATGAACCTGCTTCGCTCTCGGCCAGATGGTTCATCTTGTTAATCTAAACGAGAGGACAAATCCCCAGGAAGGCACATTAACGCGTTTGAGCGCTGTGACCGTTCAAACTTTCATAAATTTTCTGGACTTTTTCATCATATAAATATTACCTAGCTCGATAACCGTTTGATGAATCTGCTTCCCCCTCGGCAAGTAGGTTCACCTTGTTAATCTAAACGAGAGGCCAAACTCCCAGCAAGGCACATTAACGCGTTATAGAGATAAATTTTCTCGAGAACCGTTTGATGAACCTGCTTCGCTCTCGAGCCAGATGGTTCATCTTGTTAATCTAAACGAGAGGACAAATCCCCAGGAAGGCACATTAACGCGTTTGAGCGCTGTGACCGTTCAAACTTTCATAAATTTTCTGGACTTTTTCATCATATAAATATTACCTAGCTCGATAACCGTTTGATGAATCTGCTTCCCCCTCGGCAAGTAGGTTCACCTTGTTAATCTAAACGAGAGGCCAAACTCCCAGCAAGGCACATTAACGCGTTATAGAGATAAATTTTCTCGAGAACCGTTTGATGAACCTGCTTCGCTCTCGGCCAGATGGTTCATCTTGTTAATCTAAACGAGAGGACAAATCCCCAGGAAGGCACATTAACGCGTTTGAGCGCTGTGACCGTTCAAACTTTCATAAATTTTCTGGACTTTTTCATCATATAAATATTACCTAGCTCGATAACCGTTTGATGAATCTGCTTCCCCCTCGGCAAGTAGGTTCACCTTGTTAATCTAAACGAGAGGCCAAACTCCCAGCAAGGCACATTAACGCGTTATAGAGATAAATTTTCTCGAGAACCGTTTGATGAACCTGCTTCGCTCTCGGCCAGATGGTTCATCTTGTTAATCTAAACGAGAGGACAAATCCCCAGGAAGGCACATTAACGCGTTTGAGCGCTGTGACCGTTCAAACTTTCATAAATTTTCTGGACTTTTTCATCATATAAATATTACCTAGCTCGATAACCGTTTGATGAATCTGCTTCCCCCTCGGCAAGTAGGTTCACCTTGTTAATCTAAACGAGAGGCCAAACTCCCAGCAAGGCACATTAACGCGTTATAGAGATAAATTTTCTCGAGAACCGTTTGATGAACCTGCTTCGCTCTCGGCCAGATGGTTCATCTTGTTAATCTAAACGAGAGGACAAATCCCCAGGAAGGCACATTAACGCGTTTGAGCGCTGTGACCGTTCAAACTTTCATAAATTTTCTGGACTTTTTCATCATATAAATATTACCTAGCTCGATAACCGTTTGATGAATCTGCTTCCCCCTCGGCAAGTAGGTTCACCTTGTTAATCTAAACGAGAGGCCAAACTCCCAGCAAGGCACATTAACGCGTTATAGAGATAAATTTTCTCGAGAACCGTTTGATGAACCTGCTTCGCTCTCGGCCAGATGGTTCATCTTGTTAATCTAAACGAGAGGACAAATCCCCAGGAAGGCACATTAACGCGTTTGAGCGCTGTGACCGTTCAAACTTTCATAAATTTTCTGGACTTTTTCATCATATAAATATTACCTAGCTCGATTACCGTTTGATGAATCTGCTTCCCCCTCGGCAAGTAGGTTCACCTTGTTAATCTAAACGAGAGGCCAAACTCCCAGCAAGGCACATTAACGCGTTATAGAGATAAATTTTCTCGAGAACCGTTTGATGAACTGCTTCGCTCTCGGCCAGATGGTTCATCTTGTTAATCTAAACGAGAGGACAAATCCCCAGGAAGGCACATTAACGCGTTTGAGCGCTGTGACCGTTCAAACTTTCATAAATTTTCTGGACTTTTTCATCATATAAATATTACCTAGCTCGATTACCGTTTGATGAATCTGCTTCCCCCTCGGCAAGTAGGTTCACCTTGTTAATCTAAACGAGAGGCCAAACTCCCAGCAAGGCACATTAACGCGTTATAGAGATAAATTTTCTCGAGAACCGTTTGATGAACCTGCTTCGCTCTCGGCCAGATGGTTCATCTTGTTAATCTAAACGAGAGGACAAATCCCCAGGAAGGCACATTAACGCGTTTGAGCGCTGTGACCGTTCAAACTTTCATAAATTTTCTGGACTTTTTCATCATATAAATATTACCTAGCTCGATAACCGTTTGATGAATCTGCTTCCCCTCGGCAAGTAGGTTCACCTTGTTAATCTAAACGAGAGGCCAAACTCCCAGCAAGGCACATTAACGCGTTATAGAGATAAATTTTCTCGAGAACCGTTTGATGAACCTGCTTCGCTCTCGGCCAGATGGTTCATCTTGTTAATCTAAACGAGAGGACAAATCCCCAGGAAGGCACATTAACGCGTTTGAGCGGTTCAAACTTTCATAAATTTTCTGGACTTTTTCATCATATAAATATTAACCGTAGCTCGATAACCGTTTGATGAACTTTTTCATCACCTTGTTAATCTAAACGAGATGCCAAACTCCCAGCAAGGCACATTAACGCGTTATAGAGATAAATTTTCTCGAGAACCGTTTGATGAACCTGCTTCGCTCTCGGCCAGATGGTTCATCTTGTTAATCTAAACGAGAGGACAAATCCCCAGGAAGGCACATTAACGCGTTTGAGCGCTGTGACCGTTCAAACTTTCATAAATTTTCTGGACTTTTTCATCATATAAATATTACCTAGCTCGATAACCGTTTGATGAATCTGCTTCCCCCTCGGCAAGTAGGTTCACCTTGTTAATCTAAACGAGAGGCCAAACTCCCAGCAAGGCACATTAACGCGTTATAGAGATAAATTTTCTCGAGAACCGTTTGATGAACCTGCTTCGCTCTCGGCCAGATGGTTCATCTTGTTAATCTAAACGAGAGGACAAATCCCCAGGAAGGCACATTAACGCGTTTGAGCGCTGTGACCGTTCAAACTTTCATAAATTTTCTGGACTTTTTCATCATATAAATATTACCTAGCTCGATAACCGTTTGATGAATCTGCTTCCCCTCGGCAAGTAGGTTCACCTTGTTAATCTAAACGAGAGGCCAAACTCCCAGCAAGGCACATTAACGCGTTATAGAGATAAATTTTCTCGAGAACCGTTTGATGAACCTGCTTCGCTCTCGGCCAGATGGTTCATCTTGTTAATCTAAACGAGAGGACAAATCCCCAGGAAGGCACATTAACGCGTTTGAGCGCTGTGACCGTTCAAACTTTCATAAATTTTCTGGACTTTTTCATCATATAAATATTACCTAGCTCGATTACCGTTTGATGAATCTGCTTCCCCCTCGGCAAGTAGGTTCACCTTGTTAATCTAAACGAGAGGCCAAACTCCCAGCAAGGCACATTAACGCGTTATAGAGATAAATTTTCTCGAGAACCGTTTGATGAACCTGCTTCGCTCTCGGCCAGATGGTTCATCTTGTTAATCTAAACGAGAGGACAAATCCCCAGGAAGGCACATTAACGCGTTTGAGCGCTGTGACCGTTCAAACTTTCATAAATTTTCTGGACTTTTTCATCATATAAATATTACCTAGCTCGATTACCGTTTGATGAATCTGCTTCCCCTCGGCAAGTAGGTTCACCTTGTTAATCTAAACGAGAGGCCAAACTCCCAGCAAGGCACATTAACGCGTTATAGAGATAAATTTTCTCGAGAACCGTTTGATGAACCTGCTTCGCTCTCGGCCAGATGGTTCATCTTGTTAATCTAAACGAGAGGACAAATCCCCAGGAAGGCACATTAACGCGTTTGAGCGCTGTGACCGTTCAAACTTTCATAAATTTTCTGGACTTTTTCATCATATAAATATTACCTAGCTCGATAACCGTTTGATGAATCTGCTTCCCCCTCGGCAAGTAGGTTCACCTTGTTAATCTAAACGAGAGGCCAAACTCCCAGCAAGGCACATTAACGCGTTATAGAGATAAATTTTCTCGAGAACCGTTTGATGAACCTGCTTCGCTCTCGGCCAGATGGTTCATCTTGTTAATCTAAACGAGAGGACAAATCCCCAGGAAGGCACATTAACGCGTTTGAGCGCTGTGACCGTTCAAACTTTCATAAATTTTCTGGACTTTTTCATCATATAAATATTACCTAGCTCGATAACCGTTTGATGAATCTGCTTCCCCCTCGGCAAGTAGGTTCACCTTGTTAATCTAAACGAGATGCCAAACTCCCAGCAAGGCACATTAACGCGTTATAGAGATAAATTTTCTCGAGAACCGTTTGATGAACCTGCTTCGCTCTCGGCCAGATGGTTCATCTTGTTAATCTAAACGAGAGGACAAATCCCCAGGAAGGCACATTAACGCGTTTGAGCGCTGTGACCGTTCAAACTTTCATAAATTTTCTGGACTTTTTCATCATATAAATATTACCTAGCTCGATAACCGTTTGATGAATCTGCTTCCCCCTCGGCAAGTAGGTTCACCTTGTTAATCTAAACGAGAGGCCAAACTCCCAGCAAGGCACATTAACGCGTTATAGAGATAAATTTTCTCGAGAACCGTTTGATGAACCTGCTTCGCTCTCGGCCAGATGGTTCATCTTGTTAATCTAAACGAGAGGACAAATCCCCAGGAAGGCACATTAACGCGTTTGAGCGCTGTGACCGTTCAAACTTTCATAAATTTTCTGGACTTTTTCATCATATAAATATTACCTAGCTCGATAACCGTTTGATGATCTGCTTCCCCCTCGGCAAGTAGGTTCACCTTGTTAATCTAAACGAGAGGCCAAACTCCCAGCAAGGCACATTAACGCGTTATAGAGATAAATTTTCTCGAGAACCGTTTGATGAACCTGCTTCGCTCTCCGCCAGATGGTTCATCTTGTTAATCTAAACGAGAGGACAAATCCCCAGGAAGGCACATTAACGCGTTTGAGCGCTGTGACCGTTCAAACTTTCATAAATTTTCTGGACTTTTTCATCATATAAATATTACCTAGCTCGATAACCGTTTGATGAATCTGCTTCCCCCTCGGCAAGTAGGTTCACCTTGTTAATCTAAACGAGAGGCCAAACTCCCAGCAAGGCACATTAACGCGTTATAGAGATAAATTTTCTCGAGAACCGTTTGATGAACCTGCTTCGCTCTCCGGCCAGATGGTTCATCTTGTTAATCTAAACGAGAGGACAAATCCCCAGGAAGGCACATTAACGCGTTTGAGCGCTGTGACCGTTCAAACTTTCATAAATTTTCTGGACTTTTTCATCATATAAATATTACCTAGCTCGATTACCGTTTGATGAATCTGCTTCCCCCTCGGCAAGTAGGTTCACCTTGTTAATCTAAACGAGAGGCCAAACTCCCAGCAAGGCACATTAACGCGTTATAGAGATAAATTTTCTCGAGAACCGTTTGATGAACCTGCTTCGCTCTCGGCCAGATGGTTCATCTTGTTAATCTAAACGAGAGGACAAATCCCCAGGAAGGCACATTAACGCGTTTGAGCGCTGTGACCGTTCAAACTTTCATAAATTTTCTGGACTTTTTCATCATATAAATATTACCTAGCTCGATTACCGTTTGATGAATCTGCTTCCCCCTCGGCAAGTAGGTTCACCTTGTTAATCTAAACGAGAGGCCAAACTCCCAGCAAGGCACATTAACGCGTTATAGAGATAAATTTTCTCGAGAACCGTTTGATGAACCTGCTTCGCTCTCGGCCAGATGGTTCATCTTGTTAATCTAAACGAGAGGACAAATCCCCAGGAAGGCACATTAACGCGTTTGAGCGCTGTGACCGTTCAAACTTTCATAAATTTTCTGGACTTTTTCATCATATAAATATTACCTAGCTCGATTACCGTTTGATGAATCTGCTTCCCCCTCGGCAAGTAGGTTCACCTTGTTAATCTAAACGAGAGGCCAAACTCCCAGCAAGGCACATTAACGCGTTATAGAGATAAATTTTCTCGAGAACCGTTTGATGAACCTGCTTCGCTCTCGGCCAGATGGTTCATCTTGTTAATCTAAACGAGAGGACAAATCCCCAGGAAGGCACATTAACGCGTTTGAGCGCTGTGACCGTTCAAACTTTCATAAATTTTCTGGACTTTTTCATCATATAAATATTACCTAGCTCGATTACCGTTTGATGAATCTGCTTCCCCCTCGGCAAGTAGGTTCACCTTGTTAATCTAAACGAGAGGCCAAACTCCCAGCAAGGCACATTAACGCGTTATAGAGATAAATTTTCTCGAGAACCGTTTGATGAACCTGCTTCGCTCTCGGCCAGATGGTTCATCTTGTTAATCTAAACGAGAGGACAAATCCCCAGGAAGGCACATTAACGCGTTTGAGCGCTGTGACCGTTCAAACTTTCATAAATTTTCTGGACTTTTTCATCATATAAATATTACCTAGCTCGATTACCGTTTGATGAATCTGCTTCCCCCTCGGCAAGTAGGTTCACCTTGTTAATCTAAACGAGAGGCCAAACTCCCAGCAAGGCACATTAACGCGTTATAGAGATAAATTTTCTCGAGAACCGTTTGATGAACCTGCTTCGCTCTCGGCCAGATGGTTCATCTTGTTAATCTAAACGAGAGGACAAATCCCCAGGAAGGCACATTAACGCGTTTGAGCGCTGTGACCGTTCAAACTTTCATAAATTTTCTGGACTTTTTCATCATATAAATATTACCTAGCTCGATTACCGTTTGATGAATCTGCTTCCCCCTCGGCAAGTAGGTTCACCTTGTTAATCTAAACGAGAGGCCAAACTCCCAGCAAGGCACATTAACGCGTTATAGAGATAAATTTTCTCGAGAACCGTTTGATGAACCTGCTTCGCTCTCGGCCAGATGGTTCATCTTGTTAATCTAAACGAGAGGACAAATCCCCAGGAAGGCACATTAACGCGTTTGAGCGCTGTGACCGTTCAAACTTTCATAAATTTTCTGGACTTTTTCATCATATAAATATTACCTAGCTCGATAACCGTTTGATGAATCTGCTTCCCCCTCGGCAAGTAGGTTCACCTTGTTAATCTAAACGAGAGGCCAAACTCCCAGCAAGGCACATTAACGCGTTATAGAGATAAATTTTCTCGAGAACCGTTTGATGAACCTGCTTCGCTCTCGGCCAGATGGTTCATCTTGTTAATCTAAACGAGAGGACAAATCCCCAGGAAGGCACATTAACGCGTTTGAGCGCTGTGACCGTTCAAACTTTCATAAATTTTCTGGACTTTTTCATCATATAAATATTACCTAGCTCGATAACCGTTTGATGAATCTGCTTCCCCCTCGGCAAGTAGGTTCACCTTGTTAATCTAAACGAGAGGCCAAACTCCCAGCAAGGCACATTAACGCGTTATAGAGATAAATTTTCTCGAGAACCGTTTGATGAACCTGCTTCGCTCTCGGCCAGATGGTTCATCTTGTTAATCTAAACGAGAGGACAAATCCCCAGGAAGGCACATTAACGCGTTTGAGCGCTGTGACCGTTCAAACTTTCATAAATTTTCTGGACTTTTTCATCATATAAATATTACCTAGCTCGATTACCGTTTGATGAATCTGCTTCCCCCTCGGCAAGTAGGTTCACCTTGTTAATCTAAACGAGAGGCCAAACTCCCAGCAAGGCACATTAACGCGTTATAGAGATAAATTTTCTCGAGAACCGATTGATGAACCTGCTTCGCTCTCGGCCAGATGGTTCATCTTGTTAATCTAAACGAGAGGACAAATCCCCAGGAAGGCACATTAACGCGTTTGAGCGCTGTGACCGTTCAAACTTTCATAAATTTTCGGACTTTTTCATCATATAAATATTACCTAGCTCGATTACCGTTTGACTCTTCCCCCTCGGCAAGTAGGTTCACCTTGTTAATCTAAACGAGAGGCAAACTCCCAGCAAGGCACATTAACGCGTTATAGAGATAAATTTTCTCGAGAACCGTTTGATGAACCTGCTTCGCTCTCGGCCAGATGGTTCATCTTGTTAATCTAAACGAGAGGACAAATCCCCAGGAAGGCACATTAACGCGTTTGAGCGCTGTGACCGTTCAAACTTTCATAAATTTTCTGGACTTTTTCATCATATAAATATTACCTAGCTCGATTACCGTTTGATGATCTGCTTCCCCCTCGGCAAGTAGGTTCACCTTGTTAATCTAAACGAGAGGCCAAACTCCCAGCAAGGCACATTAACGCGTTATAGAGATAAATTTTCTCGAGAACCGTTTGATGAACCTGCTTCGCTCTCGGCCAGATGGTTCATCTTGTTAATCTAAACGAGAGGACAAATCCCCAGGAAGGCACATTAACGCGTTTGAGCGCTGTGACCGTTCAAACTTTCATAAATTTTCTGGACTTTTTCATCATATAAATATTACCTAGCTCGATTACCGTTTGATGAATCTGCTTCCCCTCGGCAAGTAGGTTCACCTTGTTAATCTAAACGAGAGGCCAAACTCCCAGCAAGGCACATTAACGCGTTATAGAGATAAATTTTCTCGAGAACCGTTTGATGAACCTGCTTCGCTCTCGGCCAGATGGTTCATCTTGTTAATCTAAACGAGAGGACAAATCCCCAGGAAGGCACATTAACGCGTTTGAGCGCTGTGACCGTTCAAACTTTCATAAATTTTCTGGACTTTTTCATCATATAAATATTACCTAGCTCGATTACCGTTTGATGAATCTGCTTCCCCCTCGGCAAGTAGGTTCACCTTGTTAATCTAAACGAGAGGCCAAACTCCCAGCAAGGCACATTAACGCGTTATAGAGATAAATTTTCTCGAGAACCGTTTGATGAACCTGCTTCGCTCTCGGCCAGATGGTTCATCTTGTTAATCTAAACGAGAGGACAAATCCCCAGGAAGGCACATTAACGCGTTTGAGCGCTGTGACCGTTCAAACTTTCATAAATTTTCTGGACTTTTTCATCATATAAATATTACCTAGCTCGATTACCGTTTGATGAATCTGCTTCCCCCTCGGCAAGTAGGTTCACCTTGTTAATCTAAACGAGAGGCCAAACTCCCAGCAAGGCACATTAACGCGTTATAGAGATAAATTTTCTCGAGAACCGTTTGATGAACCTGCTTCGCTCTCGGCCAGATGGTTCATCTTGTTAATCTAAACGAGAGGACAAATCCCCAGGAAGGCACATTAACGCGTTTGAGCGCTAAAACTTTCATAAATTTTCTGCTTTTTCATCATATAAATATTACCTAGCTCGATTTTGAGCCCCCTCGGCTAGGTTCACCTTGTTAATCTAAACGACAAGGCACATTAACGTTATAGAGATAAATTTTCTCGAGAACCGTTTGATGAACCTGCTTCGCTCTCGGCCAGATGGTTCATCTTGTTAATCTAAACGAGAGGACAAATCCCCAAAGGCACATTAACGCGTTTGAGCGCTGTGACCGTTCAAACTTTCATAAATTTTCTGGACTTTTTCATCATATAAATATTACCTAGCTCGATTACCGTTTGATGAATCTGCTTCCCCCTCGGCAAGTAGGTTCACCTTGTTAATCTAAACGAGAGGCCAAACTCCCAGCAAGGCACATTAACGCGTTATAGAGATAAATTTTCTCGAGAACCGTTTGATGAACCTACTTCGCTCTCGGCCAGATGGTTCATCTTGTTAATCTAAACGAGAGGACAAATCCCCAGGAAGGCACATTAACGCGTTTGAGCGCTGTGACCGTTCAAACTTTCATAAATTTTCTGGACTTTTTCATCATATAAATATTACCTAGCTCGATTACCGTTTGATGAATCTGCTTCCCCCTCGGCAAGTAGGTTCACCTTGTTAATCTAAACGAGAGGCCAAACTCCCAGCAAGGCACATTAACGCGTTATAGAGATAAATTTTCTCGAGAACCGTTTGATGAACCTGCTTCGCTCTCGGCCAGATGGTTCATCTTGTTAATCTAAACGAGAGGACAAATCCCCAGGAAGGCACATTAACGCGTTTGAGCGCTGTGACCGTTCAAACTTTCATAAATTTTCTGGACTTTTTCATCATATAAATATTACCTAGCTCGATTACCGTTTGATGAATCTGCTTCCCCTCGGCAAGTAGGTTCACCTTGTTAATCTAAACGAGAGGCCAAACTCCCAGCAAGGCACATTAACGCGTTATAGAGATAAATTTTCTCGAGAACCGTTTGATGAACCTGCTTCGCTCTCGGCCAGATGGTTCATCTTGTTAATCTAAACGAGAGGACAAATCCCAGGAAGGCACATTAACGCGTTTGAGCGCTGTGACCGTTCAAACTTTCATAAATTTTCTGGACTTTTTCATCATATAAATATTACCTAGCTCGATTACCGTTTGATGGATCTGCTTCCCCCTCGGCAAGTAGGTTCACCTTGTTAATCTAAACGAGAGGCCAAACTCCCAGCAAGGCACATTAACGCGTTATAGAGATAAATTTTCTCGAGAACCGTTTGATGAACCTGCTTCGCTCTCGGCCAGATGGTTCATCTTGTTAATCTAAACGAGAGGACAAATCCCCAGGAAGGCACATTAACGCGTTTGAGCGCTGTGACCGTTCAAACTTTCATAAATTTTCTGGACTTTTTCATCATATAAATATTACCTAGCTCGATTACCGTTTGATGAATCTGCTTCCCCCTCGGCAAGTAGGTTCACCTTGTTAATCTAAACGAGAGGCCAAACTCCCAGCAAGGCACATTAACGCGTTATAGAGATAAATTTTCTCGAGAACCGTTTGATGAACCTGCTTCGCTCTCCGCCAGATGGTTCATCTTGTTAATCTAAACGAGAGGACAAATCCCCAGGAAGGCACATTAACGCGTTTGAGCGCTGTGACCGTTCAAACTTTCATAAATTTTCTGGACTTTTTCATCATATAAATATTACCTAGCTCGATTACCGTTTGATGAATCTGCTTCCCCCTCGGCAAGTAGGTTCACCTTGTTAATCTAAACGAGAGGCCAAACTCCCAGCAAGGCACATTAACGCGTTATAGAGATAAATTTTCTCGAGAACCGTTTGATGAACCTGCTTCGCTCTCGGCCAGATGGTTCATCTTGTTAATCTAAACGAGAGGACAAATCCCCAGGAAGGCACATTAACGCGTTTGAGCGCTGTGACCGTTCAAACTTTCATAAATTTTCAGGACTTTTTCATCATATAAATATTACCTAGCTCGATTACCGTTTGATGAATCTGCTTCCCCCTCGGCAAGTAGGTTCACCTTGTTAATCTAAACGAGAGGCCAAACTCCCAGCAAGGCACATTAACGCGTTATAGAGATAAATTTTCTCGAGAACCGTTTGATGAACCTACTTCGCTTCTCGGCCAGATGGTTCATCTTGTTAATCTAAACGAGAGGACAAATCCCCAGGAAGGCACATTAACGCGTTTGAGCGCTGTGACCGTTCAAACTTTCATAAATTTTCTGGACTTTTTCATCATATAAATATTACCTAGCTCGATTACCGTTTGATGAATCTGCTTCCCCCTCGGCAAGTAGGTTCACCTTGTTAATCTAAACGAGAGGCCAAACTCCCAGCAAGGCACATTAACGCGTTATAGAGATAAATTTTCTCGAGAACCGTTTGATGAACCTGCTTCGCTCTCGGCCAGATGGTTCATCTTGTTAATCTAAACGAGAGGACAAATCCCCAGGAAGGCACATTAACGCGTTTGAGCGCTGTGACCGTTCAAACTTTCATAAATTTTCTGGACTTTTTCATCATATAAATATTACCTAGCTCGATTACCGTTTGATGAATCTGCTTCCCCTCGGCAAGTAGGTTCACCTTGTTAATCTAAACGAGAGGCCAAACTCCCAGCAAGGCACATTAACGCGTTATAGAGATAAATTTTCTCGAGAACCGTTTGATGAACCTGCTTCGCTCTCCGCCAGATGGTTCATCTTGTTAATCTAAACGAGAGGACAAATCCCCAGGAAGGCACATTAACGCGTTTGAGCGCTGTGACCGTTCAAACTTTCATAAATTTTCTGGACTTTTTCATCATATAAATATTACCTAGCTCGATTACCGTTTGATGAATCTGCTTCCCCCTCGGCAAGTAGGTTCACCTTGTTAATCTAAACGAGAGGCCAAACTCCCAGCAAGGCACATTAACGCGTTATAGAGATAAATTTTCTCGAGAACCGTTTGATGAACCTGCTTCGCTCTCGGCCAGATGGTTCATCTTGTTAATCTAAACGAGAGGACAAATCCCCAGGAAGGCACATTAACGCGTTTGAGCGCTGTGACCGTTCAAACTTTCATAAATTTTCAGGACTTTTTCATCATATAAATATTACCTAGCTCGATTACCGTTTGATGAATCTGCTTCCCCCTCGGCAAGTAGGTTCACCTTGTTAATCTAAACGAGAGGCCAAACTCCCAGCAAGGCACATTAACGCGTTATAGAGATAAATTTTCTCGAGAACCGTTTGATGAACCTGCTTCGCTCTCGGCCAGATGGTTCATCTTGTTAATCTAAACGAGAGGACAAATCCCCAGGAAGGCACATTAACGCGTTTGAGCGCTGTGACCGTTCAAACTTTCATAAATTTTCTGGACTTTTTCATCATATAAATATTACCTAGCTCGATTACCGTTTGATGAATCTGCTTCCCCCTCGGCAAGTAGGTTCACCTTGTTAATCTAAACGAGAGGCCAAACTCCCAGCAAGGCACATTAACGCGTTATAGAGATAAATTTTCTCGAGAACCGTTTGATGAACCTGCTTCGCTCTCGGTCAGATGGTTCATCTTGTTAATCTAAACGAGAGGACAAATCCCCAGGAAGGCACATTAACGCGTTTGAGCGCTGTGACCGTTCAAACTTTCATAAATTTTCTGGACTTTTTCATCATATAAATATTACCTAGCTCGATTACCGTTTGATGAATCTGCTTCCCCCTCGGCAAGTAGGTTCACCTTGTTAATCTAAACGAGAGGCCAAACTCCCAGCAAGGCACATTAACGCGTTATAGAGATAAATTTTCTCGAGAACCGTTTGATGAACCTGCTTCGCTCTCGGCCAGATGGTTCATCTTGTTAATCTAAACGAGAGGACAAATCCCCAGGAAGGCACATTAACGCGTTTGAGCGCTGTGACCGTTCAAACTTTCATAAATTTTCTGGACTTTTTCATCATATAAATATTACCTAGCTCGATTACCGTTTGATGAATCTGCTTCCCCCTCGGCAAGTAGGTTCACCTTGTTAATCTAAACGAGAGGCCAAACTCCCAGCAAGGCACATTAACGCGTTATAGAGATAAATTTTTCTCCAGAACCGTTTGATGAACCTGCTTCGCTCTCCGCCAGATGGTTCATCTTGTTAATCTAAACGAGAGGACAAATCCCCAGGAAGGCACATTAACGCGTTTGAGCGCTGTGACCGTTCAAACTTTCATAAATTTTCTGGACTTTTTCATCATATAAATATTACCTAGCTCGATTACCGTTTGATGAATCTGCTTCCCCCTCGATAGGTTCACCTTGTTAATCTAAACGAGAGGCCAAACTCCCAGCAAGGCACATAAACGCGTTATAGAGATAAATTTTTCTCGAGAACCGATTGATGAACCTGCTTCGCTCTCGGCCAGATGGTTCATCTTGTTAATCTAAACGAGAGGACAAATCCCCAGGAAGGCACATTAACGCGTTTGAGCGCTGTGACCGTTCAAACTTTCATAAATTTTCTGGACTTTTTCATCATATAAATATTACCTAGCTCGATTACCGTTTGATGAATCTGCTTCCCCCTCGGCAAGTAGGTTCACCTTGTTAATCTAAACGAGAGGCCAAACTCCCAGCAAGGCACATTAACGCGTTATAGAGATAAATTTTCTCCAGAACCGTTTGATGAACCTGCTTCGCTCTCCGCCAGATGGTTCATCTTGTTAATCTAAACGAGAGGACAAATCCCCAGGAAGGCACATTAACGCGTTTGAGCGCTGTGACCGTTCAAACTTTCATAAATTTTCTGGACTTTTTCATCATATAAATATTACCTAGCTCGATTACCGTTTGATGAATCTGCTTCCCCCTCGGCAAGTAGGTTCACCTTGTTAATCTAAACGAGAGGCCAAACTCCCAGCAAGGCACATTAACGCGTTATAGAGATAAATTTTCTCGAGAACCGTTTGATGAACCTGCTTCGCTCTCCGCCAGATGGTTCATCTTGTTAATCTAAAGGAGAGGACAAATCCCCAGGAAGGCACATTAACGCGTTTGAGCGCTGTGACCGTTCAAACTTTCATAAATTTTCTGGACTTTTTCATCATATAAATATTACCTAGCTCGATTACCGTTTGATGGATCTGCTTCCCCTCGGCAAGTAGGTTCACCTTGTTAATCTAAACGAGAGGCCAAACTCCCAGCAAGGCACATTAACGCGTTATAGAGATAAATTTTCTCGAGAACCGTTTGATGAACCTGCTTCGCTCTCGGCCAGATGGTTCATCTTGTTAATCTAAAGGAGAGGACAAATCCCCAGGAAGGCACATTAACGCGTTTGAGCGCTGTGACCGTTCAAACTTTCATAAATTTTCTGGACTTTTTCATCATATAAATATTACCTAGCTCGATTACCGTTTGATGAATCTGCTTCCCCCTCGGCAAGTAGGTTCACCTTGTTAATCTAAACGAGAGGCCAAACTCCCAGCAAGGCACATTAACGCGTTATAGAGATAAATTTTCTCGAGAACCGATTGATGAACCTGCTTCGCTCTCGGCCAGATGGTTCATCTTGTTAATCTAAACGAGAGGACAAATCCCCAGGAAGGCACATTAACGCGTTTGAGCGCTGTGACCGTTCAAACTTTCATAAATTTTCTGGACTTTTTCATCATATAAATATTACCTAGCTCGATTACCGTTTGATGATCTCCTTCCTCCTCGGCAAGTAGGTTCACCTTGTTAATCTAAATGAGAGGCCAAACTCCCAGCAAGGCACATTAACGCGTTATAGAGGTAAATTTTCTAAGATGTTCACCTTGTTAATCTAAACGAGGCCAAACTCCCCAGCAAGGCATTAACGCGTTATAGAATAAATTTTCTCGAGAACCGTTTGATGAACCTACTTCGTTCTCGGCCAGATGGTTCATCTTGGTAATCTAAACGAGAGAACAAATCCCCAGGAAGGCACATTAACGCGTTTGAGCGCTGTGACCGTTCAAACTTTCATAAATTTTCAGGACTTTTTCATCATATAAATATTACCTAGCTCGATTACCGTTTGATGAATCTGCTTCCTCCTCGGCAAGTAGGTTCACCTTGTTAATCTAAACGAGAGGCCAAACTCCCAGCAAGGCACATTAACGCGTTATAGAGATAAATTTTCTCGAGAACCGTTTGATGAACCTGCTTCGCTCTCGGCCAGATGGTTCATCTTGTTAATCTAAACGAGAGGACAAATCCCCAGGAAGGCACATTAACGCGTTTGAGCGCTGTGACCGTTCAAACTTTCATAAATTTTCTGGACTTTTTCATCATATAAATATTACCTAGCTCGATTACCGTTTGATGAATCTGCTTCCCCCTCGGCAAGTAGGTTCACCTTGTTAATCTAAACGAGAGGCCAAACTCCCAGCAAGGCACATTAACGCGTTATAGAGATAAATTTTCTCGAGAACCGTTTGATGAACCTGCTTCGCTCTCGGCCAGATGGTTCATCTTGTTAATCTAAACGAGAGGACAAATCCCCAGGAAGGCACATTAACGCGTTTGAGCGCTGTGACCGTTCAAACTTTCATAAATTTTCTGGACTTTTTCATCATATAAATATTACCTAGCTCGATTACCGTTTGATGAATCTGCTTCCCCCTCGGCAAGTAGGTTCACCTTGTTAATCTAAACGAGAGGCCAAACTCCCAGCAAGGCACATTAACGCGTTATAGAGATAAATTTTCTCGAGAACCGTTTGATGAACCTGCTTCAGTTCTCGGCCAGATGGTTCATCTTGTTAATCTAAACGAGAGGACAAATCCCCAGGAAGGCACATTAACGCGTTTGAGCGCTGTGACCGTTCAAACTTTCATAAATTTTCTGGACTTTTTCATCATATAAATATTACCTAGCTCGATTACCGTTTGATGAATCTGCTTCCCCCTCGGCAAGTAGGTTCACCTTGTTAATCTAAACGAGAGGCCAAACTCCCAGCAAGGCACATTAACGCGTTATAGAGATAAATTTTCTCGAGAACCGTTTGATGAACCTGCTTCGTTCTCGGCCAGATGGTTCATCTTGTTAATCTAAACGAGAGGACAAATCCCCAGGAAGGCACATTAACGCGTTTGAGCGCTGTGACCGTTCAAACTTTCATAAATTTTCTGGACTTTTTCATCATATAAATATTACCTAGCTCGATTACCGTTTGATGAATCTGCTTCCCCCTCGGCAAGTAGGTTCACCTTGTTAATCTAAACGAGAGGCCAAACTCCCAGCAAGGCACATTAACGCGTTATAGAGATAAATTTTCTCGAGAACCGTTTGATGAACCTGCTTCGCTCTCGGCCAGATGGTTCATCTTGTTAATCTAAACGAGAGGACAAATCCCCAGGAAGGCACATTAACGCGTTTGAGCGCTGTGACCGTTCAAACTTTCATAAATTTTCTGGACTTTTTCATCATATAAATATTACCTAGCTCGATTACCGTTTGATGAATCTGCTTCCCCTCGGCAAGTAGGTTCACCTTGTTAATCTAAACGAGAGGCCAAACTCCCAGCAAGGCACATTAACGCGTTATAGAGATAAATTTTCTCGAGAACCGTTTGATGAACCTGCTTCGCTCTCGGCCAGATGGTTCATCTTGTTAATCTAAACGAGAGGACAAATCCCCAGGAAGGCACATTAACGCGTTTGAGCGCTGTGACCGTTCAAACTTTCATAAATTTTCTGGACTTTTTCATCATATAAATATTACCTAGCTCGATTACCGTTTGATGAATCTGCTTCCCCTCGGCAAGTAGGTTCACCTTGTTAATCTAAACGAGAGGCCAAACTCCCAGCAAGGCACATTAACGCGTTATAGAGATAAATTTTCTCGAGAACCGTTTGATGAACCTACTTCGCTCTCGGCCAGATGGTTCATCTTGTTAATCTAAAGGAGAGGACAAATCCCCAGGAAGGCACATTAACGCGTTTGAGCGCTGTGACCGTTCAAACTTTCATAAATTTTCTGGACTTTTTCATCATATAAATATTACCTAGCTCGATTACCGTTTGATGAATCTGCTTCCCCCTCGGCAAGTAGGTTCACCTTGTTAATCTAAACGAGAGGCCAAACTCCCAGCAAGGCACATTAACGCGTTATAGAGATAAATTTTCTCAGAACCGTTTGATGAACCTGCTTCGCTCTCCGCCAGATGGTTCATCTTGTTAATCTAAACGAGAGGACAAATCCCCAGGAAGGCACATTAACGCGTTTGAGCGCTGTGACCGTTCAAACTTTCATAAATTTTCTGGACTTTTTCATCATATAAATATTACCTAGCTCGATTACCGTTTGATGAATCTGCTTCCCCCTCGGCAAGTAGGTTCACCTTGTTAATCTAAACGAGAGGCCAAACTCCCAGCAAGGCACATTAACGCGTTATAGAGATAAATTTTCTCGAGAACCGATTGATGAACCTGCTTCGCTCTCGGCCAGATGGTTCATCTTGTTAATCTAAAGGAGAGGACAAATCCCCAGGAAGGCACATTAACGCGTTTGAGCGCTGTGACCGTTCAAACTTTCATAAATTTTCTGAAGTAGGTTCACCTTGTTAATCATATAAAAATTAGCCTTAACGCTTATAGATAAATTTTCTCGAGAACCGATTGATGAATCTGCTTCCCTCTCGGCCAGATGGTTCACCTTGTTAATCTAAACGAGAGGCCAAACTCCCAGCAAGGCACATTAACGCGTTATAGAGATAAATTTTCTCCAGAACCGTTTGATGAACCTGCTTCGCTCTCGGCCAGATGGTTCATCTTGTTAATCTAAACGAGAGGACAAATCCCCAGGAAGGCACATTAACGCGTTTGAGCGCTGTGACCGTTCAAACTTTCATAAATTTTCTGGACTTTTTCATCATATAAATATTACCTAGCTCGATTACCGTTTGATGAATCTGCTTCCCCCTCGGCAAGTAGGTTCACCTTGTTAATCTAAACGAGAGGCCAAACTCCCAGCAAGGCACATTAACGCGTTATAGAGATAAATTTTCTCGAGAACCGATTGATGAACCTGCTTCGCTCTCGGCCAGATGGTTCATCTTGTTAATCTAAACGAGAGGACAAATCCCCAGGAAGGCACATTAACGCGTTTGAGCGCTGTGACCGTTCAAACTTTCATAAATTTTCTGGACTTTTTCATCATATAAATATTACCTAGCTCGATTACCGTTTGATGAATCTGCTTCCCCCTCGGCAAGTAGGTTCACCTTGTTAATCTAAATGAGAGGCCAAACTCCCAGCAAGGCACATTAACGCGTTATAGAGATAAATTTTCTCGAGAACCGTTTGATGAACCTGCTTCGCTCTCGGCCAGATGGTTCATCTTGTTAATCTAAACGAGAGGACAAATCCCCAGGAAGGCACATTAACGCGTTTGAGCGCTGTGACCGTTCAAACTTTCATAAATTTTCTGGACTTTTTCATCATATAAATATTACCTAGCTCGATTACCGTTTGATGAATCTGCTTCCCCCTCGGCAAGTAGGTTCACCTTGTTAATCTAAACGAGAGGCCAAACTCCCAGCAAGGCACATTAACGCGTTATAGAGATAAATTTTCTCGAGAACCGATTGATGAACCTGCTTCGCTCTCTCCGCCAGATGGTTCATCTTGTTAATCTAAACGAGAGGACAAATCCCCAGGAAGGCACATTAACGCGTTTGAGCGCTGTGACCGTTCAAACTTTCATAAATTTTCTGGACTTTTTCATCATATAAATATTACCTAGCTCGATTACCGTTTGATGAATCTGCTTCCCCCTCGGCAAGTAGGTTCACCTTGTTAATCTAAACGAGAGGCCAAACTCCCAGCAAGGCACATTAACGCGTTATAGAGATAAATTTTCTCGAGAACCGTTTGATGAACCTACTTCGCTCTCCGCCAGATGGTTCATCTTGTTAATCTAAACGAGAGGACAAATCCCCAGGAAGGCACATTAACGCGTTTGAGCGCTGTGACCGTTCAAACTTTCATAAATTTTCTGGACTTTTTCATCATATAAATATTACCTAGCTCGATTACCGTTTGATGGATCTGCTTCCCTCGGCAAGTAGGTTCACCTTGTTAATCTAAACGAGAGGCCAAACTCCCAGCAAGGCACATTAACGCGTTATAGAGATAAATTTTCTCGAGAACCGTTTGATGAACCTGCTTCGTTCTCGGCCAGATGGTTCATCTTGTTAATCTAAAGGAGAGGACAAATCCCCAGGAAGGCACATTAACGCGTTTGAGCGCTGTGACCGTTCAAACTTTCATAAATTTTCTGGACTTTTTCATCATATAAATATTACCTAGCTCGATTACCGTTTGATGAATCTGCCTTCCCCCTCGGCAAGTAGGTTCACCTTGTTAATCTAAACGAGAGGCCAAACTCCCAGCAAGGCACATTAACGCGTTATAGAGATAAATTTTCTCGAGAACCGATTGATGAACCTGCTTCGCTCTCGGCCAGATGGTTCATCTTGTTAATCTAAACGAGAGGACAAATCCCCAGGAAGGCACATTAACGCGTTTGAGCGCTGTGACCGTTCAAACTTTCATAAATTTTCTGGACTTTTTCATCATATAAATATTACCTAGCTCGATTACCGTTTGATGAATCTGCTTCCCCCTCGGCAAGTAGGTTCACCTTGTTAATCTAAACGAGAGGCCAAACTCCCAGCAAGGCACATTAACGCGTTATAGAGATAAATTTTCTCGAGAACCGTTTGATGAACCTGCTTCGTTCTCCGGCCAGATGGTTCATCTTGTTAATCTAAAGGAGAGGACAAATCCCCAGGAAGGCATTAACGCGTTTGAGCGCTGTGACCGTTCAAACTTTCATAAATTTTCTGGACTTTTTCATCATATAAATATTACCTAGCTCGATTACCGTTTGATGAATCTGCTTCCCCTCGGCAAGTAGGTTCACCTTTGTTAATCTAAATGAGAGGCCAAACTCCAGCAAGGCACATTAACGCGTTATAGAGATAAATTTTCTCGAGAACCGTTTGATGAACCTACTTAGTTCTCGGCCAGATGGTTCATCTTGTTAATCTAAAGGAGAGGACAAATCCCCAGGAAGGCACATTAACGCGTTTGAGCGCTGTGACCGTTCAAACTTTCATAAATTTTCTGGACTTTTTCATCATATAAATATTACCTAGCTCGATTACCGTTTGATGAATCTCCTTCCCCCTCGGCAAGTAGGTTCACCTTGTTAATCTAAACGAGAGGCCCTCCCAGCAAGGCACATTAACGCGTTATAGAGATAAATTTTCTCGAGAACCGTTTGATGAACCTACTTCGTTCTCGGCCAGATGGTTCATCTTGTTAATCTAAACGAGAGGACAAATCCCCAGGAAGGCACATTAACGCGTTTGAGCGCTGTGACCGTTCAAACTTTCATAAATTTTCTGGACTTTTTCATCATATAAATATTACCTAGCTCGATTACCGTTTGATGAATCTGCTTCCCCCTCGGCAAGTAGGTTCACCTTGTTAATCTAAACGAGAGGCCAAACTCCCAGCAAGGCACATTAACGCGTTATAGAGATAAATTTTCTCGAGAACCGTTTGATGAACCTGCTTCGCTCTCGGCCAGATGGTTCATCTTGTTAATCTAAACGAGAGGACAAATCCCCAGGAAGGCACATTAACGCGTTTGAGCGCTGTGACCGTTCAAACTTTCATAAATTTTCAGGACTTTTTCATCATATAAATATTACCTAGCTCGATTACCGTTTGATGAATCTGCTTCCCCTCGGCAAGTAGGTTCACCTTGTTAATCTAAACGAGAGGCCAAACTCCCAGCAAGGCACATTAACGCGTTATAGATAAATTTTCTCGAGAACCGTTTGATGAACCTGCTTCGCTCTCGGCCAGATGGTTCATCTTGTTAATCTAAACGAGAGGACAAATCCCCAGGAAGGCACATTAACGCGTTTGAGCGCTGTGACCGTTCAAACTTTCATAAATTTTCTGGACTTTTTCATCATATAAATATTACCTAGCTCGATTACCGTTTGATGAATCTGCTTCCCCCTCGGCAAGTAGGTTCACCTTGTTAATCTAAACGAGAGGCCAAACTCCCAGCAAGGCACATTAACGCGTTATAGAGATAAATTTTCTCGAGAACCGTTTGATGAACCTGCTTCGCTCTCCGCCAGATGGTTCATCTTGTTAATCTAAAGAGAGGACAAATCCCCAGGAAGGCACATTAACGCGTTTGAGCGCTGTGACCGTTCAAACTTTCATAAATTTTCTGGACTTTTTCATCATATAAATATTACCTAGCTCGATTACCGTTTGATGAATCTGCTTCCCCTCGGCAAGTAGGTTCACCTTGTTAATCTAAACGAGAGGCCAAACTCCCAGCAAGGCACATTAACGCGTTATAGAGATAAATTTTCTCAGAACCGTTTGATGAACCTGCTTCGCTCTCCACCAGATGGTTCATCTTGTTAATCTAAAGGAGAGGACAAATCCCCAGGAAGGCACATTAACGCGTTTGAGCGCTGTGACCGTTCAAACTTTCATAAATTTTCAGGACTTTTTCATCATATAAATATTACCTAGCTCGATTACCGTTTGATGAATCTGCTTCCCCCTCGGCAAGTAGGTTCACCTTGTTAATCTAAACGAGAGGCCAAACTCAGCAAGGCACATTAACGTTAACAAAGATAAATTTCTCCAGAACCGTTTGATGAACCTGCTTCGCTCTCATAGATGGTTCATCTTGTTAATCTAAAGGAGAGGACAAATCCCCAGGAAGGCACATTAACGCGTTTGAGCGCTGTGACCGTTCAAACTTTCATAAA
>CM043023.1:28563455-28605526 GCA_023690525.1 Holotrichia oblita
AGTTGTGTGTGTGTGACAGGTACCATTAGTGTTTATAAGCTTATATTTGGACAATATTTTTGCAAAATTGGACGTCGTCAAATAAATACAGTGTGATTATACGGATATTATTATACAGGGTAACATAACCTCAAATATTAAGTGATAGGTCGTATATTTATTCATTACCATATAGATGATCCCCAAAAACGTCGTCTAAACTACGATTGACGTATGAGGAGATGGTGCACTTGGCCGAGCATCTATCGGAAATTGAAGATCTGAGCGAAGACAATGAAAATCCACTCCTCAATGAAAGCTCTGGACCTGAGTCTTTGCCTGCAAGTGACGAAGATTTTTAAGAAGAAAATGAACACCCCCAGGCTTCTGAAGAAGTTGTGGAAACTGAACAAGTCGAGAAAGATGTACTTGCTGAATACCTCAGCCTGGTCCAAGCATCTCACGTTCAGCTTCAACCCGCAAAAACCACGTAATGAAGGAGTTCGCGAGTTTGCGCGAAAATATTGAAGGAAAAGGGTCCAATTTCTAATTCGAAACATCAAGTGTAGTTTCAGTAGTTAGAGCTAGAAAGTCCAATGTTTTTTTCTTTCTCAATACTTTTGTGACGAACTGTTTGGAGAATTGGTTCAGTTCACAATTTTGTATGCCATACAACAGCATCGATCTGGTCTCACCTGCCTCCAAGAAATGAAAACGTTTGTTGACATCCATTTGCTACATTATTACCCTTCAGTTACGATCATCTGACGAGATGTGCAACCCCTGAACGGGGGTTGGTAACCCTTCACAAATGATATTAAAAAATTGCAAATAAATCAGACTTTCTAGTTTGAACCAAAATAAATAATGACCGTGTGTTGCTTCAAGCTCATTTTCAACTTTTTATAGAGTGCAAACGGGAGAGGAATGAATTGGGATGAAAATTTAATTCTTTCTCTTGACAGCTCGTTGGGCTGAAAGCGTATCAGAAGCTAATTAATTGACGCTATGATTTAGTGGAGTTGTCTTCTAAACAAGTTCGTACATTTTCAATTTTGTTATCTGAAGAACTGTCTTGCGACCAGATGTTTTGCAAAAGATGGTATTTGGAAAAATAATAAGTCAATAAACAAAGAGTCGACAATCATTTTGAATCTCCCATTACTTTTTTAATTATAACAAGAATCTATGGATAAAGCTATTTCAGAATATAATTTTTTAAATGTTGGTGTGGTCTAAATATGTACCTATATCAAAAAGAACCAACCATAACATAAGGACTTCTAACACTTAAATAGAAAAATGTGTAGTTTGCTCAAGATCTCTGGGAAAAGGTGACTGACTACGATAGTCTGCTTGAAGCGAAGGCAAACAGGTGGAAGAGTTTACCGTTCAAGTAATTGAAGCCTGATACAATCTTTTTCCAAAATTATCTGTACCTTGTTTGCAAAAGGATAGAGACACAATTCTGAACAGATCCCTTAGTGCAAAGTACAACAAAAATTGGTATCTAAAATAAATGTCACTCATTATTTCGTGGAAGCAACCAAGACTTGGTCAATGTTTCTTGTCACCCTCCCCCTTCGTCCTTTCGTAATTCATGTTCATTTAGATAACAATTGTTAACTGCAATATCTAAAGAAGATGCAAGCAAAATTATTATTAATTTCAAGATTTCTACATAAAAATCCCATCAAATTTAACACCAAATCAAACGGTTCTAATCCAAAAAACGCATTTATATTGCCTTAGAAAGTTGTATACAGCTCTATTACACACAAAATGCAACCTAACAGAAAGCTACCGCAGGATAATCGATAGCGGAACCTGTTTTAGCGAAGCTCCGCGCAAGGGATTGAGTTAGTAGAGATCTGTTTAGTGTCGGGACCTCTACTAGAGATGGCAGTTTCAAATTACATAATACTTAGAAAAATGATCTGTGATTGTATTGTTTATGATAATGTCAATAATAAATTAAAATTATTAATTAGATTGCGCGTCAATCATGCATACGGGTGATAAATTCACTGATCTAAAATTTAGTTAGTAATAAGCTAAAACACCCCACCTAATTGATAAAATTGATAACAATTCAATACAATTCGAACCGAACCCTCAATTCTACTCGATAACTGAAACAATTCGGAATAATCAATCTAGATGATTCTTAAGCGCCACCTTCTAATCACCCAACCGATAATTATCATCAGTTTAAATCATTCCCACACTCAACTAACTCGGAAAATTCCATCATTTTCGTCTTGGAAGACGGACCAACGCCGCCGTCGTATCGTTCCTGCATTCGCGAGATTCCCAACTATATCCACATCTCACCCCAGCCCCCGTGCCCAGAAACCACCACGGTGGTCCCCGCAACTTAATGCCACCGTTACGTTTGGAGACGTTTTAAGTGATGAGTGACATTAGTGCTCAGTTACAGCTCGCAACTGTTATATTTAATCTTCAGTTAAAGTTTCGACTATACGACTGGTTTTAGTTCGTTAACGTGTATTATGGCACCTCCTGTTGCCTTTACCCCGCTAACGCCGTTTTATCTAAGCGAATGGGGTGGTGTTCGAGGAACAGGACCGAGATTCGCTATACAATCAGAGCTTCTTATAAATTCGATTATCAATATCTCGTTTTTAATTATGAATTATGATTATGAAACCAAAATCAATTAGAGGAGAATCTTATGGGATAATTAATTTTTGAATTAACTTTTTGGGATAAAGTGGTTTAAATTGATGTCGAATCGTGGAAAACGATGTTCGAATACTTATGGTGTTTCGTGTATACTATATACGAGAAGCAGTCAAAACTAATACTACTCTACCATCTACCCATTCCATATGCCAACGCCGAATGGGTAAGTGATTTTACTTATACCTCATTTGGCTTTAGCTTTCGTCGAGGGACTCGAGAATGCGTTAATACTACGTGGAATTTTGACGATGGATGACTTGACTATTTGTTCGGCTAATAGCTTTATAGGTTTTGTAGAAATTACCTAGTCTAGGGTAGACTTAAAAAGTTGGTTAGAATTTTTTTTCATTTTTTTTCCGTTTGAAATATTTGGTTTTACTAATATGTATGCATCTACTCGATTATAATTAATTTATAGATCTTCTTTTGGGTCTTAAATGTTTAATTTGGGCTTATAAAATTGAGGATACTGTTGCAGAAATGATTTACTTACCATGATTGAAATATCTTACATAGAGCTTACCAGAAACATCTTTGTTTTTTCTTCTCTCATGGAGCATCAGTAAGATTACTTACTTTTGTTAAGTTTTGTTGCTCCAAAGGGAAAGCAGTCGAGTTAGGTTTATAACTAACATTATGTCTTGGAAAATTTGTCTATCTAAAAGAGAATCTCATTGACCGATCACAAGTCAAAACATCTCTATCTAAAGTTATCAACCCCTGCATGTAATGAAACATTTTTTTAAATACATTTTTTTTTACAGCTCTTGATTAATTCAAGATCTGATTCGTTTGTGTAATGCTGGCTTACTCAAATTTATTTTCGAAATACTCCTTGTTTTAAGGAAGTGTTTTAGAAAATGTGTTTTATTAATTGTACCAAATTCTATGCCTGCCTGAACGCCAAGATTCAGGTAAATTTGAGCATAAAAATATTATTTTTCCATACAAACATTGCCACCCTCTATTGAGGAGTCCAATTTAAGGAGAATCAAAACCGAAATACATTTATCCTTAATCGTTTTACAGAGCATTAATACCAAGTTTCAAATAAATTTGACCATAAGAATATTGCTTGCTTATATTTATTCATTACTATATAGATAATCGTCAAAAATGTCGTTTAAACTACGATTGACGTATGAGGAGATGGTCACCTTGCCCGAGCAGCTATCGGAAATTGAAGATCTTAGTGAAGACGATGAAAATCCATCCCTCGATGAAAGCTCTGGACTTGAGTCTTTGCCTGCGAGTGACAAAGATTTTGAAGAAAAAAATGAGCAAATCTAGGAATTTGAAGAAGTTGTGGAAACTGAACAACTCGAGGAAGATGCACCTGCTGAACCTCAGCCTGGTCCAAGCACCAACGCAAAATAAACTAACTCCCAAAGAAAAGATTGGTTTGGGGAAAGGGGTCTAATTTCTAACTCCAAACATCAAGTCGTTTGAGAAAACAGTTGAAGATGTAGTTGAGCTAGAAATTCCAATGTTTTTTTTTTGTCTTAATACTTTAGCGACTAACTGTTTGAAGAAATGGTTGAGTTCATAAATTTGAATGCCATACAACACCATCAAAGAAATGACAACGTTTGTTGGCATCCATTTGCTGCCCATTTGTTATTCTATTACCTTTTACTCACGATGTCGTCATTTGATGATATGGGCCAACCCCTGAATGGGGGTTGGTAAGTGATATCAAACAATTGCAGATAAATCAGACTTTCTAGTTTGAACCAAAATAAATAATGACCGAAAAAGTCAATATGTTGCTTCAAGCTCATTTTCTTGTAATTCTTCAATTTAACATCTGTTGGTGATCTATTGGCATAGCGAACCAAATTCCAACTTTTTATCGAGTGCAAACGGAGAGGAATTTGGGTTGAAAATTTAATTCTTTCTCTTGACAGCTCGTTGGCAAGTGTATCAGAAGCTAATTAATTGACGCTATGATTTGGTGGAGTTGTCTTCTAAACAAGTTCGTACATTTTCAATTTTGTTATCTGTAAGAACTGTCTTGCGACCAGATGTTTTGGAAAAGATGGTTTGGAAAAAAATAATAAGGTCAATAAACAAAGAGTCGACAATCATTTTGAATCTCCCATTACTTTTTTAATTATAACAAGAAACTATGGATAAAGCTATTTTAGAATATAATTTTTTAAATGTTGGTGTGGTCTAAATATGTACCTATATCAAAAAAAGAACCAACCATAACATAAGGACTTCTAATACTTAAATAGAAAAATGTGTATTGCTCAAGATCTCTGGGAGAAGGTGACTGACTACGATTGTCTGACTTGAAGCCAAGGCATACAAGTGGAACCAGAATAAGAGTTCTAACATTTTGCTCTGGAGATTTAAATCTGAAACTGGAGTTCTTAAACTCATATGTTTACCGTTCAGGTAATTGAAGCTTGATATAATCTTTTTCCAAAATTATCTGCACCTGTAAGAACCGTTTTGCGACCAGATGTTTTGCTTCCACGTAGGTTTTCCGTTTCTCCAAAGTGGTCAAAGATCTACAAAATATATCTCTCTATATGGTTTGGAAAAAAATAATAAGGTCAATAAACAAAGAGTTGACAATCATTTCATATCTCTCATTACTTTTTTAATTATAACAAGAAACTATGGGCAAAGCTATTTCAGAATACAATTTTTTAAATATTGCTGTGGTCATAAACATGTCAAAAGTGATCCAACCATAACCTAAGGACTAAGATCTCTGGGAGAAGGTGACTCACTACGATGGTCTGACTTGAAGCCAAGAGAAACAAGTGGAAGAAGAAAAAAAAATTTTTTGCTCAGGAGATTAGTACGACAGTTTTAGATTTTTTCTCTGTACCAAAATAAATAGTGACCGAAAGGGTTAAGTAGATGAAACCTTTTTAAGGAAGATGGTTAAATTTATTTTATTCACCTTTTGTTAGCGAAAATTATATTTTCATGGTTAAATTTACTTGAAAAGCTATGCATTTTGAGCAGCTAAATCAGAAAGGTGAACAGTTAGAACGTTTAATTGTTTCGACACCCTCTATATTTAGTTATTGCTCTTAAAAAATGGCCAACTTTACCTCCTCCCTTAACTCAAAAATACAATTTAGTATGTTTTGTTACGATACCTGAATTCCTGAAAATAAATTAATTATAAAGACAAAGACCTATTAACTTTCTGTGGTAGGTAACTTCAGAAACAAGCTTGAAGACATTGTGGCAGTTTAAGGGCATATTTTGCAAACAAAAACTGTCAGTTTTACATTTGCTTATCGTCTTGAGGGTCGTTTGAATGTCAACTTTTGTTTTTTTTTTAATGGACACCTATATTTTTGAATGCAGCGTTATATTAACCAGTTGACCTTCAAACGACCTTCAAGACGATAAGCCTTCAATTGACGATAAGCAAAACATTTAATCAAATTGACTCTGTCATTTCGTTTTTTCTTCATTTGAAACATTTAATCGTAAATATACCAGGTGGAGATGAATTGAGTTTCAACGAGTCACAGATTCGACATGCCGACACATTTTATATGGTCCAACCCCTCAATTTATTGGGATGGCGACATTGATATATTATAGATAATATAAAAGAAAAGATTTTAAATGCATCGTCGATTAATACACTATCTTGTTAAAATGACTATAATTTCAAACAATCAATTTGGATTTGTTGAGGAGAAACCCAATGCCCTTGGAATTTCACATTGATTTATTTAAATCGTATTTCACCAACCCCTAAGTCAATTATAAACCTTAAGGATCGGAAAAATATATCACGTGAATTCCATGCTTCCGCAATGTGTTACCTGTGGTGTGCCTCTTTCATTTTTTGCCTGTATCTGTATTGTAGAAGACCAATTAATTCCTCTTCTGGTACTTTATCATGATAATTTTTTGTTTCTTTTCCATCGTCTTGATTCGAACGTTTTTATGGCAGTTATTTTATCATCTTTAGATTTGATTTTGCTTTCAACTCCAGCAATGGCAAAGTAGCATAATCTGGCCTCGAATTAAACCAATGTTTAGCAAAACCTTCTAACTTATTGATCATCATTAGGGTTGTTGTGCGGTCTGATAGCTTGTAAGTATCTCTTGTCATTTCTATTCGCTGAAATGAAGTCTCAACATCTTCATCATCCTTACCTGAGAAGGCAGCTGGCAGGTTCTTTTTTTTTCTAGATAGTACCAACCTAAAATGTCTGCGAATTTGGAAAATTGTTAAACGAAAATAATTGTAACCTTTGTAACTTCGCTCCCAAAAGCGGACATTGAACAAACAATAGGGTACTAGATTTTCAAACAAGTTCTGTAAATCGGTAAATGCTTGTTCGCACTCGAGAGAGCTAGATCTTGACAGACCTCCTCCTCGTCTGGAGACTAGGAGTCATATTTATGGTTCATGCTTGAGGTTGTGTCGATACTTGAACATGCTATTTTAACAGATTTGTAATGACATTTATCAATCAAAATCGCGTGCTCAAGCATCGATACAACCTCAAGCACGGACTATAAATATGATGATGGAACGCATACCACACAGGAACAAGGTTGTGCTTTAGAAAAATCGCAGTAAATTTAAAATTTGTTTTCGATTCACTGATAATTGAGTAGAATAACATCTTCATTAACACTAATAAAACACATTTAATGCTTCTAATTGCACTTTTTTGAGCTTCATCGTCCAATTTATCATATTTCGTTCGACATATCCGTTTCTTTGGTGGCATCTCTATATCTCTGGTGGTGTCGTTTTGCTAATCCCAACTTCATTTGCTGTCTGATGAAGCTTTTGCCCACTTTTTGTTACATGCCTCCTGCACTTTGCATTTTTTGAGGAACTTGTGAGGGCAGCATCAGCCTGGCCATAATTCACCCCCTCCCCCCCCATATAAAATTGAGTACATCTTCTAAACGGGCGAAGTACAAAATTTTTAATGTTTGGTACATAACGATACAAAATGGATACAAAACTTTAGTCCAGAAAGAATTTGAAAATTCGCTTATGGCGAGGGAAGCGGGGAGGGCGGGGGGTTAGCGACATGCAGCCACAACACTCGCATGATATAACGTTTTTGATGTTTATGACATAGGTATATGCAATTTGACAAATTGTTCTTATGATTTTAACCAATCACAGACGCTTATTTTAGACCCTATCTTTCATTACGCTTCTTTCTTATTTGGAATGAGGTATAGGAGGATCTTATCGATAAGTTGCAGATCCAGAAAATTCCTCAAGACGTGGTGTGATAGCACCAGATTTATTCTCAACGTCGAAAAGACTGCTCTTGTGTGGTGCTCAGCGAGATCTACTATTGAAAAGTCTTTGGCTCATAAAAGATACCGATTGGCCCTTTGCTCAACAGCATCTAGATTGGAACATGGAGCAGTGGTCCTCAATGATTTTCAGCGTTAAATCATGATTTCGGTTTCCACGTTATGATGGACGTCTGAATGATGGACGAATGAATGCTGCATGATATATTGAAGACCTCACGTAGCAGGTCAGACAAATATCAAATTCAAGTTGTGAATTCGTCATTTCTTAGCCTAGATCTAAATTCGATTGAGCATTTTTGTGGGATGAACTGGATCGAAATTTTTCAACAGCTTCTGATGACACTTCAAGAAGAATGGGTTATCATAACCTTAAAGGACATCAGACAGAAATTGATTGAAAGTATACCAGGAAGGTATCGAGAACTTAGAGTAATTTTCTTCAGTTACTTCAGTCTAATTTGTTAATTTGATTGTTTTTTAATATGAAATTTTGAAAATAATAGCCGTTAAATTTGGAATACTGTTTTATTTTATTCATCTCAAAAATAATAATAATATAACCAACACAATAGATATGAATTAAATACAATATAAACTAAATTAATAAAAATTAAAAATAAACAAACATAATACTACGTCTAAAAAAAAACGGGCACTACACGTTGGGGAGTACAAATTTAATCGAAAGAAAGTTCAAAAATTAAAAACACAGCTTGCATGAAACTATAAATATATATAAAAGTAAAACTTAGTAACTAAACACCTTAAATTTAAACAAAAATATATAATAAAATTATAGAATTATAGAACAAGATATTAAAAATAATGTTAAACATTAGTCAAAGTTATAAAACATCTTATATGTATTAATAAACAGACAGTTGTATGTGTATTACTTCTTAAAAAATATTTTTTTAAAATTATTTCCTATACTTATAGAGATATGTGTAACTTATTTATTAAATATTAAATTAACGAAAACGACATGCTTAATTCGAAATAAATATGATTTTAAAGCTAGTATTTAATTTAAATTTAATTTTCAGGTATAATTCATCTTAGCAGGTATTAATTTAAATTATTTTATCCCTAATTATTTAGTAGGTAATTAAGAAAATAATAAATTAATCAATAAATTAATAATAAAAGAAACAGAAACTAAGCAACACTGCGGATATAATTTAATATATATTTTTGTAATATTAATTTTTGTACTAAACTGTTAAAATTAAATCGAAACAGCAACAAACGACATCGTAATTTATAATCCTGTTTAATTAAAAATAACGGTGGAAAAAAAGACAAAATCAAAGGAGCACATTTAATTTAATTTATAAAAGGAAACAAGATTTGTCTAATTCGTGATTTCGCAAACTTTTCAGTTAAGTTAATTGGCTCATCCTTTACTCGAAACTCTCCCATTTAAAAAAGCATTACCTAAAGCTTGTTTGCCGTGGAGTGGAAAAACCAACGGAAAAAAGAGGAAATCCGGGGGTAAACCGCTTTTAATCGCGACCTAATGAAACATCTAAACCGCTTTAAATTCCATTACACCCTCTTCAGGCGAAAAAAAAGGCAACCCCCAACCCCTCCCACATCTAGCGGTGTATTCCGAAAACTAAATCCTATTAATTAACAGCTTCGCGAGTTTTAGCTTGAACGAAAGGGAGAAAAAAGTTATCCCTATCTTTTTCCCTCTCGTTCTCATCCTCGTTTTCCCCCTCCGTTCCCCCCCCCCCCCCCGAAAAAAGTAATCTCGTCAAACAGATTTTTTTTTTAGTCGTCGTCGTTTTTTCCCTTTTTAAAACCTCGTTTCGTTGTAATTTAATCCTACACTACGCGAGCTTTTTTTTTTTCGTATTTTTTTTTCCGTTAGCACTGTGTCAATTGGACCTGTGCGAGCACTTGTTGCGCTCTCGCTTGGAAAAATTCCGGGGCGAACGTCGGGGACGGATGAAAAATTAAACGAGCCCGAGTCGAGTTTGGAGCGCGCTCTCGCTCTCCGGTTTAAAATTTCGAATTCCGGCTGCCGCGGACTCCGGGGAAATTCCGGAAGAAAATCCGGGAAGGCGAAAAATTACACGAACGTCGCGTTTATACCTCGATTCCCTGGAAATTGTTCCGGGATGCGATGTATACGTGTGGTGTGGGTGGGTGGAGAATCCAGGGGGATGGGTTTTGGAGAGTTAATTTTGAGTTTTTTTTGTTTAGGGTGTTTTGCACCGATTAGTGCCGTCCTCGATGGGTTTCCAGGCTTTTTTTTTAATTAAAATTGGGTGGTTAGTGTGGTAATTAGAGGGTGATTTTTTTGCCAATTTGATTGTGGTTTGTTTGAGGATTTTTTTTATTTTGTAAAAGAGTTGCTTCAGGTTTAAATTTTTGTGTATCTAATTCGGTTTTACTGCTAAGATGTCATTAAAATAAATAAGAAAATAATAATAAGAGTATAAACGTAGATCAAACATTAATCGAAATTCAGAAAGCAGCACTTTGATGACATCTAGTTATTATTATATGAATTACTAGAAATACCTAAAAATATAACTTAGAAAACTAGATTTTAAAAACTAATAATAGGGTGGGTGTATCCCTCAGAAATTACGTTTAAACAGAGAAATCATATATATCTGTTTATTATCATCATAGGGATATCCTGTCCTATCTGCTATTGTACCATTAGCTCAAATATTATGGATCAAAACTTAGAAATTTTTGCAAGATAACTGATCTGCACGATAGGTAGATATTTAAAAAAATCTTCTTCTTGAGTAACAGCTGTAATATGAAGACCACTGAAGCAACATTTTGTGCTGTCTATTTTATTGGGTGACCCTTGTTTTTGGGAAATTAAAAGTGCAACTTTGGTGACAAGATTAATAGTTTCAAGATCAAGCATATTAGCAGCTTTAATATAGAGAACATTGAATTAATATTTCGTAATTTTTATATTTTCTTGGGTGCTTAGAAACAGGGGCTTGTGACTGTTCCACAATACTTTTATTTTGATATTTTAGATTGTCCCAAACAAGAAAGGGACAGCTCTAATTACTTACATTATATTGAAGCTTATTCTGAATTTGAAATCTACAAGACAGATCAAAATAAGAATATTTTAGCAAGATAACAGCTCTACATGATAGATATTTTGAAAATTTTCTTTTCGAGTAATGTGGAGATCACTCATTTTAATGTTTATTTTGTTGGGTCCTCAGAAACAATAATTTTAGGGGTGGGACTGGGGGTTTTGACATATCAAAACGTCGAATTAATGTTGACTAAGGATACTTGAGATTGTTTTCAATTGAGGCAGAAGAGTTTGAATTAGCCATCTCTACAATAATACCGACCTGAATACAATTTGAAGGCCACAAGCTTAAAAATTATGGATCGAAACATCTAAATTTTGAAACAATAACAATTTAAATGATTGAGTTAATTTGAAAATTATTATTTTTTGAATAAGCTGTATTGATAGTTCTAATGTTGGAGACCATTCAACTAACATTTTACAATTTCTATTTTATTGGGCGGTCAAGAATAGGAGGTTAGGTTTGCTGACACGTCGAAAGGTCTAATTAATATTGGCTAAGGATTATTTTGGAAAAAATACCACTTTTAGAAAACATTTTATTTCAGGTAAATCCACAAGTTTTTTGTCGCTACATTTTTGGATTGTGTTAATCTGAGGAAGAACAATTTAAATTAGCGAAGTTTAATTAAAATTTGAACACTACAAGCTTAAAAATTATAGATCAAAACATCAAAATTTTGGGCAAAATAACTGATCTTCATGATAGGTATTTTGAAAAATCTTCGGCCGTAATGTGGAGATTATTCAAGTAATATTTTGTAATGCCTATTTTGTTGGGGGTTCAAAGTTACGAGGTTAGGTTTATGGACATCTTGAAAGGTCTATTTAAAATCGGCCAAGAATTATTTTGGAAAAGATACCACGTTTCGAAAACATTTTATTTCAGGCAAATTCACAAGTTTTTTGTCACCACACTTTAGGATAGTGTTAACCTGTGAGAGGACAATTTAAATTAGTGAAGTTTAATTAAAATTTGAACACTACAAGCTTAAAAATTATAGATCAAAACATCAAAATTTTGGGCAAAATGACTGATCTTCATGATAAGTATTTTGAAAAATCTTGGGCTGTAATGTGGAGACCGTTCAAGTAATATTTTGTAATGCCTATTTTGTTGGGGGCTCAAAGATACGTGACTATGTTTGTAGACATCTTGAAAGGTCTATTTAATATCGGCTAAGAATAATTTTGGAAAAGATACCACGTTTAGAAACCATTTTCTTTCAAGCAAATCCATAAGTGTTTTTGTCGCCACATTTTTGGATTGTGTTAATCTGAAGAAGGACAATTTAAATTAACAAAGCTTAATTAAAATTTGAACACCACAAGCTTAAAAATGATCAAGCAAAACATTTGAAATTTTGGGCAAGATAGCTGATTTTCATGATAGGTACTTTGAAAAATCTTCCTTTTCTGTAAGGAACTGTAATGTGGAGACCGTTCAAGTAACATTTTGTAATTCCTATTTTGTTGGGTGCTCAAATATGTGAGATTAGGTTTGTTGACATCTTGAAAGGTCTATTTAAAATCGTCCAATAATTGTTTTGGAAAAAATACCACGTTTAGAAAATATTTTATTTCAGGCAAATTTACAAGATTTTTGTCGACACGTTTTTAGATTGTATTAATCTGAGGAAGGAGAATTTAAATTAGCCAAGCTTAATTAAAATTTTAACACAACGAGTTTAAAAATTATAGATCAAAATATAGAAATTTTGGGCAAAATAACTGATCTTCATGATAAGTATTTTGAAAAATCTTGGGCTGTAATGTGGAGACCGTTCAAGTAACATTAATTACTGTTTATGATTTTGAAGTCTTTGTGGGGCTTTAATACTGATGTCTCGTCTTCAACTTGGATTAAAGATAAAACGAAGCAGTGAATTTTGGAACTTGTTCCACACATTAGATGTGACGTCTCATATGCTATTGGTGAGGGATTATATCGAGAGGAAAAACTTAACAAATCAGTTCAGAATTCAGACTCAAACTGGTGTGGATTGGTGGTGGATGGCGTGGAATATGGGGGAAGTTAATTGCTCCAAAACAGAATATTAATAAATCTGATTTCGTCCAATTTATAACAGCAATTATACTACGACACACAAATTAATATTTAATAATTAATACAAAATAGATTTCTCAAATTAGCTCAAATTTTGTTGTGGAGACCATTCAAGCAACATTTTGTAGTTCCTATTTTGTTTGGGGCTCAAAGATATGAGGTTAGGTTTGTGGACATCTTGAAAGGTCTATTTAAAATCGCCCAAGCATTTTTTTGATTTTAGGCAAATCCACAAGTTTTTTGTCGCTACATTTTTGGATTGTGTTAATCTGAGGAAGGACAATTTAAATTAGTGAAGTTAAGTTCAAAAATTATAGATCAAAATATAGATATCTGATCTTCATGACAGGTATTTTGAAAAAATCTTCCTTTTATGTATGGAGCTGTAATGTGGAGACCGTTCAAGTAACATTTTGTAATACCTATTTTATTGGGTGTTCAAAGATGCGAGGTTAGGTTTGTAGGTGTTTTTAAAATCGGCCAAGAATTATTTTGGAAAAAATACCACGTTGTTTATTTCAAGCATGCAATATGTTAATCTGAGGAAGAACAGTTTGAATTAGTGAAGTCTCTCTTTTGGAGAAGGCAGCTCAAAAACAGGAGTTTGGAGGTGGTGACACCCCCAAACGTTCAATTAATATTGGCTAAAGGTTATTTTGGAAAAACAAATTATTATATTTAGGCTTAACAGTTGTAATTTGAACCCCACACGACTAATATATCATAATTTCTATTTCGTTGGGTACTCAAGAAGAGGAATTTAGCGAAATGCTGACATTTTGAAGAAAATACAACGAATTAAAGTTGTTCAAAGATTATTTTAGAAAACACGTCACGTTTAGAAAATTTATTCAGCAATTTTTGATAAATACTTTTCGTAATTTGATTTGCAACAAAGCCACTCTTATATCTGTTTAATATCACGGCAATAATGGCAATGCTCCTTCTTTGGGAAGCGACAAGAACAGGAAAATTGGCCGAGGACTATTCTGGAAAAAATACCAAATATGGCAAACCTGTTTGGCAAGCATGAGTTACTCTAACTTTCAATAACCAGATCGAATTTCAAGACCACAAGCTCAAAAAAATTATGGATCAAAACATGGAAATTTTGATGAGATAACTGCTCTAAATGCTGGAGATGTATTTTGAAAATCTTTTTTTTTTTTGGTATCATACAATCATACCTCATTCACCTCAATTCACAACTCAAAAACAGGAGGTTAGGGGTGGTGACACGTCTAAAGATCCGATTAATATTGGTCAAGGATTATTCTAGTAAAAACTATTATATTTAGGCTTAACTTATTATTATTCCAAATTCCAAAAATATTTCCAAATTATTATTTTAGAGGGTGGTTCTGATCGGCTGATTTGATAAATTTCTTGTTCTATGTTAATGCAAACCAACTTGTGATGGTATTGGGTTGAATTTTCGAAATTAAGACAATACTATATTAAAATAGATCAAGCTTGGCTGTGTGATTTCATCACAGTTGAACTAAACCAAAATTTACTGGATTGATAATATTAATTACTGCCATCAATTCAAATGTTAGACAACCAATACGAACTTTTTAAGTTTTTGGAACTGATTTATTTATTTATTGAATATGTAGCAATAGAGATAAAATATCTAAATAACAAAACCTAAACTTGTTTTAAATAAAAAAAAGCAACAATTATGTTTTGTGTATTGTAATAAAAAATTGTTTCGAAATCTTCTACTTCACTAGATGTTTAATAAAATCCAACTTGGAAGACTGCTGATCTGTTTCGGGTAATGCTTCAGGTGATCAAGGACGTTTAATTGAAAGTGTGATTTCAGTTCATTTAAATGTTACATCAGATGGTGGTTTGTTAATAGTAATAATAATCGATTTAATATCCTGGATGGACGTCAAAATTCTGATGAAATAATTAATGTCCTTAAAAATATTGGGAAGACAGCTGAGCATCTGGATTTGGAAGTAAAAAATAATCGTGGTAACCATCACCAAGTAGTCTCTTTAGATAATAGAAATAATAGTTCTTTTTTGGTAGTTTTGCCAACAACTGATTCTAGTCTTGTTTAGAAAAAGATGGATCATTTGAAAAACTTAGATTTAAAAAATATAATAAACAGTAGAGCCAAACAAATTAACAAAAAAAAAAAATCAAGGGGACGGTGTCTCTTTAATGTCAATTTTTTTTTTCAAAGGATTTAGAATAAGCTACCAAATGTTTTCATTCAGAAAATAATCTTTAGATTGTTTTGTTTTGTTTGGAGATTTGTCAGTTTAATTATAGTTAGTCAATTTATTCAATAATTTCCAAAATATAGGTTGAATCAATAAATACAATCCTACAATGAAATTGGCATAAAAAAGTTAAGATTTACAGTTCAATTGAGATTGGTTTTAGCTTGAATGACATGTTGGAAAGTCTAATTAAGACTGGGCAATGTTTAGATATTCTGGATAAAGAAAAGTACCACGTTTACAAAACTTATTTGGCAAACATGAGTTATTTCCACAATCTTTAATAAATAGTTCCTGATTCCTATTTTTTTTTTTGGTGCTCAATAACTGAAGGTGGTTAGGTTTACTGATGTGTGAAAAGATCGAATTTAAATTGATCAAAGATACATATTTCTGGAATAGATATTACATTTAGAAAACTTATTTGGTTAATATGAGCTACCTACTGCTGTGATTTTTTAAATAAATATCATCTGCACATGCACACAGAATTTGAAGACCACAATCTCGATTATTATAATTTAAAACATGTACACTTTTGAGGAAGATAATTGATCTAAATGTTAGATATTCTGAAATATATTTTTTTGGTTCTTTTAGAGAAATCTAATTACAATCAGTTAAGGATTATATTGCAAGAAATATCACTTTTGAAAACTTATTTGGCCAGCCAGAGGTACATACTTCTATAATTCTTTATAAATATGTTTTGTCTCACATTTTAAATTGTGATAAACTAAGGAAGAAGAGCTTGAATCGAACGAGCAGCCGAATCTAGAGACTATTGAAGTAACATTTTCTAATTTCTATTTCGTTAAATTTTGAACAAGTCTCTCCATTTTGGCAAACTTCTTTTAGCGCTAAAAACCGCAAAACCCATTTCTGTCTACAAAAAAAGCTAACCTCAAAACTTATTGAATTTATCGTAATATATATGAGAGACTTTTAAATTCTCTTTTTACAAGTATTGAAGTTTAATGAAAGAAGGTCAATTTGTGTGAGTGGATGGATTATCTTGTTTTTCGGCAAATTAAGCGTGCAATTTTGGAGACCAGTTCAGCGAGTTTCAAGATCAACTATATTACCAGCTTTAATATAGAGAACATTGAATTAATATTTCGTAATTTTTCTTGGGTCCTTACAATACTTTTATTTTGATATTTTAGATTGTCCCAAACAGGAAAGGGACAGCTTTAATTACTTACATTATACTGAAGCTAATTCTGAATTTGAAAACTACAAAACAGATCAAAATAAGGTTATTTTAGAAAGATAATTGCTCTACATGATAGATATTTTGAAAATTTTCTTTTAGAGTAATGTGGAGATCACTCATTTTAATTTTTATTCTGTTGGGACCGCAGAAACAAGAATTTTAGGGGATGGGACTGGGGGTTTTGACATATCAAAACGTCGAATTAATGTTGACTAAGGACACTTGAGATTGTTTTCGATTGAGACAGAAGAGTTTGAATTAGCCACCTTTACAATAATAGCGACCTGAATACAATTTGAAGGCCACAAGCTTAAAAATTATGGATCGAAACATCTAAATTTTGAAACAATAACTGCTTTAAATGATTGAGTTAATTTGAAAATTATTTTTTTTTAATAAGCTGTATTGACAGTTCTAATCTTGGAGACCATTCAACTAACATTTTACAATTTCTATTTTATTGGGCGCTCAAGAATAGGAGGTTAGGTTTGCTGACACGTCGAAAGGTCTAATTAATATTGGCTAAGGATTATTTTGGAAAAAATACCACTTTTAGAAAACATTTTATTTCAGGCAAATCCACAAGTTTTTTGTCGCCACATTTTTGGATTGTGTTAATCTGAGGAAGAACAATTTAAATTAGCGAAGTTTAATTAAAATTTGAACACTACAAGCTTAAAAATTATAGACCAAAACATAGAAATTTTGGTCAAGATTGATCTTCATGATAGGTATTTTGAAAAATCTTCCTTTTGTGTAAGGAGCTGTAATGTGGAGATTATTCAAGTAGTATTTTGTAGTGCCTATTTTGTTGGGGGTCAAAGATACGAGGTTAGGTTTATGGACATCTTGAAAGGTCTATTTAAAATCGGCCAAGAATTATTTTGGAAAAGATACCACGTTTCGAAAACATTTTATTTCAGGCAAATCCACAAGTTTTTTGTCACCACATTTTAGGATAGTGTTAATCTGTGAAAGGACAATTTAAATTAGTGAAGTTTAATTAAAATTTGAACACTACAAGCTTAAAAATTATAGATCAAAACATCAAAATTTTGGGCAAAATAACTGATCTTCATGATAGGTATTTTGAAAAATCTTCGGCTGTAATGTGGAGACCGTTCAAGTAATATTTTGTAATGCCTATTTTGTTGGGGGCTCAAAGATACGAGACTATGTTTGTAGACATCTTGAAAGGTCTATTTAAAATCGGCCAAGAATTATTTTTGAAAAGATACCACGTTTAGAAACCATTTTCTTTCAGGCAATTCCACAAGTTTTTTGTCGCCACATTTTTGGATTGTGTTAATCTGAAGAAGGACAATTTAAATTAACGAAGCTTAATTAAAATTTGAACACCACAAGCTTAAAAATGATCAACCAAAACATAGAAATTTTGGGCAAAACAGCTGATCTTCATGATAGGTATTTTTAAAAATCTTCGGCTGTAATGTGGAGACCGTTCAAGTAATATTTTGTAATGCCTATTATGTTGGGGGCTCAAAGATACGAGACTATGTTTATGTGGACATCTTGAAACGTCTATTTAAAATCGTCCAATAATTGTTTTGGAAAAAATACCACGTTTAGAAAATATTTTATTTCAGGCAAATTTACAAGATTTTTGTCGACACATTTTTGGATTGTATTCATCTGAGGAAGGAGAATTTAAATTAGCCAAGCTTAATTAAAATTTGACTACAACAAGTTTAAAAATTATAGATCAAATTATAGAAATTTTGGGCAAAATAACCGGTCTTCATGATAAGTATTTTGAAAAATCTTCGGCTGTAATGTGGAGACCGTTCAAGTAACATTAATTACTGTTTATGATTTTGAAGTCTTTGTGGGGCTTTAATACTGATGTCTCATCTTCAACTTGGATTAAAGATAAAACGAAGCCGTCAATTTTGGAACTTGTTCCACACATTAGATGTGATGTTTCATATGCTATTGGTGAGGGATTATATCGAGAGGAAAAACTTAACAAATTAGTTCAGAATTCAGACTCAAACTGGTGTGGATTGGTGGTGGATGGCGTGGAATATGGGGGAGGTTAGTTGCTCCAAAACAGAATACTAATAAATCTGATTTCGTCCAATTTATAACAGCAATTATACTACGACACACAAATTAATATTTAATAATTAATACAAAATAGATTTCCTTACGAATTAATGAGACAATTGTATGAAGATGAATAACATGAACCTCAAATTTTCCTCAAAATACGATACAATAACTATATCAACACAAAAAGGGAATTACACCTACAGTAGACCTAAAACAACCTTCTAAAAATTCTTATTTTTCAATTTTTAAATTAAAATCGACTGAGGTAGATGTTCCTTTTTTATTTTCATTCATTTTTATGATATTGCACTTACTGTAGGTTGACACATTTAATGATATCCATCTTTAAAAACTGGATCGATTGGAGGTTGATTGTGGCAATTAAAATTGAAAAATTTGTTTCTAATTTGCTATCACAGGAGATGACGCTATCTTTGAATATTTCATTATTATTTATTATTACATCGAAGAAGAACAAAATTATCCGGATAGGGGGTGATAATTGATACAATTAAAATAAAAATACCTACCTGATTATAACCGTTTTGTAACGTAGTATGATTACAATTATAAACTTCAAAGTTTTGTAGCCGAATTTTATTATTTTTCGAAAATATCAGAGAAAATTAATCCTGTAATAACCACCCCCTCCCTCTCCTCCGCTTTACATGGTATATATCGCACTCAACAGCATTTATTTATTAAACGGGTAACATAAACCAAACCACACATTACTTTAGAAAGCTGGTAGGGGGGTGGTAGGGATGGGGGAGAAGAGGGACCGCGATCCCCAACCGGGGATTTTGGGAAGGGGTGGGTTAGCTGACGAAAGCTATATTTTCATATAAATTCCTATAACATAAACCGTCCTTTTGTGGAGACCCATTCCTTTCCTCCGAAGCACCGTTAGAGAGAGAGAGGGAGATAGACGTACGAATTTAAGATTCATGGAATTAAAGATGAGAAAATGTATTATTCATCGGATGTGCCTTGGAAAAGCTAAGATAAATGAATGAGAGCGAAGGCAAACAAAAGCCGAACGTGTAGCGTGCTCTATGTTGCTGTGTGGAGAGAATACCGGGTTTAAATTCGAAGTTGGTTCGAGGGGGCCGGAGTCGGGGAGACGCGGAAGACGAATTATAGATTTTAAACGAGGTCGATTTTAATTTTATATAACTTTTGTAAAATTAGGAGTGCCGCAAGGAATATGTAATAGGACCTTTATTTTTTGTAAAAAAATGATCGAAATTAATTCTGCAATTAAACAAAAGATATATAACCGGTATATTGTATAGGCAGCACCGTTTGTCTCCCTTGTTTATAACTTTTCCCCCTTTCAAGACGGCAAAGGGCGTCGGGATATAGGGTGGGAGGTGAACCTCGATATTTTGTAGGCAATTTCTCCGTGAAATATACAGGCACGGTAGAAGCGGTGTTAGAAATCAGTGTTTCGCTAATTAATGGGGCATTTTGGTAATTTAAGTTATGAATTATGAAAGCGTGCCTGGTATAGGGAATCTGGTTTTCGCGGTAGCTGCGAAAGTAGAGAGAGGGTTGCTATAAAATTCGAAATATGTCTTGGTGACGTAGGAAATGGTGCCGCAAACTGGATAAAATGGATCTTTTAAGGTAGGAATTTTATCTAGGGGTTGTTCTTCTAAGGGGTTAAGGAGGTGATATCGTGAAGCTAACGCGGTGATAACGTTAAAATTCCATCACGAGTTAAACGGGTAAGATATAGGGTGGAATTTAAATTATTTTTTCTAAACAATTGTTTAATTCTTGTTATTGTTTTACCGCAACTTGATGGACCTACTATAATTATATTTAAATATACAGATTTTAATTAAAAAGAAAAATTAAATTTTATCATCAATGATTATTAAAAAAAAATTATAAAATAAAAAAGGGGTGGTATTACTAACACATACAACCCTAACGGATTCGTAGAGTTCACTTAAAAACTTCCCAGCATTTTAAGAACTACGAAAAGGGGACAAACTACGAATTCATCGATTTCTTACATAGAGGCCACACCTACCCGCAGAAATTCTAAACCCCTCCTTAAAATCTACCCCTCTCGTCTAAGGTTCGTCCGATTTTCTATTCTCCACCCTATCTCCCCCTATCCTCCTCTCCCCGTTCGCCTCATTCCATTTTGCCAAGACCTTCTTCACGAGCGGCGCCCTCTCCCTCATTTTAACCCTCTCCGCATCCCGCGCAATCTACCCCTACCCCTATCGAGCAAACGCTTTAACTTGCACATTTTGCTCGCAGTGTGCCTTGAATCCAGTTCCTTTAGTCGCCGTAAGAGTGTGTCTTAGTCTTCGACGTGTATTACGTGAGAGTGTATAAGTGTGCGGTTGGCACCCCCTGCAACCCCTATTTTCGTTTCTTACGACGGCTCCCCACTACCGCTACCAGCCGTAGCGCGAGTTTCCCCTCTTTTTCCCAGGAAAATGTTGTCTGGATGGATGTGATATTTTTTTTTTGTTTTTGTTTTTTGGATTTGTTCGAGCTTTAGCTGTAACTTGGATGGAGTGGAATGGGGATGAAGGGGGGTGATTATCTTAATTTTTTAATTTTCTAAAAAAGTGGAAAAGAGTTTTAAAAATAGAATTTCGAAATCGTTTGTTGCTATTTCAAATTTAAATTAGTGTATAATTTAGCCGAAAATGGTCTGTTTTAATACACATATATTTATTTATTTTTTATTTTATTTATACATTGTTTTAGCGGTTCAATCTTCTTGCGTTTATACAAACTTGTTTTACTGAATTTGCATGTTCTATTGTATTCATTCATTCGATGTAACTGTCGGTTGTTTTCGGTTGACATGGTCGATTGTTACACTTGTTTTAAAAAGAAATTTATTACCTTTTTTTTCGTATAATTTTGTTTCGCCTGTTCTATATTTGGGTGGATTCCTTTTTTATTTAATTTGTTGCATTTTCGGTTCAGCATCTCTTGTTTTTTTTTTCTTGTAATTTTTCGGAGGGGTGAATGGTTTATCGAGTTGCCGACGGCACATTGAGTCCGAAGGTGTTCTTACTACATATTCGGTGGGGTATGGATGGTTTGTGTCGGCTAGATTGACGGTGTGTAGTGGTGTTGCGGATAACCCTGTAAAAAAAATTAAAATGAAATGTTAGTGGTTTGTTTCTGCATACAGAAGGTTAATAAATTTTAAAAATGTATTTCTACTTAAAAATTAAACTTGCCAAGCATGAATCTTTAAATTTAAAATATTTATGCAGTAATATTGAAGGTTAGAGATGAGTGAGATGAAGACTGGAAAAAGTATTAAGTGAAGTTAGGAATGGCCATCTCAATCTCTTAATCTCACATATTAAAATGGGTGGGCCATCATCTAGATTCCCCTTATTAAAACTGGTATAGAAATTTATTTAAGAGAGTGCACCTTTTGATTAACGATAGAAAATAATTTCATTTAAATAGCTGTCGAGCCTAGCCGAGCCATAACTCATCTTGTAAACCAAATTTTGCACCACGCTAAAGAGACCAATCGTTTGCTAGCTTCTGTGAGGCCTAGAATCGTCTTGACAGGAACCTGACATCGTTCAAGTCTATTTCTTCAATTCCTAACCAAAATTAATCGATGATCATGTCTCAAAAGCCCGTAAGATGGCATTATATAATATGTTGTTGGTAATATCTAGTATGGAACCGACCAGTCTAAATTTTATTGACTTGGATCGAACAGGCGTCAATGTGTTCGACGACGTATTGGAGAAGCTCTCGCAGAATCGTGTTTACAAGCAACCGTCAAACATGACGAGGGGCGAGGGGGGGGGGTGGACAATATACCAGTTTGTGTCTCCAAGCACACTTCTCGATTGGTTATTGGTAATTATTGAACATGCTTGGAATTATCTTGACCGCAAAAAGATTGAAAGGACATCAGAGAATTTAAACGAGTTGTGGAACATATTGCAATAAGAGCGGTGTCGTGTTAAGAACGATTACATCAGAACACTGCATGCAAAAACGATTAAATACTATTAAACTTCCATTACTTTCTGCACGATATTTTGTAATACTTTCTTAACTATAATCTTGTGGTATTAATTACTACAACTTGGGGTAACGCAAGTTGCGCTTCAGAAATGAAACATAAAAGATTTTTACGCCACTGCTACAATACAGAACACTAAACACTTCAAACCCACAAAACACCAAAACATTTTTTATTAAAAACCAATGACATGATAATGACAGCTTTGCTGTCGAAACGCATCAGTTTTTAGTAAAAAGTTTTTGGGTGTTTTGTGGGTTCTACTTCTAATAAATTAAAAATTACTGCAGTGATAGCTGCAAAAAAAAACTGTTAAAAAATGATAGCCCACCCAGAGAAAAATGTTCTTTTTAGGTGAAACTAGTATTTAAATCCTTCCACGAGTTAAACATGGAAACCATTGAAATGCAGACTTTGATTGTTGTAGGACCTAATAATACGACGTTTAATTAATTTGGGACGTGTGCTTCACAGAATCATAGTTCTTCAGTATCGGTACTCATTCGAACACGTGTCCTGAACTAATTAAACGTTGTGGTGTTTGGTGTTGCCGATTATTACATGGCGAGCTGTTTAAGATATTAAGTTATTGAGGATTAGTTTTGGTTTGCTGGTTATTTTGATTTTGACAGATAGAATGACATTTACGAATTGACAGAAAATTAGTTTTATGTTTGGACATTGCTGCTCTTGCTTGAAGTATGCCTGAAAATCCATCAACATCAACTCGTTATCGTTCGTAGAATCCTGAACATTTCTCGTACTTTTCTGAGGAACATTTTGCTTAAAGACGTCAGTATGAACGCTTTCACAGTTTAACTAGTTCAAGAATTCAAACCTCGTGACTATCTATTGCTACCTATACTATCTATGACTATCTATATGTTTTTCAATATTGGGCAGATGATGAGTGGAGACAAGTATTATAGACCAACGAGTCTAAATTTCAATTATTTGAATCGAATTTGCGTCAGTATGTTCGAGGACGAGTTGGAGAAACTCATGCAGAACCGTGTTTACAAACAACTGTAAAATATGCAGGGAGGGAAGGGGTGACAATATTCAGATTTGAGGCTGCATTTCATTCCAAAGTTATTGATGACATTATTAAAATTGAAGGCAAGCTTTTAGAACTAAGAAATATCGAACAGTATTAGAGAGCGTTTTAATTCCAAATTAGTTAATGATGTGGATACCTACTAAGAAAGCAAACAGTGGTTTTCTGACGAAAGAAAGATATGATGATTTGTTAAAAAAAGTGAATAATAGTAAAAACAAAAGTAGTGGGAAAAACCAGGAAAAAGATATGAATTGAAAGTAGGCAATGTTGAAAAACTTGTTTTTCCCCGTGACTAAAGACAGCTCCAATGTTAGATTTTATGTGTACTTTGAGATACACTTATCAATAGGCCATGGTGGTAGAAACAGGATGTTAAAAGAACAAAAAGATTATTACCGAAGAAGTCATGATTTACTTTAATTTGTGTGAAAGTTGTCAAAAAAAAAACCAAGGTACCTACCTAACAAAGGATTTGTTGTTAGGCCAATGGTATTTCAAGAGATGAACTCGAGATGCCAGGTGGATCTAATTAATATACAGTCGCTACCAGATAATGAGTTTAAGTTTATATTTGTCTATCAAGACCACTTGACGAAGTTTGTACAGTTGGGTGCCCTGAAAAGCAAACGTGTAGAAGAGGTTGCATATCACCTAATTGATATTTCCATTATATTTGGAACCCCCAGTGTACTGCAAAGTGACAACGGTTATTTGAGTTTAGTAATAAAATCGTAGAAGAAGCTTGTGCAATGTGGCCTGTGCTTCTGAAAATTGTGCATGGAAAATTTAGGCGCAACCAGACTCAAGGTTCGGTTGAACGTGCAAACCCAAAGTTCGTGGTTGGGAAGCAATCACACCAGCGTTACGTTTTGTGTAACTTATAAATAATAGAGCCTTTCATGAAGGCTTCAAGCGTTCTCCTTACGGACACCTGCAAAATTTGGCTTGAAAACGTCTTCTTTTCCGAATGGACTCTATCGAACATCTTAGAACTGAAGAAGAGCTCCAGGCATTAAGCGAAATAGTTAATAATGCTTCCGACAACACCGAAATAGCGAAATAGAAAATGTTTCTAATATGGACAATAACGAGCTAGGTATCTCAAAATGATCCTTCAAATGAAGTTAATTTGAAGACTCAGAAAGAGAATGAAGCAGTTGCTCTAATCGAGACAGATATTTTATGCAGACAAGAGCAAGTAAGAAAACATAGCAACATAACAATTAGTGCTAACGAAGGTTTAGAATTAGCAAAAAAATCTTGAAGGTTTCGTGAAACTACCAATACCAGATGTTGACAGAGCAAGGAAGTGATCCCCGAAATTTATTAGCGGTGATATTAGAAGTTTAAAATGAAGAGGTGTATCAGTTAGGAACGAAGCAAGGAAGACTTTCAGAGTTGTACACCAGAAATCAATTCATAATTTGTGAAGAGAAATTAATTTTGCTTGACGATGTTCCAGATCTAGCAATATTACTTTGAGAATGCCTCAACACTCTGTATAATGTAATTTAAGCCTAAATCTGTTTATTGACATCATAAGAGATGCTTCTAACGTTATGTTAAATTTCATAATATTATATTTTTCCGTTAGATACCGGAATAATGGTGTTTTCCTAAAGAGAGCAAAATGTCAAAATTTTCAAACAAATGTCAATATCTTGTAAACTAATGAAAATAATTGAATATGATCCTGTATAAAGTTGCCTTAAAATTCGTCGGGCAATTTAAAAATGTGATCATATATAGGGTGTTCCATTTAAAAATGTAAAGATACTGATGGTTACGGGCAAACTAATCACCCTGTATATCGTAGAATAATTTTACGTTATAAATTTCGTAAAACTAAACAACTTCTGTATTTAAATATTTGATGAATTTTGCATAAAAATGGAGATATGGCACTATTAAGTATATATATTATAAAGACATTATTGTTATTATTATTATTATTATTATTATTATTTTTTTTTTTTGTCGGGGGAAAAATCCTTTATGGACTACGCGTACCCAGCTCTATGGTACGTCCGTGTGGGACTCACCAGCGTGGCATACCCATTAAAAAACCCCCCAGGCTGTCGGATCTTGCCCTCTGGAACTACTTGCTGTATTACTTCGGAGGGTAGCCAAATAACGATGTTTGAGCCTACTCCCTTTGTTGTTCAGCCATCTCTTGTTCTGCTCTATCGTCTCTGTCTTTTCGGTCTAAGATGTGCCTTGTGCAAGTCTCCACCGCTCCCCAGGCTTCTTTGCTTCCTAACATGCGGTCTATAATATTCCCTGGCGACACAGGGCCAATGGCATTCTCTAATAACTGCCTATCCGGGATCCACTTACGGCACTCAAAAAATGTGTGTTCAGCCGTGTCTACGGCATTACAGTACCGGCACTCCTGCGTCTGTCTCAGCCCAAATCTATATAAATATGCCTGGAAGTGTCCATGCCCCGTCAGGAATTGCGTCACATGATATCCAACCTGCCCGTGCTTTCTACTTGCCCAGGGCCTCAGGTCTTTTATTAGGCGTTTGGTCCATACGGCTCTTCTTGTCCACTCTTCCTGCCACTCGTCCATCATCTTAGATGTCCTCTCCGTTCTACATGCAGCACCCTTAAGTTCTACTTCAGCTCTCCTCTGCACCAGGAGATAAATGGGTGGTATTCTTGCGACTACTAGTAGTGCCTCAGTGGACACTGTTCTGTAGGCTCTAGCAATGCAGATGGCGATCTTCCTCTGTACAGTCAGTAGCTTCCTTCGGTGTACCTCCCTTCGCATAGCCTCCTCCAAATGGACGCCGCGTATAGTATGGCCGACAGTACCGTAGCACACAGCAGCCCGCTGCTGCCTTTGCTGGGGCCTCCAGATCTTGGCATCAGTCGGCACAGCGTAGGTACCCAAGATGTCGTGTGCCTTATCCGCAGTCTGTGTTAAATGTGCCGTCCATCTAAGATTTCTCTGCAACAGGACACCGAGATATCTCAGGCTTTCTTGGCTTTGTATTACCGAATCCTGCACTTTAATGGTCACCTGCTTAACATTTCTTCCAGCGGTCAGGAGGACTGCCTCGGTTTTGTGGGTAGCAAGTTTCAAGTGCTTCCTTTCCAGCCACTTAACAACACTATCCAGGGTCTGGTTCGCCAGCTCTTCCAATGTCTCCGTCTTTCTTGCTGTCACAACCACAGCCAGGTCATCCGCATATCCAATCAGGTGCACTCGGGTTGGTACCGGTAGTTCGACCAGGCTATCGTAGTATAAGTTCCATAAGAAGGGACCCAATACAGACCCCTGTGGTACTCCGCACGTGACTTGGATTTCGCTCCATTCTCCAACTAGTAATGTTCTGCCTTCTAGGTAGCTATCCACTATATTGTACAGGTATGGCGAAAATCTCCTTTTCTTCAGTTCCTGTAGAATTCCCTCCCATGGAGCGGAGTTAAATGCATTCTGAACGTCAATCGTAATAAGTGCACACAGCTGCCTTGAACTGTTTCTTATTATTATTATTATTATTATTATTACACCCCGTATATTAAAAATTGTTCTGTTACTTCTTCGTCGCCAATCGATCAATTATAGGGTGTGCACACTTTAATTATAATAGTTGAATTCTGGAGCTCAAATTACCGCTTGGAAAATCATTCTTAAAACTAATCGAGTACGACCTGGAGCTGGGGCACATAAAGACGTTAAATTTGAATCCTGTCAAATGCATCTGCTTTCCTTAAAATACGATCTAACTTTAACTATTTATACCACCCCGGGAAAGAGCTATTATAGGCTGTTATCAAATTATAATCGGTAGGAGGAAAATGATGGGGAACGCTTGAATACCTTGACGGTCGTGGCGATATTAGGAATTGAATGGCGCCGAATTCCTATTAAGATGGAAGAATTTCTTAACACAACCTGTATATAATATATAACTAAACTAGCAATTAATCAGGAAAACCATCTTGATTTTCTTCTACAGTTCCGAACTCGCAAACTTCCCTTTAAAAGACCTATTTTCACGCTGTATAGTCCCGGTTCCAATCTATTTTCGCTCATATTTCAAACTGGAGCGCAAAATTGGAGCCTCTTTCGACATTATGAACTGTGCTTGCGCTTCGCATAGAGAAGGTGTTCGTTGAATATATAAATTATGTACCTACATACATATATATAGAGGTAGAATTGCTGAGCTAAACAAATTAAGTTGTATACGTGTGTGTGTTCGTTAGTTAAATGATATAAAGCTGTTGTCACAAGATTAGGTTCTTGCAAATTCTATTTTAGCGATTAAAAGAGTTGGGGTTGTTCTAACAAAAAAAATTTTAATTACATAGTTCGTCGTGCACGTCTTTACATGTTCGTCTCAAAAGCGAAGCCGCCTTCATCTCCTCACAGAAACAGCTATAGCTACGGTGCCACCACCTTCATCTCTATGTCTAGCTTCCCGTTTTAACGAGAGCACCAAACACATAATGTCGAATAATTATTCATGAAATTTGCAATTCATCTTCGGACTCATTATATTCACCATTATTCCTTTATAAATTATGTTTGCCTACCAGTTAGCGGAGAGTGAAAGACATTGCTGCTACTGCTTCTACTATTACTGTGAACTACCCATACTACTATTACGAAGACTCGTCATCACCGTAGATGTAGGAGAGTTCACGTCTTTGTATGTAGTCGTAGGGCGCTTTCTTCACACTAAATTATCCGGATGGTTTGGTTAAATGAGTGAATCACTGAACAAAATAAAGAAGACAATGCTCCAAAAACAATTCATGAAAGAATGGTTGCTGTGTACTGGGAAGATGGACCATCTTATTTTCAAGTAAAATATTGGTCTCTAATCAGTATTGAACATTCTGCGAAAAGTCGAAAATTTGGTACTGAAATATCAGCGTGTAAAGATCTCTGTCATTGCCAATGAAGTCTGTATATCCGAAGCAAGTGTTCTCAAAATTTTGCATGACGATTTGGGTATGAAGAAGGTGGATATACCTGAACAAAAACTTTATAGAAAAGAAGTTGCTCAAGAAAATTTGGCCGAGTTGAAGAGGGACAAAACATTTTTATCTCGAATTATCACCGGGGGTTGAGACTTGGGTACATCATTGGGACCCTCCTACTAAACAAGAATCCATGCTGTGGGTTTATAAAGGCTCTCCACCACCAAAAAAAAAAGGTCAAGACACAATTTTCTGGTAAAAAACTGATGACAACTGTTTTCTGGGATGTTGGAGGAGTCTATGTGCCAAGAGGGTCTACCATAAATAGAGAAGAAAAAAAAAACGAATGAAAGACTGGCTAGAAAATAAGAGAAAACTCCTCTTTAGTTGGGCCACCCCCTTTTCGATAACATTTTTTGAAAAAAGAAATTGTGTAGGTTGTTTCAAAACTTTAGCTTCCAACCATAAAATAATTTTTTTAACACTGAATTTTTGAGAGGTATTGCAAGTCGTCTAGGTTTCTTAAACATTGCTCCGGAGTTTGGCAAAACAATGATTAAAAATTGGGGGAAAAACGGGGGGAAACGTTATTTTACTTCACTCTCCTTTGCCTAGATATTTTAAGTTGTTAAGTTGTGCTAGTTCTTCCAAGGTTGTTATAAACAACATGTTATAATCTTGTAAAAAACGGGATAAAAGAGTTTTTTTAATTCTGGCCACCCCCCTCCCTTTTTTTTCAAAATTTTAAAACTTAAACGTTCTACTTCTTGTTGTTTCAAAATTTAGGGATCAATCAATCTCTCCCACACCCCCACCCTCCGTTAGCGTCCATTGTTCTAGAGTTATGAAAAAAAAACTAAAAAATTTCCTCGCCTTCCCACCCCTCTTCCCTCTCCCCTCCCTTAAAAAATGCCTTCTCTTGCAGTCTATGCATTTAATAAATTATCGTGTTTTTGAGGTTAGATTAACACCATCTTCAGGGAAATATAATAAAAACAATGAGACAAAACAGTTATTTTAATACTAGCCACCCTCCCCTCCTCCAATTTTTTTCAAAATTTTAAAACTTAAAACATTCTACTTCTTGTTGTTTCAAAAATTAGGGATCAATCAATCTCTCCCACACCCTCACCCCCCGTTAGCGTCCATTGCTCTAGAGTTATGAAAAAAAAAACTAAAAAATTTCCTCCCCTCCCTCCCCTCTCCCTCCCTTAAAAAATGCCTTCTCTTGCAGTCTATGCATTTAATAAATTATCGTGTTTTTGAGGTTAGATTAACACCATCTTCAGGGAAATATAATAAAAACAATGAGACAAAACAGTTATTTTAATACTAGCCACCCTTCCCTCCTCCAATTATTTTCAAAATTTTAAAACTTAAAACATTCTACTTCTTGTTGTTTCAAAATTTAGGAATCAATCAATGTCTCCCACATCCCCATCCCCTCTTATCGTCCATTGCTCTAGGGTTATAAAAAAAAAAGGATTAAAAAATTTCCTCTCCTTCCTCGCCTTCCCCTCTCCCAAAATGCTTTCTCTTGCAGTCTTTTACCAATAGTTAAATCGACATTCTTGAAGGCTGGTTCAGAACGAAATTATATCCTCCTACCCCCTTTCCCTCTTCCTTTTCCTCGTCAATATCGAACGTTTTAGGATCGCTTCAGACTATTTCATTTTTTTTTCAAGTCGAGAGGCTCGATTTACAAAAATCGTGAGGAATGAGGAGAGGGTGGTGCCAGCGAAATTTCGGTTTATCGATTATTTCACAAATCAAGATTTAATTTCTCAAATATTTCTTGAACAACCAGGCTTAGAATAACGTGAAACAATCCTAAAAAGTTGGGGGCCCAAAAATTTTAGGTTTTTCTGGATTATTTCATTAGAGGTGGGTAAGGGAGGAGGGTGGTCAAAATTCTACTCTATTCTATATCAAAATATTCAAGTATCTTTGGGCAAGTTCCACATTTTTAGAATGAACGACCTAGGCAAACGGCCCTGAGATACATAGGCGACAAAAATTGTCTTCTCTTGCCATCTAGGCAGTTTAATGTTTATTTATGTTTATTTTATTAAAATGTAGTATTTAATAAATTATGGTGTTTTCAAGTTTTTGAGGTTATATTGACACCATCTTTAGGGAAATATAATAAAAACATCTAAACATTTTTTAGCTTCGGCGCCTCTTGGATCGATAGTTGAACCGACATTTTTGAAGAGCTGTTACAGAAGACATCTTTTTGAATTCTCCCCTTCCTAGGGTGGGTTTATCAATGTGAGGATTAATAAATTAATTTGCAGATAAAATTTTATTCGTAAGATAATTAGAATGAAACATTTATTGAGTGTTGAATAGAAGTTATCTGCAAGATAAAGCATTTTAGTTGCTAAATTTTATCTGTCAGTTAGCAAGATCTGTCAGTTACTTTTATTCTGACATTGATAAACTCACCCTAAATAGAAGAAATTATATCCTGCCACCCCCATCTCCAACTCCCTTTCCTCGTCAATATCGAAGGGTTCAGAATCGCTTCAGGCTATTTCATTTTTCTCAAGTCGAGAGGCTCGATTTAGAAGAAATCGTGAGGAAAGGGGAGAGGGTGGTGGTTGCCAAATTTTTTAAAAAGTTCTTTGGGTTGTCAAGATTTAATTTCATGAACCAACAGGCTTAGACTAATCTGAAATAATCCTAAAATGTTATGAAGTTATAAAAAGGGAGATCAGAAAAATTTAGGTTTTTCTGGATTATTTCATGTGGGAGGGGGAATGGGTTGAAAGGAGGGAGGGTGGCCAAAATTCTATTCTATATCAGAGTATTTAAGCATCGTTGAGCAAGTTCTAAATTTCTTGCTAAAACTGCTAATCTCAAAAACAAAATAAGAAAACTACATTTCTGTGACTCCCCAACCCCTACTTTAGAAACTTCAGTCGATTTAAACAAGAGGGAGGTTTGCTTAGTTTTATCCAATATTTCAATTTTATCTTTTGCTATATATTTTAAATACACATCTAAGATCTTGAAATATTTTTTGGGACAATCAACACGATTTAAAATGATTTCTAAAGTTTCCATTGCTCTAGAGTTATGAAACAAAAACTAAAAAATTTTCTGGATTATTTCATGGCGCGGAGGGAGGGTAGAGGAGTGATCAAAATTCTACTTTATTCTATATCAAAATATTTAAGCATCTTTGAGCAAGTTCCAAATTTTTTTATTTGGAAAAAAACGATGAAGTTGTGAAGATTTTGTCTCGAAAACGCAGAACTAACAAACCTAGAACAAATAAAGAAAACAGCTCTGCACTGTTACGGGCCTAATGATTTGAATGCACAGACGTGGCACAATAATCCTGAAGGCTGCGGTGCCTTACAGGTGACCATAGGTCGGACGGGTCTGGTATAATGGCGAAAAAAACCTAGAATTCAAAAATTAGATTTTTTAAAAAAGAGGAGCCAGCAAAGTTTAGGTGTTCTGGATTATTTCATAGAGGGCTACCAAAATTTTATGTTTGTCGCCAGATATTTTGAACTATTTAAGCATGAAACAATTCAAAGTAAAAGAGGGGCACAAGAAATTTTTGGTTTCCTGGATTATTTCGTAGGAGGAGCTGCCACCATTTTTTTTAGAGATCTTGCTAAAATTGCTAATTTCGAAAAAATTACATTTCTTTGGCCTCCAACCCCTATTTTAGGAATTTCGATCGATCGATTTAAACAAGAGGAAGGTTGGCAAAATATTTAGTTTTATCAATTATGTACTTCAAGAGGGCCTTCGAAGATCTTATCTTTCGCCATATATTTTGAATACTATTTAAGTCCTAATTTCAAGATCTTGGAACTTTCAAGTTCAAGTAAGCTTCAATAATTTCTTCCTTTAACATTCTAAAGCAAAATTGGAAGACGACCTATAATTTTGCCATTTCACCAAATTATCTCAACACATAGAACTTATAACACAGCCTGATGGTGTATACGTAGAACGTAGTAGACACGCAGTGAGGCCAAACGAACACTACAGAATCGACTAGAAGGGAAGTAACTGAATAAATGAGTTTGGCTTTGATGAATAAGGCGAAGGAACACAGGGCTTTGTTTCAAAGATTAATTTAGTAATGTACCCATTCGTCTCTGTTTTAACGTTTCTCCTTTACATCTCCCTACAGCGAGCAACGTTACCGCCAAGACGTACGTCCTTTTTTGTCCTCCTTAATTGTGTTCCTATTATGCGGAAAGACATGGTGACTGTATAAGGAGAGAATCGTAACCCTCTTTTAAGACTGTACCAAACTCGTTCGATCGTTAATTAAAGAGGAAAACCGTCATTTTTATTTAAACATTTATAATCGCAGCAATGTTAAAATTGAAGTGACGACGTAGTAGATAATTCTACAACCTCTCTTATCACTTTATCAGTGCACGACGCTCACATAGTTCCGATTTCATATCACCTCGAACCAACTTGATATATCTCCAACATACCTGAACTTTAAACACTATTTACGGTTATTATGCAAAAGCTACGTGTTCAAATTCTACGTAATTTCTTAGAAGGGGCCCGACACACACATATCCTCCACCTTCTCCATCAACTCCCCCTATCAGGATAGAAACTATCCACCAAGTCCTTGTGCATTCAACTACCTAGAGTTCCAGGTAATAATATATTTTATTCTCTCATATTCTCGAGCTGCCGGAGCGTTACCACCTCCCCCTCTCCTCTCCCCCCGTCCCATGCTCCACACAGTATATATACCATCTTATCTGGTCTAGCTAGTTCCCCGAGGTATTTGAACGCGAACCAAGACGTGAGTTCGCAATTCTAGAGGCCCGATAACGTCACACGACGTTCCTATTAGTCTCTTAGGGAGTTTCGGTGAGACGGTATTTAAGTTGGTATTAGTAATATTACGATAGGTAGGAGGGGGAAGGGGGATGAGGTGTACGGTGCGAAGTAGGTCCTAGCCTAGCCTCGAGCTACGCTCGTGGAGCACTTTTAACATATATGTGCCGCGATATCTTGAATTTCTGCAATCTACCTCCACAGCCCGCCGCCTCCTCCCCCCCAAATTGGGGGAGATATTGGTTGGGAATTGTGCGAATATATTGGAGTCCGTGACTTGATAAACTGAAGGAGGATTGATTTCGTTTTACGATATTGAAATTTTTTTTTGGTGGCGCAGTCAATAGGATCCCCTATAGAGGAGCACGTACATAGATCGCTACATTTTTAACGTTTAACATTGAGATTTCTGTTAAATTTATCGGAAATTCGGATTTAAACGAAATTCGTTCGAGAGATATTCGGAGATTTCCAATTCTAACTGTTAACCCCGGAGCAGAAAACGACAAGCTCGAGTCGACTAAAACGTTCTGGATGGAAGGGGGGTGGGTGGGAGAGAGGGGACGACGACCGACCTTTAACGCACGATATCCTTTTCCCTCCTTAAACTTAAACACAACCAAAACGAAAATAATCCCTTCCTTGGCAGGAAATTCAAATTAGTTTTACTCAAATGCCTTGCCTTCTCCCAGCTATACCGGCTTTAAATATATAATATCCAGCAGCCCCCGAGGTAGCGAAATACAAACAAACCATCCTCTTAACCCTCTTTTCCTCCCCTATCCACCTCACCCCTAGAAACCCTTTTCCGCGAATAACACAGAGGAAAATAGAAACTGCGAGGCAGCCAGTAACGTTTTGCAAGGTTTCCCTGAACACACACACACACACACACCATATCTTTGCGGTGTGGAAGTAAAAATTACTTCTCGAATTAAGGATTACTCTCGTTGTGTGTATCTTGAATAAAATCCATAAGGTGGAAAATGGTTGGAAATGATCAAAAGGGTCGGATTTAAATCATGATCTAATTAGAATTATTTTTATTTATTTTAGATAGACGCGACTATAACTGGAACTAAACGTTCGTAACGTTGTGCGAGGATTCCCTCCGATATTATCTTTTGCATAAAAGGATCAGGCAGGAAGCTCCAAGTTTTTGACATCTTTGAATGAGACGGGTTTTGCGAAGCGGTGGCATATAAATGCAACGGCTACACGGCAACAGCTCACTGCTATTGTTTGTAAAATAGTGTCGTCATTGGAAACGGCAGCGTTATTCGTATAGTTGTAACGAATTAGATGTCGTGTCACAGCGACACCCGGGAAAGATACGTCTCTTGAAACGGACCTAAAGCGTTAATAATGTATGCGTACACGGTCAAACGATGGAGTGGAATATATTATTATTCGTCGTTTTTAGTTTTACAGTCAGTTTCTATGGAAAGCTCCTACATTAGTATAAACTTAAAATACAGGCAACCTTCAATACGAAAATATAAAATAGGCAGAAAAAAAGAACTCTTGTCCAAATAGTCTATGGAGGATTTAGAAACAACAAACTTACCATTTTTTAAATTAATGATGAATTTAATAAATTATAGATAAGACAAGTTAGCTAAGATATTGGCAAGTCTTCAGTGCTATAAAACAAAATAGAAGAGTTAAAAATGGTTTTGCTTCTGTAGGATAGTCACTCCGTTAATATGGAGATACTTTTTATGCATTATTAACCTATAGTTAGAGAGTTAGAGATAACCATAGCCTCAAATCGTTCATCCAAAATGACCATCGTAGCCATCCACTGTGTGACACCTAGCGCCATCTTGCTGGAACCATATGTCATCAACGTCCATATCGTTCAATTTGGGCAACAAAACAATCGGTTATCGTCATTCCGTAGCGCTCACCATTGATGGTGATGGCCGCATCAACGACCACTAATCAAAATTTCAACCAAAATTGAAGTCCTTTTCCAAATGCTCAGCGAACAAACAGCATCCTCTATGGGTATTAACTTTGAGGTCCCAAACTTGTTGGATCTTCTACGGGAGTAGTCTCAATTCTCGACCCAAAATTCGTCAAGCTGAAGCCGAGTTTTGTCCACGGCGACCAATTGAATGCCTCAGATTCTACTGCACACATTTGACCGAAGCGGTTGTCTAAAATTTGGCCATCAAACGTTTTGGGGAATCGACTTTGAAAGACCATCGCGTTCGCTGTAAATTGGGCGTAACGTTTGCACTAACGAACACTTATTTTGACCATTTAGACATGCAGCTCAATCGTGCAACTTGTCTTATTGTTACTTTCGGCGTCTCAGAGAACCTCTGATAGACAGTTTTGGGTGTACCAGGTGGCCACAACAGTTTTAAATTTCAATTCTGATCGAACAGGTGTTAGTATGTTCGATGACGTGTTAGAGAAGCTCTTATAGAACCGTGTTTATAAGCAACGTCTGGACATCGTCCAATTTGTAATAATTTCGTCATGCAACAAGATAACGATCCCAAGTACACTTCTAGATTGGTCCAGAACTATTTAAGTCAGCTACAAGTGGAGGAAATGGTTTGCACAATGAACCTCTTGTAATTTTCATCTTTTTTTCCTAACCATTCGAACATAATATTGCTTGTCATTCATGCTACGATTGCTCCTTTAAAACGCTGGTGAGTTCTTGGATTTTCCAATCACCAAAGTGCTTTGCTTTTCTCCAGTCATATTCTTCCACAAAATAGAATTGTGAGACGATGTTTTGAAACTTTCTGTGAGGCAAAGAGCGAAAACTTAAAGTGGTGTCATTATCACAACTTTACAAATCTGCAACATGTTCTTCGTTTATCTGACCTGCTTCCCCACAAATGGATTCAAGATTTGTTTTTTTCTAACTTGTCCAATTATCCATTTGAAGCTTTAAAACTGATTTCTAATTGTTTTGCAACTTCTAGAGCTGTTTCTATTAAAAGTTTTCCATCAGGGAGTGGTAGATTTTTATTTCATACTAGACAGAATCAGTCGGATGCAATCTGATCCAATGCACCTCTTGTAATTTTCATCTTTTGTCTCCAATTTCACTAGATCAATACAAGATGTAGACGGATAGAAGCAGGAGTATCACAAGGATCTCCACTAGGGCCTATGTTATGGAATGTATTATTTGACGAAATTTTTCAAGTGAGCAGAAGAAGGATTGCTTTTGGGGGATATAAAAGAATAATTGGAGGGGTGGGTCCGTTATTTTGAAAACTTACTAAGCAAGGAAGATTGTGCAGAACAAATAATAAAACAACCCGAACTTAGAGAGCAACAGTTAGTAGAAGAGCCAACAGAACAAGAAATAAAAAACATAATAGAACAACTAGAAAACAATAAGAATGCAGGGGAGAAAAAGGCTACACAACTTAGTGATAAAAGTGTAGAGAGAGGAGAGGATACCAACTCCATGGAGCAATGCTATAATATGTCTCATTTTAAAAAAAAGGAGACAGAACACTGTACGAAAATTATCGAGGAATTACGTTATTGGATAGAGCACAATAGCTAATCTAGTTCTGGATAGTGGAATACAAACAATAGATTCAGGCTTGCATCATAAAGAGCAATGCATAGCTTATGCAGACCATATAGTTTTAGTACCAAGATCAAAGAAATAATTAGAGAATGATTTCGGACGATTTGTTGAGAAAACCAAAAGGTTATGGTCTGATAATAATAAATCAAAGTAAAATAAAATATATGGAAATGCGCTCGGATGTGACAGAAAGGAAACCTTACATTGTATTTAAAACAGGAGAAAAGAAATATAGCTTCGAAAGAGTTGACCGGTTTGAATATAACCAGCAAGTGCTAAAAAGAGTATGAAATAGATGGAAGAATCCTGAGAAGAAATAGAGCGGTCGGACAGCTAACAAAGATACTAAAATCAAAATTTCTAAGTAGAGCAACTAAGATCCGAGTTTATGAATCGATCGTGCGGCTAGTGGAACAAAAGCTGGAAATATGAGAGCGAAGGATCTTAACGAAAATCTTTGGAGGGGTAAAAGATGAGGAGGGCTTATGGAGATGATAAGAAGCAAAATACGAGCATAAAAAATCAGATGGTTAGAGCACATCATTCGAATGCCAGAGCAGAGGATAGACACCAAAAATGGTTCTGTATAAAGGAGATGGTGGTAAGAGAAAAAGAGGACGACTAAAGAAGAAATGGTTTCAACAAGCAAAAAACGACATTGAAGAAATAGGAATAGGAAATTGGAGAGAAATAACAAGCGATCGAAGAAGATGGAAGGAAATAGTGAAGAAGACGCGATTTGAAAAACAACAATAAAAAATAGAGGAGGAGGTCGAGAAAAACCGAGAGAGGAGGATATTTTGATTGAAGAAGAAAAAGTCAGGTAAATAAAAAATCAGTTCTTGAGAAAAGAAGAAAAACATTAAAAAGATAGAAAGTGAAAAGTTTGAAAAAAAAGATTGAAAATTAGAGGGACAGGTGAAGGAAAAACATTTGAGGATTGAAAAGATTTGAAACGATTGAAAGGTGAAAAAGGAAAAAGGAGAAACAAAAGAGGAAAAGATTCCAAGCAAGGAGAAGGAAAAGAGGAAGGGAAAAGACCTGAAAAATTTATTGCTGACGAAGGGAGCTAATGTTGTTGGGTATGTGGACGACCTCGAACTTGTGGTAACGGCAGAAATCGAGTAGGAGTTAACAAGACACGGAAATGAATGCATAGCAAGACTCAATCAGTAGCTGGAGGGAAACAGCAGCCGTAAAAATCGCAGAGTGGCAAACTAGGTAGAGTAAATCTATTATAAAATCTCGAAAGAGTGTTAAATACTAAGAATTTATTTTGGACCATTTTAGAGAGCATATAAAATATGTTGCTAAAAGAGCTCTCTTAATGCCTAATATTGGTGGACTCAGCAGTGGAAAACGCAGGTTGCAAAGCTCTTGTCTGGCATGGTGTGATTGGGAAAAAGATCTACTGCAACATAATGAGAGAACTTTTCAGAAAGTTCGTTTTAAAGAAACAACAACAATAAAAGAGAAAGTTGTAACAGAAGCTAGTCTACGATATAATAATAATAATAATAATAATAATAAATCATTTATTGGCAACAAAAATAAATACATACATCACAAGAAAAAGCAAAACAAAAAGCCAACAGGATCGTCGTCAGTAGCTCAAGAGAGCATCCTGCTATTAATGACGACCCTTCAAGATAATACATCAGAGAAAGAAAAAAAAATTGCAATGAGTAGTAACGTAACTAAATAAAGTATTCAATTAAAGGTTGCAAAGAATTGCTCACTCTTAAGCAGATCCGAAACAGAGCGTCTAAAAGCAACATAGCTGAGCTGCTTGACAGAGACGGGGAACTGGTTAAGCATACGGGCACAATGGTACCTGAAACCTCTCTTAAATTGCTGGGTGCGGTGTTTAGGAATATCAATAATATCCTTCCTACGGATGTTAATGTTGTGCACGTCAGTTCTAAATTTGATTTTATTAGTAAGATACGGCGGAACATTATTGTTAACAATTTTATAAGCAAAACAAAGAAAATGCAGTTTCCTGCGTCTAATCATATTGAGCCATCCCAATTCTACAAGCTTATACGAAAATCTTGATTAATCTTTTGAATAACAACCTGCACATTTTCAGGAAAAAAGGAAGAATACAACTGCGTATCATCCGCATATAGATGGTAAGAACAATAAAAGTTGTGGAAGAAAAATAAGTGAGACGTGTAAATAGAAAACGGTAAGGGTCCTAAAATAGAGCCTTGAGGTACCCCGGTCGTCATATAAACTGTATCCGAACCGGAAATGCCAACAAAAATCCGTTGCTTCCTGCCCCTCAAATAACTCCCAAAAAAGCCAACAGCGTCCGGACCCATTCCAATGAAGTGGAGGATACTCAGCAAGAGATTATGATTAATAGTATCAAGGCCTTGGAGAAATCCAACAAAACCAATACTGTAACTTGACCACGGTCAGTGGCAGATATTATATCATCAGTAATATTAGCAAGGGCGGATGCACAACTGAAACCGGGTCTAAAACCGGACTGAGTACCAGGAAGTAAGTGAAAGCGGGAGATGTGGTCACGTAGCTGTCTCTCAACGATTCTTTCCAAGATTCTCGACAAAACCGGTATGATGCTTATAGGCCTTAGATCCGTATAGCTAGTTGGATGATTATTTTTGGGTATTGGAATAACGCGTGCAGTTTTCCACATAGACGGAAATATATTGCAGGTTAAACAAAAGTTGAACAAATGTGTCAAGATAGGAAGGATAGTATAGGACAACACAACGACAACATACGTGGAGATACACCATCGACGCCACACGAACTGGATGACATATGATTAATGATAGATTCAACTTCTGCATCAGAAGTTTCGATAAGGAGAACATGTCCACTCCGGGTTTGACATTAAACTTATAAAAATTTGTAACATCGGGATCAGGAAGAGCATTTAGAAGATGATCAGGAATATCTGCAGAGGGTCTTCGATAAATATTTAAATCGCGCAAATCTTTCCAAATACTTTTTCTATTGGGATCTCTTAGCTTGTATTCAAAATAAGCCTTCTTTTCACGTTTAACAGCCGATGAAGTGAAATTTCTAAGAGATTTGTATTCATCCCAATGAGAAGGTGTATTAGTTTGTTTAAATTTTTTCAGGGCCCTGTCTCTTAAAGACATTAATAATTTAATATTGTCAGTTATCCAAGGGGTAGGTGGACGAGAAGAGTGAGTAGATTTTGTGGGAGCATGAATATCGAAAAGTAGGATTATGTATTCATTAAATAATGTGACCTTGTCCTCAATGAAGTTAAGGTCATAAATATTACACCAAGGAATATTCTTTAAATCTTGGACAAATAAATTGTAATCAAAGTCACGAAAACTACGAAAAACTCGATCGACTTTGCCTACCCCCTTGGCAAGTAGTTGAGTAGTACAGCTAACCAGACAGTGATCCGAGAGGCCATGAGTATCTCTCACTGAACTTTCAATTGCAATTAAGTTGTCAGGGAGAATAATAACATCCAGGAGAGTAGCTGACTCCCTTAGTACACGAGTTGGCTCATGAACCACTTGCTGAATTTCCAATGAATGTAAAACGGAAATAAAATTAAGAGAATTAAGCGTTTCATTAAAAACGTCAAAAAACTGCATAATATCTGTGTTGGGGGGACGATACACCACATTCCGTAGGAATAATCTTATATTTTAAATTTTTATTAATATAAATAGCTACCCCACCACCCCGACCCAGCCTATCTTTCCTAACAATATCTTTTCGATAATTTATTTACAAAAAAAAAGAAATCTTTAAACTAATCTACCATCCGATAACACGTGTAATAAAGTCCAGATTTAACATCGAAGGGTTCACACAAAACCCATCCCTCATACATCCACCCCTTTTTCCAGAATAAGGTCCGCACGTTCCCCTCCATAGAAGACCAGGCAGAAGTAGCAAACGTTACAAATATCGCGAACAAGCAGCACAAACTCATCAACTCCCGAGCAAAATCCGTCATTTTATACAACATCTCAGCGAGAGGGCGTTAGTATACGCGTCTACTATATAGAACTAGACTCTATCTCTCTACATATACACACACATATATATATGAATAAGTAAAATTCGCGTAAAACTTGAGCCAAACTCGCGAGCACCGTGCTACTACTCCACGTTCAAATTTTAATTAGTTTTGAAGCCGAAACTCCGGCGAAACTACGCCGGAGCAAGCGAGATGAATCTGTATGGTTGAAAATACGGACGAGAGATTTGGTCGTTCCTCGTACAAAACGGAGAAGGAGTATTATAAAGAGAGAGCCCCTTCAAGAGTATGTGTATGTTGTTTAGAGTCGATGCTAGACGAACAAGTTTGCTAATATTAAAACGGAAATTAAAAGATAAGAAAATAACGATGGCGTAGTATAGAGTCGAAAGTTCAGCAAGCTCCTCTCTAGGATCCCGTTTACGTTCCACGCCGCAGTTTGCGCTTCTGGATTTCGTGTAGATGATGTCTGTTGTTCGCTTCTCAAGTTTAAATTGCAAATTACAAACGATAATGATGCGGGACTATAACCACGTTAGGTTACAGTTTTTGCAGAGATAAGAATGCGTTTCTTACATCCAGAATAATGGTCGTAAACAACTCTTTAAATAGTATTGGTGGAAGCGCCTACCATCTGCTCATATTCTATTACATCATTGGTAAATTCGAGGTGTAAAGGTAGGGTCGCATTTTAATTAGGGAAAGGGGAATTTATTAAATCACATGTGAACATGTGTCACCTTTAAAGAACACGATAAAAACCTAATTTTCCGCGTTGCTAAACGCGCTAAATATCATCCTCAAAAGTACATTAAAACAACACGTCTACATTATAAATAACACTCCCTCCAACTCTCCGACACAACGTTCAGCATGCATACACAGCTTATTCACTTAAAATTCACTTAAGCTAAGAGTTTCTGGTAATTTTTCATACCGACCCGCCAGGGGAAAAATTACATTCCCTTTTT